>VCAZ01000031.1:2321814-2596814 GCA_005784505.1 Bagarius yarrelli | reverse complement strand
AATGGTCATGATGTACAGTGGAACCTCACCTTAGCATACGGATATAATTTGCCCTGGAGACGGGTTCTTGAGGCGAAAATTCATATTGCAATGTAAAAGCAGCTAAAAAACAAATTGCTATTATCATCATTTTTAACACTATCATATTTATAGAACAAAACAATCAAGCTATTAAGAAAAGATATGTAAGTTAATTAATATATAAGGAATAGACCCACATTAGCAATTTGTCAACAACAACAAAAAAAAATCCACCCAAAATAACGTAGCTTTTAAGTGCCAAACACGCCTGGACGTAGGTGAAACTCGGTTTGTTAAAAAATAGTATGTCAAAAATTCTTTATATGGCAATGCAAATTCCTTGCAAAATTTCTATGCTTAGGGAAGAAAATGATAAGTAAAAGGCATTCGTATGGACGAGATTTCAGCAAATGTACTCGCATTCCGTTATATTTTGAAGAAATGCAAGCCAAAACACACCAGGAAATTTGGACAATAAAGGAAAGGATATTTTGACTGAGGGTCAAACACAAATTGTTGTTGTTACGGACATGTAGAGGTGAAAATGAAACACCAGAAACGCAGACATAACAAAACCAGTGATTTCAAATTTACATGTACCAACATTCAGTAATTTAATCTTACTTGAGAGGACATTTGATCTTACTTGTTATACTGTGTGGTAAGAATTAAAAAAGGTTATAGCTTGCTATTGTTGACATTTGAGCCCACAACCTTCTAAGCAGTAGTCCTACTAGTCGTCAGCATGAACCTGACTCGTTAGGGCAGTATGGCAGGTTGTCAGTGCTACTTCACCTGCAAGATTCTTTATTTTGGGAAAACTGACTTTTGAGGCTTAGCTGATGCTTAGTTGGTGGTTTCCTGTAGCTACAGTTACAGCATTATTGATATGGAAAGAGTTTAAAATTTTGACATGTGTTTAATCAGACCTAGTTGGCTGCTCATGTGATGACAGATGCCCAGATGCCACTGCATGCATGGCTTGATTTGTGCAGATGGTTTAACTGCACAAACATGGGGTAAATTACAAGCAGATGTGACTTTGCTAAAAAAATCTTTCTTTTAGATTCATTCTTATTTTACCTTTTTTTAATTTTTCCTCTTTAAAGTACAAGTATTAATATGCAACAGGATCTATGGCATCATTTCAGTGCAGAATATATAGAAATGAGAAAAAAAATCCATGACCGGTATATACTCCCAAACAAGCCCCCCACACACACCCCAGACTGAAGGGTTTTCATCTCCTCTTGTCCTAGAGCAAGATCTACTCCAAGCATATTTATACACAAGGGACACTTCACACAGCAGGATCCTCTTTCTCTCAGTCAGTCTGTCTCTCTTGCTCTTTCTCTCTCACACTCTCTCCCTCTCTCTTTCTGTCTCTCTTATCCTTTCTCTGTTTCTCTCTGTCTCTCATCTCCATTCTCCCCATCTCTTTCTCTTGCTCTCTCTCTGTCTTCTTCTCTCTCTTCTTTCTGTCTCTCTCCCTCTCTCTCTCTCTGTCTCTCCCATTCTCTGTCTGTCTCTCACTCTCTCTCTCTCTCTCTTTCTTTTTCTCTGCCTGTCTCTTCCTCTGTAGAGAAAGATGAGAGAAAAAGGGTGTCACTAGGGCTGGTAAGTGTGCCCACTGTTGCCATGCCAACATCAATGTCATCACCCTGTTTTTTTTTAGCCGCCTACACGGCTTTCGTTCTCTCCCTCACTCAGACTGTCCCCACAGGGAAGACAAATCCGTTTATGTCCCTCCCCCTCCCCCCAAGCATTCATCTTTCTCACCACTCCCATTTAGCTCCCACGCTCAAACAAGAACCAGTCTGCGCTTCTTCCTCTCCCTCTGTCCGCTGGCTTCCCTCGATCGTCTGGTCTATCCGTGCCTAACAAGGCATGCAGTGATTGGGTGTAGCTGCTCTGCCACCTCTCCCCTCCCTCTGGTCCGAATGTGGGTTAATTAGCAGTTAGCATGTAGCAGTGCATGAACAGCAGGTTTCGATGAGAGGGGCCAGACGGCTTTGTGGAAAAAATGTGCACAGACAGAAATAGAGACACAGAGAGAGTTACAGATAAACAGAGAAGAGGGAGGTATGTGACACCGAAATCAGCATTTATTACAGACCTGCATGATGATGCCAAATGCTTCACATCATTAGGTGTCCTGGATGCTGTCCCACAGAGCTCTTACAGCACAAATAGAATCCCGAATCCCCTTCTGTGTGTGTGTGTATTAAAGTTGGCAGAATACAATTTACTGCTCTAATACTATTCCGCATTATAAAATTTAAGTATTTCCAGGCACAAAGTCAACACTGGGACATTTAATATCCAAAGTTTTACGTTACGTCACTTTATTTTAATTGAAACAAATTTGGCTGAAACACTTTGGCTGAAAAAGCCTCGCTGTAGGATGCATGCTTTGTTTTAATAAATCACTTGAGTGTTTTAAATATAATATTACATAAAAAAACAAGCAGTGTCAGTGTTCATAGCCAACAGTTTACAACGGCAACAATGGTTTACTGTGCAGTGTGGTGTATTTTATCGTAAATGCGTTGTATATAGTGCACTGTATAGGCCTTGGGTTTGACTAAATAGACGTTAGGACTGACTGTATAGGCATCAGGAGTGACTGTATAGCCGTTAGGAGTGACTGTATAGGCATTGTTATTGACTGTATAGGCGTTAAGTGCGACTGTATAGGTGTTAGGTGCGATTGTATAGACGTTATGATTGACTGTATAGGCATATGGAGTGACTGTATTGGCGATGGGTGTGACTGTATAAACGTTAGGATTGACTGTATAGGCAATAGATGTGACTGTATAAACGTTAGGATTGACTGTATAGGCAATAGATGTGACTGTATAGGCATTAGAAGTGACTGTATAAGCTTTAGGAGTGACTGTATAGGTGTTAGGAGTGTTATATATACATATTTCTTCTATTGCAAACCACTTTCAATAAAAACAAAAAAATGAGCATTTCTTTTGTAAACAAGCTCTTTTTGAAATATTTTTAAAATATGATATTCTAGCTATCACTAGTTCTGTATAATTCTTAAGCCTAAAGTCATCACTAATATAGTGCACAGTGAAACTAAGATACGGTTCGGTCGTCCGCCAAAACCACAGGTCTGTTGTTATAGCGCAATATTCTGCCTCAACTTTAATCCTATATTCAGTGTAAAGATGTTGAATTGCAATGTCGCTGAAATATGTGCGAGAGAGAATTTTATATCTCCTATCCAGCGCTCGGATTTTTGAAGCCCTCTTTTGTCACTGCATTAAAAGGCACTATGTCTTTAGCGAGGTAGCGGGTTATAGCGGTAGTTATCTCCTGGTGTTTTTGTAATGTATTTAACATGATGTAACAGTTCTGAAATTGTACCATGTTACTTGCTACTAAACTGACAGTCACTAACAGTACCTTCAGGCTACTTTTTAGCAACACACTCCTCAAACAGGCACCTGTGATAATTTTTCACTCTTGCAAATAACCTTTTTTTATTCTGTGTCTGTTGTAATAATCCCATATAACAAACGTGCTGTTTGCTCGCAGATGAATTGGCAAAATGATACCTCTGAAAAACGCATAATCTTACTTTACGCATAATAACTTACTTTCATAACTGTAAATACTTTTAGATTTTTAAAAATGTTTATCGTAAATTGTTTTTATTTCTCACAATTTGCACTTTTCTATTGCACATTTTTTCTATTTTCCTACTTTGCATGGAACTGTTTCTGTATCTGAGCCACCGTAACAATTTAATTTCCCCACTGTGGGATCAATAAAGATTATCTTATCTTATCTTATCTTATCTTATCTTATCTTATCTTATCTTACTGTGCTATTTGTTTTTTAATAGTGGGCATTACATGCACATGGCCAACATGCTGATTGGCTGCATGCAGTGTGTATGTAAGTGTGTATGTTAGTATGTTTTTAAGTGTGTATGTGAGTGTGTATGTAAGTTTGTATGTTAGTGTGTATGTAAATGTGTATGTGAGTCTGTATGTGAGTGTGTTTAAGTGTGCATGTTAGTGTGTATGTGAGCTTGTAAGTGTTAAAGAACAAAAATATAGGGCAAACACACACACACACACGTTCAGTTTGAAAATTCAATCAGATGTGTCAGTCATTTACTAGTATCGACCACTGGCAAGACTCCAGGCTAGTTGTTGACACTGTTTACGTCTCCTTAGGACAAATCACTCTGTCTGTGTGTGCAGTTCCTTTAACTTGAAAAAAGGCGAATGAGGGCTTCTGGTGCTGTGGGTAAATAACAAATGGAGGTTCGGGACCTTACTACATGTAAAGTTCAGACTCATTAATCACAATGTGTAGAGTCTTCAGTAGTTTGTTGTCCACATGAGCACGACAGAGTAGAGCTCTCTGGTCAGTGTGTGCACAGTGTAAACGCAGAGTTTACCTTTAATTGATCCAATCACACACAAAAAAAACCACTCAGATACATTCATACTATATAGTAGCCGTAGTAGTAGAATACGGACTTCAATGTATGTGAATTTTGAAGTATGCATATGATGTACACTTTACTTTTCCATGAGGTCGCATCATATGTGGAAGTGGCAGAAAGCAATGATACAACACTTTTCAAATACTTAAAGTAAAAATATTGTTCTTTGTAAGTAATCTTGTCATGTAACAAGATCAACATGGAGGCTGTAGTACATCGGGGTTTCATTCATACTATCCGTATCCATAGCATATAGAACCTACTTTTTTTAATGGTCAGGAATACTTATACAGAATGAAATTTTGGTTGGAGCTTACAACACACCTGTATCCCGTATCTCTGTATACCAGTAACCAATCAGATGTAGTTTATGGCTGTTTGCCGCTCACTGCTTCAGTATTGCCTATTTTTAAACAGTATTTTTGAATGCTTATTTAAAATACAGTTTGTATGTGTGTGTGTGTGTGCACGTGTTAAAGACTAAATTACCCCAATTACTGCACATAATACAGTCTGCACTGTTGTATAATCCTGATTTCATGTCACATTAAGTGCACAGAAACGGTGTTAATACTCTTTATTGTTGCCCTTAGCCCTAATTGCGCTGGTTAATTAGACTTTATGGTGCATATTAGAGTGGAGAAGTATTGCATGGCTGGATGACTGATTCGTGGAAGAGTAGAAATCTCCTCCAAATCTGCGATTATAAATAAAATGACTAATGATCGCATGCTTTTTCTTAGTCATTACTGGCCTACCTTTTGTTTCTGACGTCTTAAGATGATAATGAGTTCAGAAAACAGAGCGAGTGTGTAAAGCTGGTACACACATGATTAGTGTTGGGTTAAGAATGCATGAAAACTGTCTGATTGTGTTTAAGTCTGAGAGTTAAACATCTCTTTCTCTCTCTCTCTCTCTCTCTCTCTCTCTCTCGCTCTCTTTCTGTGATTTTACTAAATATGACAACATTCACACTCTAGTTCTCATTCACACTTTTGGCTCCAAAACAAATGCGCATTTTTTGCCTATTTGGTGTTGTGTTTATGAGTCATCTCTTGCTCTCTCTCTCTTTCTCTCTTTTTCTCACTCTTTTTCTCTCATTTTTCGGTCTTATTCCTTTCCTTCCCCTCTCTGTTACTCATTTACTTGTATATTCTCTCTCTCTCTCTCTCTCTCTCTCTCTCTCTCTCTCTCCCTCCTCTCATCCTCACCTCTCTCTCTCTCCCTATCATTATATTCTCTCTCTATTCCTCTCGAACCATCCTCCTCTCATCACATCACAAAGGTAGTGATGAATGCACTGTGTCAAAGTATGTGTGTGACAGAGCGATTGAGAAACTGAAAGTAGGATGGAGGAGTGGAAAAGAGATGTTTAAAAATAGAGTTGAGGATAGTTTACTACCCGATGCTCTCTTCTGATAAATTATCAATGACCTCTAGGAAATACACATGGCCAGTTTTATCAGTCGCATCATGTGATCGTTTAGAGGTATAATTAATTATTCATGGAAATTAGAAGGAAAATCAGCTGAAAGGAAGTTATATACTATACACAAGGCGTGTGTTAATCTCAGGGAGAAAATGAATTTAGATGCAGTACACTTAAAAAAAATCACATGATCACAATGGTGCATAATAGCTCACATGAAAATATATACTCAGGGCTCTAGGAAGTTCTTAGGGGCAAAATAATAAATTAAAAGTTCCAGAACAAAACATTTTCAACACACTGATGTGAACATAATGTTGAGTTGAACTTTATTTCTGTTCTCTAAAATGACCTAAATTTGCCCTATTCGGATGGAATTAGTTTTCCAAACATGATTTAATGTGCAGATTCTTACATCAGTGTCTGTGCTTTACATTTGGGCGTTGCAGAAGCAAAAATTTACAGAATATGAATAAACTGGGCTTTTATAATAATCACTAAAATAAAAACTTTTTATAATTTTTATAATTTACGATTATGAAAGTCGAATCGTGCCTGACACAGATATTAGTGTATCCAGTCTGAACAGTTTACGTGCTTTGTCTCTTCTTTTCAATTTCATTTTTTAAATTTTTTTGCATTAAATCTACATCTACATCTACATCTAAATCTACATGGTGTGCAAAAAGCAGGAAAACTAAACACCGGTGCGCTAATGAGAGATTTTACAGTAGTTCACGTTGAGAAAAACGAACAAGAAAAAACCCATTTTCGACAATCACAGACATTTGAGGACCGCAGAGTTTGAAATACAAAAGAAAAATTTGATCTTAAATTTTTAGGTCAGTGCCGCAGATTCCGACAAGATTAAAATCTCGAGGAACGTTTGTGAGTCTGAAATTTCGCTAACATTCTGCTGTATAGAGCTTATGTTGTGGGCAGACTTGAGCCTATGAAATAAGGAATAAATTAATCACAATATATCATCAAGTAAATTTCCATTACACATAAAAATGTGATCATGTGTTGTTGACATGACGTGAAAGCAGTTGAATGAGGTGGGCAGAAAAACGTTTTGCCTGGGTAAGTAGCTAAAAGTGGCTGCTTGACTAATCGCTTGAATGTACTTGACCTAACCTTTTATCATTTCAATTTTCCGTCTCACGGATGAAGAATTTTCAGGTACAATTAAATATGAGAGAAAATTAAAAGTATTACTGAGTAATAGGAGGTGACCGATTTGTTGAGGTGATTGATGACCCGTGCAACTCACGGTTCGGTGTGTTACTTCGCACCTTGCTTCAAATTATTCACCATGGTGGAAGAATTTACTATTTCGCTAGTGCTTATAATAGGCGTGAAAACCAGCACTTACTCTATTACGTCTCTAACTATCTAATTCATAGCTTGAGTCTGTTATTTTTTTAGAAACTTGCAGCATTTGCAGTACTGTCACCTTTAAAGGCTTTGTGCATGCTTTACATTCTGCCTCACTTGTTAATGGCTTTTGACAAAAGTGTCAAGCAAATGAATAGCTGTGTATGTAAGTTAATGAATCATAGAAAAAAACTTGCTATGCAGAAAGTATTCTGCAGTGTCAAGCATTGCAAACTTGCCGAGAAAGGAGGCTGGGCTACCTCTAGGTAGAAAAAAAATCCTTAATCAGGACACCTTTAAAAAGGAGGACAACACAAGAAAAAGCCACAGTTAGCCAGATTTCTGCTCCTCACCACTCAAATGTCAAGAGAAGCATCTCAGCTGCTCAAAGAGTACTTCCTGGATAATCGTTTAAGCCTGTCTGTCTCTATTGACCTTTAATCCCACACTTTAGCACTGGGACATCCTACGCTAGATGTCAAGACCAAGAAATTGACCAGTTCATAAACAGCACAATTTTTAGGAATGAATAGACAAAATCTATTCAGTAAACTGCACAATAAGATTTGACATGGCCATGTGATATTTCTCATTATGTAAAATCTTTATTTACCCAGCTATTATGAAATGTTGATTTTTCTTTAGTAAATACGTGATCTAAATGCAGATATCCTTAAAACTGACTTACACAGCTCTCTCTTGAACATAGACAGATAATTACAGTTGAATCACAAATTCAGCACAAAAAATTAATTGTTATACTAAAAGTTTGGTCTTTTTCAAAGATATTTGATTAAAATCTGGGAGTGTGTTAGCTTAGTGGTTAACTAAGCTACCAAACTGCCACTGCTGGGCCCCTGAGCAAGGCTTTTTACCCCTTAACTGCTTAGTTGAATGAAAAAATAGATAAACGTAAGTGGCTCTAAATAAGGCTGTCTGCCAAATGCCAGAAATGTAAATGCTAACCTGGTGAAGTTTAACATAGTATGTAGTTTTCATTCAAATCATAGGAGTACTGGTAGCTCAGAGAGTAAGTTGTTGGACTGATTATCTAATTACTTCACAGCATCACCATGCCTCTACCTCTGTTGGGCCCCTTCACCCTTCACCCTCAGCTGCTTAGTTGTAAATGATAAATGTAAGTCACAGTATGTAACAGTGTTGGAAAATAACTAATAACAAATACTTTCTTTATAATACTTGAACAGATTTTCTATTTTTTTAATACTTTTTTTGGGTATAATTAAATTGTAATCTGTAAATTCATTGGTAAGATTCATAAGACAATCAAGGTGCTACCAAAAAATAAGGTTGTAACTTTGCAAATAATCATTAAAAAATATATATCTGGCATTACAACAGTTTACGTTCAGAGTAGACACAGCCTAAGAAATGACGATGTCTGCAGAGGATACCAACAGACCTAAGCAATTACTTCACATTTTTTATTCATTTTTATTTTTGAAAGTTTTAAACAGATTATAAATACAGTTTTTAAGGTGCGATGCATTTGTTGATCAGAAATTTGTTGAATTTGTTAATAGGTTAAGTACTGAGCTAATGCCTTTAATGCCAATGGCGAAGTATTGTTTTATTTTGTCACAGCTAAAACTATAACCGATTATTAGCAGCCAACAAAACACTTACATGCGGGACTTAAACCTACATTGTTTTAAACATTATTAGAGATGAGTACAGTAAAATAAGAACAAACTTTTCCAACTGTTCACAACTGTTAGTTTAACAATGTCCTGCAAAAAAATAAAATCTGCCGCAGAAGTTAAGCTGAGGTTGATAAATGTGATCCAAGTTGTTTGCCAGCTCTGGACAATTCTGCCTCACATATTTTCTTGGCTTATAAGCCCATCTGAGGCTGACCTTGAACACCGAATCAACATAAATATCTGTCAATTTGGCACTGACAAGGTCTGGTCTTTGCGCTAAGTGTGTTACATGCCATACAATCTTTATTAGACATCATTTAATGACTGACAGGCTGCCTGATGGTTTAGGGCACTTAACGATATCTTGATTCAGATGACCTTCTTTGCTTGTTATTATTAGTTCCCTTTCTGACGTTCATTTCAACGTTGTGTCAAGTGACGAAACAAGGGGTTATGTGTGGGAGCTTGAAATGCCTCCAATTTGGTTTGAAAAGGCCAATGAAATTGGACGAGCAGAATTTGCATGGCCGGTCACGCCCCGGACTTCTGGGTATAAATAAGCCGGCCGCGATTCTGCTCATCGTTTTGTTTTTTGGAGCTGAATGACGTCTTTAAGAAGCGGCAAGCAGCAGCAGAGAGCAGTGAGCAGCAAACAACGAGATTGGTTTGTGGCTGTAGACCTGAAGGACGCATACTTCCATGTCTCAGCCCTTCATTCCAAGGCACAGACCATTTCTACGGTTTACCGTCGATGAATGTGCAAAGCAGTACAAGGTCCTCCCCTTCGGGCTGTCCCTGTCCCTGCTTGGGAACCTCCCTTTGGGAGGCGGGCATAAGCATCCTTAATTATCTCGATGACTGGCTTGTCTAATTTCACTGGCCTATTCAAACCAAATTAGAGGTATTTCGAGCTCCCAAATGTGACCCTCAGTGTCTTCACTCGACACAACGTCTCAGTTTCCTCAATCAGATTTCTTCATCTTTGTATCCGAACAATCTGAGAGAAAGATTAAAGGGGTGTGTGTGTAAATGGGGTTTAGTGCACAGGACACGGCTAGCTCACGGTAGTCACAGGGCATTGCAAAAATGCTGGTAAAATAGAAGTGTAATTGAAAAGCAGCCACGACACTCATATACTTTCTATTACATTGTTCCCTTTTACCCAGGGGTCTTTTTGTTTCTTACAGCATGTACACAATATTACTGCAGTTTATATGATTCTACAGTGCTCATACAAGTATATTTTGCCCAATGTGAAACTGCACATAACAGCTTTCTGTCGCACGGCTGTGCTGGAGGACACTGTGAGTCTGGAGCTAGAGGAGAATTTTGTAAGAGCGTGTGTGCTGGCATGGGGTGGTGCTTAAGCTAAGTTTCAAGAGATGCTAAGTGGCGTCCTACACTGAGTGCAGTGATTACTAACGCAGAAGGGAGTGTATGGTGGCAAAGGCCGGTCTGGGGATTACTAAGTGCAAAACTCTGTGCACTGACTCAGTGGTATGTACTGACTCTGACTGTTTCCTCTAGGGCACTACAATAAAAAAACCTACAAACACATAAACAATACCCAAAACAAACACTATTTAAACAACCAATAATATGTCAGCAAGGCTCCACACAGCTATAAAACCTTCATGTGATTAGTAAGTAATTTGCAAAAAAGGCTGGGCATTAATAGATAAAATTTCTTCTGTTATAACAAAATTACAATAGATTATAGTCAGGGATATGTGGAACATTACCCCACCAGGCCACCAGAGAGCAACCATGAGATTTTTCTTTACATGTCCATGAATTTATAATTGTCTTGTTCTGTCTTAATCAGTTCCCTGATTGTGTTTGGGTGCTTTTTGTTTAGCTAATTATGAAGTTGTGAAAATACTGTATACCCCTTTGTTTCAATCTTTCTTGGTCCAGCTTTTGTTGATGTTAAAATGCTACTTGTTTCTATCACTATCGTTCTTTGATTGTTCTTTCATTGTGCCACGTCATAGTCTAGTTCCTGAATTGGCATGGACCTCATGGTACGATTTATATCACGATACATGGGTCATGATACAATATATCACTATATATATATCAATATATATATATTTCAATACAAAAAAAGGAAAGAGTTAAAATACAACAAATACAAAGCCGGAGTCGCTATTATTTTTCCGCCATGTTTGCTTCTGAGACTACGGCAGTATGTGTCAGCAACAACTACAGGAGCGGAGAAGGAATTTATTTGACACACAATTAAATATTAATTAAATATTAATGTAAACATAAATCAGTTTAAAATGTAATTTAAATATGTATCAATACTAGAGGTTAGAACAGTGGTTTCTTAACTGGGGCCTATAGGGGTTGTGGATTTATAATCAAATTTCGATAGAGAAAAACAGCATAAATATGAGCTGAAAATATATGCTATGACGCACCAGATGCATTTACTTTATTCGTCAGTGTATTAGGTGGGATTAGGTTGGACTGATCCTGGAACCCCCCCGAGCGCAAAAAGGAGCAAAAGTTTTGTAACCACTGGGTTAGATTACTGAACCACTAATCTTGAGTCAGTGCATTCATTTTGATTGATAATCCCGAATCTATGTACAACCAATGCCAAAGCAGAGCAATTTAACCTACTGTCTATAGTCTAAGTTCCTTTTTTGTTTGTTTCGTATTTTGCACTGTAATAAATAATTCTGCACTATTTCCTTTTCAAAATTTCCATTTGTGACAGGATTACAGTTTCATAATTACAGTGGGATAAGTACACATCATTTATTCATACATAACAACAAAGAAAGATGAAACAATGGAGGGAGGAGCTGAAGGGAGAAAAAATAAGAAGACAGGCAAAGGAAAGGAAATGAGGATGTAAAAAAAGGGACTGTCAGTGTGGATTGGTAGACTAAGAAAGAAGAAACAAAGTTGCCTTTGCTGTTCACTTCTCAGGTAACTTATAGCTCCAGAGAGAGAGAGAGAGAGAGAGCGAGAGAGAGCGAGAGAGGGAGAATATGAAAGCAAAAGACGTATGGATAAGGGGAGAGCAAAAAAAAAAAGAAGTGGAGGGTTTTTGTTGTCATAAGCCATGTTAATCTGCTTCATGTTACCCTAGGGGCAGATGAAAGGAAGAATCTGTATGCGATAAGTAGTGCAATGTACAGAACAAATCAGTGACAGAGTAAAAGAGATCAAATAAAAGAGGAGGAAAAACTCTTGTGAGGGCACAGCATTAAGCCAATTAATGCTCTCACTGTCAGAATATGAATGAGTGTTGCTATGCTATAACTATAACTATATTATTAATAATAGCTAAACGAGTATCAATTTTGTTTATTAAAAATGTGTACCACTGTATCAAGCATGTTAAGAGTTTCTGGCAACTATACTTTTTTTCTTTGGTGCATTCTTACCTGCACCTACTTGATTACACATCCTATTATTAAGCTCTGTGAAAAGGTTTCATTAGAACATCCGGTTAGTTCTCAGGTAATATTTCCACAACTGCATATTTTAAAGCATGGGTCTGTGATACAGTTTATTCGACCTCTGTGGTAAAGAGGCAGAGTTAGGCTTAGGGTTGGGTTAGGGGTTAGGGTTTGGAGGTAGGTTTAGAGAGTTATAGTATAGGGTTAGAGTAAGGTTAGGGTTGGTATATGGTTAGATGTTGGACTGCTAATTGAAAGATCAGGATTTGATTCCCATCACCACCAACTTGCTACCACTGGGCACCTGAGCAAGGCCTATACCCCTTATTGCTCAGTTGTATAATAAGGATATGTAAATGTTGCTCTGGATAAGGGCGTCTGCCAAAATGCCATAGATGTAAATGTAAGGTTAGGGTTAGAGAAAGGCATTGTGGAGCGAGCTGGGGTTGATTTTGTGATAGGCAGGAATTTTATGCACTATAAGCCACACATTGATAATATAATGTACATAAGTGCAGCAATGAAGCCAGAATTGTACACAGCATGAAACAAATCATACGCAGGCACGATTGCACATATTCTACTACAGATCAAGAAGTAAATATAAAGACTGTAATATGTAGTTGATTATGTTAGATAAAAAGGAAAATCAAGACTGTAATGGATAAATACTAAATTCTTTTTCTTTTCCTCCAGGTCTGTGGATTGATCCCCTTTCTACCATGCAAGCCTCCCCACCAACTCAGTCTAAAAAATCACACCCATCCCTCATTTTACATCACCATTTGGATAAAAAAGCCTCCTCTCCTGTCCCCTTCTCTCCATTATCCCATTCCTACTCATCTGTCCCTAAGTCTTCGTCCAAACTCCTACCATTAGATACGCCTCTCTATCCAAAATACAGCTGTGGTTTCCTAGCCCAATCCATACCACCCCCAAGCTCAGCTCTACCCTCGCTCCACTGGCTGACACTGTTCACATGTGCCTGCATGTTACCCGCTTTTATTGGACGGATTCCTGGAGCAGCGGCAGGGGAAACGTGGGGTGTAGTTTCATCATGCCCTTTTCACTGCGTGTGTCGGAACCTTTCTGAGTCTCTGAGCACACTCTGTGCGGACAAGGGCCTTCTTTTCGTTCCACCTAACATCGACCGTAGGACCGTTGAACTCCGCCTAGCTGACAATTTTATCAGAGAAGTAGGTGGCATGGACTTTGTCAACATGACCGGATTGGTGGATTTAACACTGTCACGGAACACTATCAGCTACATTAAGCCAATGGCATTTGCAGACCTCGAAAGTCTTCGTTCCTTGCACTTGGATGGTAACAGACTGACAGCACTTGGTCCAAGGGACTTAGCAGGTATGCTGAACCTACAGCACCTCATTCTAAACAACAACCAACTCATCAACATTTCTTCTGATGCCTTTGATGATTTTCTTCTTACATTGGAAGACCTGGACCTGTCTTACAATAACCTTAACAAAGCACCGTGGGAAGCCATCCAGAACATGGCCAGCTTACATACACTCAATCTCGACCACAACCTCATTGACCAGATTGAGGAGGGTTCCTTTGGTGAGCTCTACAAACTTGCTCGGTTAGATATGACTTCTAATCGCCTTCAGACTCTACCACCTGACCCTCTGTTTGCCAGGTCTCAGACCGGAGTGATTAGCCCTACACCCTACAACTCAGTAATCAGTTTAAACTTTGGAGGAAACCCTTTGCATTGTAACTGTGAGATGCTTTGGTTACGGAGGCTGATTCGAAGTGATGATATGGAGACTTGTGCTACTCCAATTCACTTGGCAGGACGCTACTTTTGGTCAATACCTGAAGAGGAATTCACCTGTGAGCCTCCGCTTATCACTCGTCATACACACAAACTTTGGGTCTTGGAGGGCCAAAAGGCAACGCTCAAATGCAGAGCCATTGGAGACCCTGAACCAGTGGTGCACTGGGTCTCACCTGATGATCGGATTATAGCTAACTCTAGTCGTATCACCTCATTCCGTAACGGGACCCTTGAATTCCTAGTGACTGTGGCCCGTGATGATGGTGCTTACACTTGTATTGCAATCAATGCTGCAGGTGAAGCCACCGCGATTATCGACCTTAAAGTAATCCCTCTTCCTCACAGAGGGAATGGGACAGTTTCTTTAGCCCGTGACCCAGGGTCATCAGATATTACAAGAGGTAAAACACCTAATGGGCAGAACCCCAGCCAGGACACTAACACAGAACCACAGGAAGTTCGAGAAGAGGTAGTGGAAGAAAATGAAGGGAGTGATGGAGGAGAGGACCAGTTTGTGGAGGTACAGGGGGTGACCTCTACCTCAGCACAAGTTCGGTGGGATATAGGCAAACTTTCAGGTACATACTTGGTTTGGATGTACCAGATACAGTACAACAGCACCGCAGACGAAACTCTGGTGTATCGGTAAGCCAAACTTAAAATGTTTAACCAAGTATATACTTTGGATAATATTTCTGATGCATTTTAAAAAATTAGAAAAACTGAGAAAATGATTTAATACTATTACTGCCTCATTCGAGTTTTGACATTATAATTATTACAAATGCATTATAACATATTGTACATTATGCAAAATAACAAGTAAATAAAGCCCAAAAAACAGAGAAAATACACTTTTAACAGAATTACAACAGTAAAATGTATTCTTGTTTATATAAGTAGACAAATGCCAGTGAATTGCTTATTAAGGCACAATTGCTTGCAGTCATTTATTCCGGTGAAGCTTATCTAGCTTGAACAGACCTTCAAAAAACCTCACAATGACCCATTTTCTTATCAGTCAGACATAAATGGCCCACTTTATAAATAACAAAAATGTTCTATTTAGTGATAATTAGAAAATCTAGCAGTATGTTGATAGTGATGACTTACATTAGATGTTGGCTGACATCTAGCATGTCAGCTGTTCATTATCTTTATAAAAAAAAGCAAAGCAAGCTAAATGTAGCATTTTCCTGTAATATTGGCATGTCGTCCTGAGAGATGTGTGAGTGAAGGCAAGAAACTATCAATGCAATTAGCATGTGCAGTGATGTGTGAGGGGAATAAAGATCAGTTGTGTTTGTTCTTACTGCAATTCGGTTGCGTGAACATAATATAAGATATCAAAGTTGGCCAAATCTGATTGAAAATGGATTTTTGTGTTCATTCAGCTCTAAAAAAATAGGTTTTAGTGCCTATTTTTATAGGTATTATGGCCACATTAGTGTGACCATAACAATATAAATGTGGCTTGGGTTTTACTAATGCAGCAAATGTACCTCAAAGAACCTGCAGCCTTGAAGCAAAAACATTGAAGTGGAAGATGTTCGATCACAGCATACTCATGCAGTCCATCCACTTCCTTTAATGGTAGTAAATGTGTTTGAAGTGGTTGGACTGATTTCTGTAGTTATCTCCAGGTTGCCCTGAGCTTGAATTAAACTTGAGACTCTATTCTGGTATGATCTGTCTTTGCTGAGGGCTCCAGCAATAGATTCAGCCTAGTTGCTCTCAGACATTTTCTAAAAATGTTCGATATATCTCACAGCTCTAAGGAGACATTATCAATGAGAAATGACACCCACACTCCACCGGATCGTTTTTCACTGGGAGGGGCGGCAGGAATCATTTGAGGTTGCAGACACTGTTAGTAAAATGCAGGTTGAGACAGAACAAGAGAGGAAAGAATTACTAGGGGGATGGAGGAGCAGAAATAGAAAGGCATCAACTCTGATGGAGTATGCTGAGAAATAATAAGCAAGAACTCAAACAAAATGGGGATATCTAGACACTTCTAAACTGATTCTCCCTTTGCTGTGTTCATGGTAGTTTTTATTTCCATGTTATGTTAGAGATGGCTGAGGCATAGGGTGTAGGGAGGATACTTAAAGCTCGGACATATAGAGGCACCATGTCAATTAGTAAAGCATACTGATGTATGAGTAACATATAAGGGAGTGAAAAAAAGCTGCACTCGTTCCTCATTTTATCCATTCTGCTTGGGTCTATTTCTTTTCTGTTTCTCTCTAGGGGCTCTTATAATTGTCTGTTTTTGTGTCACCAGCTCCCATGTCTGCTTTATTGCGGTAAGAGAAAGTGCTTGTGGCTGGGTGGATAGGTTTTTGCGGGAACACTTAAAATTTGCATAGTTATGTATATACACGCAACATTGAGAGGCACTAGAGGAAAAGGTCGGGATCTTCTTCTGAAACACACAGCCGTGTGCATTTGTATATCAGAAACCTGGACGGATGTAGCTTTAATGAGGTTTCTACTGTGACTCATTCACCCTAAACAAACCTTAAACGAACCTCGCAACAATCAACAAACGTACATTTGTCAACGAAAAAGGTTCTGTTACGTTGAAATTAAAAAAAGCAGTACAATCCAATGCTAGTTTACAGACTGGATGTTGTTTGAGAGCTAGTCAGCTGTTCATTATTACTACCATTTGTTACTATTTGAAATGTGTGGGTGAAGGAACGAAACCAACAGCGCATATTTAGAGTTAACATTTAGTGAGGATTTATGAATGAAAATAAAATTCTGCACGTCGATATTTAGAAGATAAAGAAGAAGTTCAGTATTACAAAACAGTATCAGTAGTTCTAAAGCTTCAAAATGACAGTTTAATGTAATCAATATATCACATTGAAATGCAAGCTTTGAAAACCAAGGAAATTGCCTTAAGCAAACCGGGCTATAGAATTTCATTTATGGCCAGTCTTAAACACATAAAATGACACTCCTAATTCATATATTTTATCGATAGATTAAGGACTCAATTAAACCTCTATGTAACCATATGAATATAGATGAATAATCGAAGAGAATTGAAGATGAATAATCAGGAAGCTTATACATTTTCGGAGCTTTCAATTCAGACAGCTGTATGCACGACTAACTGTGGAACCATAATATAAAAAACAAAAAAAGGAAACTTTCAGGAAAAAGTGCTATTATAAGTAAAAAGCTGCCAAATAATGAGGATGGGAGCTATAACATTATGTCAAACTAATTTGCAGTTAATTCATGTAATTACGACCAGGATAATTCAGTAAGGATTTAATAGTGATATGCTGTACTTTATATTTTATACTCCTATTAGATGTTTATTTCGATTGCTGTCTTATCATTTCTCTATATATTATTTTTAAACTGACTGATGCTTTTATATATATATCATCATATTACATTTGACAGCAGAAAAAAAAATAATCTGTCTTCACTTTGTTTTTTACCCCTGAGATTTTAAAAATCTGAACATAAATAATTGTGTTTAAAGACGACCTCGGAGGCGTGAACTACACATTTTTGAGTGGGATCCCAGAAAACTGACTTGTTTTATTCCATGCATAAATATTAATATGATTTATAATGCCAACTGGCTCCTTACCAATGCATTTATAGTAATCTGCCATGGTTTTGTAAGTTATTCAGTCTGCGCGACTGCGCATCTGCTTCAATGTAAGTGCCAGTTTTTGCTGTTAACACCAATTACCCATCATTTTTTTTTTTTTTACATAAAACCCTCCCTATATCTGCATTGCTATTCTATGGAATATATTTATATATAGTGCACAGAATGTATATCAATATTTAACAACAAAAATGTTTAAATTTACTATAGTTTCCTAATATATCATAACTGCCATTCAGAACAACTGCACAAAAATGACAGACCCACTTAGGGATGATGATTGTCACACCTTACAGATGGCGCGTCAACCTTTTTATGCTATGCTAATGTCTGCAGCATATTAAATGACGGAAAATCTTTGTGCACTGTTTGGGCTGTCATTTAGAGGGGGGTCCTATGACTAACGCTGATTGAGCTGCTGCAATTCCCTGCTATGCTTTCCTGCTAAGACGCTAATGCATTCAGTTTTCAGTGAATTTTGCCTTGCAGTTCAATTAGACCTAGCTGTCTTTATCTCGTTTCCCCTTTTCAATTTGCTTTTGTGCTCCTGCTGGATTTAATAGTATATGTAAATGTTTTTGTCTCCAGTCTTATTTTCCTGCCACACAGATCACTGTGCACTTAGATTTAAGTATGTATTTCTGTATGAGTTTTGTAGTTATACCATGTATGAGGCTATTCCATCTGGTTCTGTATAAGTAACCGGTCAAGGCGCCATATGCTAAATACTAAACAGATGTGCAGAAATATTAAATACTAATACTGAATACAAAATGTAGAAAAGTATTTGTGAGAAAGTTTCTGTATCACTCAGACCTAAAATCCCTTCCTACTGTGTCCCAACTGTCATACCACATACTGTAAACTAGGTACTTTAGAGTACAGTGTATAAATTTAAAAAGGGAAATATCATCTCAAACAAAACAACTATTAACTACTTACTGTAAGTTTAAATACAGTAAAGTAGGGCTAAAAGGATTAGTTAATGTTATTAACAACATCATCACTCATCACTCAAATATATTTGCTGTCGAATAGTTGTTTGATCTTATATAAACTGAACTAAGGGCCTGTAATAGTATGATTTATCCACGGTGGCGCTGTCTAGAGCAAGACTGCAATCAGTGCTTACACTGAAGAAGAAGCGTCTATGGCAAGCTGAAATTATAAAAAATTGCCACTCTAAAACACAGGAAACCCCTAAAAAAATGGCAAATGGCACCGCTTTCTGTCACTTAGGACCAAATTTTTTTTAGATGTTAAAAATGTCTGTTTGTTAGAATTCTAGTGCTTGACAGCGATATTAAATGCAAACAATAAATAGGTAAACAACCAAATAAATAAATACATGCATACAAAGTATTAATAATACTAATTAATTGGTCAACAAAATAGTTTTTAAATAAATTAGTGACTTTTTTGTTTTACTGGTTTGTTAGATTATGTAACTTTAAACGTTTAAAATTTTGGACTAATTGCTAAAGCTTATTATTTGACCAAAGTCTATTTACATTTACATCATTGATCAGACTGCCTTATCCAGAGTGACGTACAAAGTGTCTGGAGTTTCATTATTAAACATGATTAAAGAGCAACTTGGAAAAAAAACATTTTATTTATTAATCAGCAGAAAAATTTCAGCCCTATTGAAAAGACCTGAAGTGAAGTCCTTGTTTCATTTATCTGTTACAGTACTCATAACTCAATCATTAATTGCATAGGATGAAATAATTGCTGATTAATCCTACTGAAAATCGCCGTTTAATCGACTATTAAAATTATTATTTGTTGCGGTCTTACACTGAATACAGTTAATTCTTAAAAAATGTTAAAATTAGGCCACGCAAAATGCATGAGCTACTTCAGAAGATATTTCTTAGATCTGTTCTGCTAGCAGAATGCTGTCGGCCAGCATGTCTTTGTATCCTTTGTCAGTGCCTGATATCCCCACCCCTCTTCTGTTATTGAATGAAAGTGTCGAGTGTCCAAACATTTCACACTCTTAGTCTGGGCATTTTTCTAGTGTGACTCACACTATTTATAGTACCAAATAGTGTGGAATAATAATAAGATTTCGGATGCACCTATAGTTTGAGCAGTAAGAAAGCACAAGATGAGAATAAGCATAAGAAAAATTGAAGCTTGTAAAATTCTATAGGCTTCTAAAGGTCTATAGGTTTCAACATCATCTGTTTGACTGACTGTGCAAGTATAAACTATTGACTTTTCTATCAACAAGTTGTTTTTTTTTAATTGAGATCCCTTGCTAATTTTGCGTGTTTGCCCACTGACAGAAATGATCGGTCTATAATGTTAATGGTTGGTTTACTATAACAGCGAGAGACAGAATAACAACAAACATCCAGAAAATGCATTTCAAAAAAATTATAAATTGATTTGTATTTAAATGAGAGTAATAAGTATTTCACCACTTTACAAAACCCCTGGTGGAAAAACCCTTGTTGGCAATCACAGAGGTCAGACATTTTTGTAGTTGGCCACCAGGTTTGCACACATCTCAGGAGGGATATTTTGTTCCACTCCTCTTTGCAGATCCCCTACAAGTCATTAAGGATTCATGGCTGACTTTTGGCAACTCAAACCTTTAGCACATTTTACAGATTTTCTATGAGATTAAAGTCTGGGAACTGGCTAGGCCAATCCAGGACCTTGATTCGCTTTTTCTTGAGTCACTCCTTTGTTGCCCCTGGCTGTGTGTTTGGGTCATTGGCATGTGGGAATTCTCATCCACAACCCATTTTTATTGCCCTGAACAATCTTATCCCTGACATCATTGAACAGCTATTTGGTCTTTGCCATGATGCAGTTTGGAACCTGATTGATTAGTTGCTTCTATGGACAGATGTCTTTTATATATATGTCTATATATATATGAGCACAGGCTGGATGACCTTGTGTAGTAAATAACTTGTTGTTTACAGCTAAACCAAGCCTAATTGAATCCTTACTTGGGCAGCAAAAGAAAAAGAATGAAAGGAAAAAAAAGGAATACGGAAGAAAAGGACAAAAATTGAAAGCGTAATAATGAAACACTGCTGCACAATTAGAAGATGGGAAGGCATATGCAAAAATTAGAGCGTATGAGCGAGAACGAATGAACATGGCAAAAAGGTCATGGAGGCTGAGAGAAAAGGCTGGGTATAAGCACAGCAAGGGAGCATGGGTGAAATTAGAAGAAAAAGAATAATTGAGTGATCCAGGTAATGCAGGAACAAGGAGGATGAAAGAACTGTGTGGGAGGTATGCCGAGGGGGTTGTCAAAGGTAGAAATGTACAATTGTAGGGTTGTGTTTTTGCCAGCATTTGCACATACCCATTATTTCAGTTAAGCATTTGTGTGACAATAGCACTGCTCTGTGAATGTAAAAGAAAATAGCAAAAACTAAGGCATTAAGGTGAGCTACTAGAGCGGCAACATATTCACCACTATCTAAGTGCTCATTCCTGGTATTATTTTCTTTGTAGTGGTACAGTATTTTTCTGAAGCTAATGCTCCATGCCCTCTTACAGATCACTCTCCTGGTGTGTCTTGAGGGGTTCTATTCTCTTAAGCAATCTCATCTGAATTATTACACATTACCTGTCATGCTTTCTTTTTATAATTCTATCGTAGGTTACTGCTTAATTTGAATCAATTTCTCTCTACTCAACCCCTTTTCATCTACTGCCTTCCCAACAATAGATATCATTGATTGATTTTTTTCCTGCATCCTAAAACTAATTTACTCTCTTGTGTTTTTTTTTTTGTAGAATTCTGCCGTCTACGAGTAACAGCTTCCTCCTAAAAAATTTGGTCTCCGGAGCAGATTATAATCTGTGTGTTTTGGCCATTTTTGATGACACTGTCACCTCCATGGCTGCCACAAAAGTTCTTGGATGCGCTCAATTCAGCACCAAGGATAACTACCCAGACTGCCATTCACTTCAGGCTCACTTTCTGGGTGGAACCTTGACCATCCTAGTAGGGGGAGTTGTTGTGGTTACGCTGCTGGTGTTTACCGTGGCGCTTATGGTGCGTCACCGTGTCTGTAGTAACCACGGCCATCATCATGGCACTAGCACGGAGATCAGATGTTCAGGATCCAACTCATCACCCCCAGGAAAAGGAGCCAATGTTTTTCCACAGAGAAACAGCAGTGGGGAGGTAATGATGGTGGTCCTACCTAATGGGTTGCCTCAAAAACAAAGAGGTGTGGGGGGAGGGGCTGAGTCATCACTGAAGCTGTCGTCCACTCAGAAACCCCAAACATTGCCTAAGCCCAAGGTGAATCTGGAGCAGCTAAAGGCAGGGGTAGGATTACAAAAAGCACTTCCACCATATACCCCAGAGACTGAACGAATGGCAATGTACTACACCCCCAAGAAGCCGTCTCCATCTACACTGCCACGTCAGTCACGTCAGTCTCTCCATTTCACAAACAGGGATATAGAGAAACAGGCTAGCTTCAGCCCTGTTCCGTGTTCTCACAGTGATCGGAGGTTTAGCACAGGAGGGTCTGTTGTTGTCCGTCGGGGAGCGAGGGACAATAGAGGTAACTCAGAGACAGCCTTTCAGAGTTCGGGGCTACATGCTGCACGCCACAGACGCAGCTCCTCTTTCGACATGGGCAACATGGCGGCCACAACCTGCTACAGTTATGCCAGGCGACTCAGTGTCATATGGAGCAAACGGAGCCACTCACTGCATGGCATGCTGGCCCAGTGTGCCTCCACAAACAGCATCTCCACCACCAGCAGCGGCGGCAGCGGGGATTTCCATGTAAGACAAACACGTAGCGGCGTCCACGCCTACAAGTCCAACACCCTGCCCTCAGGCATAGCCAGACCCCAAACAGAGCAAAGTAGAGACAAATGTAAAGAGAAAGCAAAGGCTAAAAATAAAGGAGAGGAACTGGAGGAAAGTGTGGTGTAGACGGGAAAGGGGCTGAATGTTGAAGCAAGGAATCAGCAGACCTTAAAAAAAAAGCGAGGTGACTGTGAACAGACTTCGATAAAACAGGGAAAGTTGAAGCAGTGAGGTCTGACGGTAGTAAAAGACAGGCAAAGGGGAAAGGTTGAGTGGAGGTTTGAGAGGTGAAGAGATGTCCTAGTGGAAAAAATGAACGGACATGTAAAGTTACAAGTAGGGATGTAGAAGGAAAAAGGAGAGCAGAGTCAAGAATCAGGTTAATGTCAAATGGACTAAAAAAGAGAGAACACGTTGGTGAATATCCTGAGGGACTGGTGTCTAAGTGGATTCTGAAGCAACACAGAAATTCAATCTCTCCAATGAGCCTATAAAGTGTGAATAGAGGAGCTAAATAAAGACTAGGTATTTGACCTATTTAAAAAAAACGAATGCACACGGGCAAAGGGATAGACTGACGGCATTTGAGCAATGATCAATTAGCCAACCTGTCACCAGTAATATGGAAGCAAAGGCTCAGCTGAAAATGCAGAGTCATGCCAAATCGGATATGATCCACAGAAAGAGAGAGTGAAAAAAAGAGAAAGAGAGCTGCCTTTGCAGCAACCTGGGAGCAAACACAAAGCATCATGGGTGTGAAATGCAGCAGCGGAATGTTGATGAAATGATTTGGGACAGATTTAGCGTACAGATAAATAAATGCCTATTGACTGAGGATGAATGGGATCAGTTCCGGTTTGTAGATTTGTGTGTGTGTGTGTGTGTGAGAGAGAGAGAGAGAGAGAGAGAAAGAGATAGAGTAAGTGCATATGGAGCAGTCATCGTGTATATGGAACGAAAGTCGACTTGTGTTTACTTCTTTGAGGCTCCAGTTTACTATCATTATCCAGACTGAGGTCTGATGAACTGAAATTGATCCATTATTGTGAACAGGGTCATTAAAATACTATAAAAAGAGATTTAAAATAAAGAAACAAAGGAAGAAAGTATAAATCCCCCGAATCCCTGTTTTGGTACTGATGTTTATGAGTGTTAATAGAGCTAAAAAAGAAATCCGGTTTTGTTGCAACGAATTTTCATGATTTTTAGTTACCAATATTTTAGTAATTATCATCGAGCGGCGATGAAAAGAGACATAAAACAGCAGGTTTAAGTATAATAATATCTGTCCTTATGATAATGATTTTTTCATTTAATTTCCATTTTGCCAAAGTAAATATCGTTACATTGACTTGATATTCTAAATGATGAAATAAAACAGAAAAATAAACTCATGGATTTTTTATTATGATTGTGTAATTAATGTCTTTGTGGAAAGAACGGAAAAGGAAGGCGAGTATTGTAGTCACATAATTTGTGTTTGTGTGTGTGTGTGTGTGTGTGTCATGCTTCCTCCATTTAGATAGCTTCCTATTATATCGTTCACTCTTGGCTGATAATCCTAGTGTCTGTGCAATTATCTATATAGGATGAAAAATAACCCCTGTCTCTAGTACGCGCTCAGATGCCGGCTCTCAGATGTAATTGTCTGTGGAGTGACGGAGTGAGACAGACTGAGAGCGATAGACTGAAAGGCGGAAAACAAGGACATGTGCTTCAGGAGTCTACTGATGTGGCTGACATGGCGGAAGACAGAGACATGGCTAAGTGCAAGAGAAATAGAAAGAGAAAGCAGTAGATGAACGGATAGAAAGAGAGCAGTGGGACTATAGTGTCTGTGTGGGAGATATTAATAGAGTGGAAGAAGGGGTTGCACTGCTAATAAAGCATATTTAACCATGGCTGAGGTTAGTAAAACGATCAGTGGGAAGAGGAGTTGTGTGTATGTAAGTGTGAGGGTTTTGTGTTTTTAATGTGCTCTGCTGTGTGTACTTTTGTAGCACTTCCACCGTGTACACACATCATCCAATCAATGACAATACCCCAACACATGGGAAGTGGTAGCTTAGTTGTTGGTTTCCTGATGAAAAGATCATAGATTCAAAACACCGCTTGGGCCCCTGAGCGAGGCTCCCAACTCTTAACTACTCGGTTGTATTAAAACAGGAGATGTAAATAAAAATCCTCCTGGAAAACAGTGTCTATCAACTGCTTAATGTAATTCTAAAGCATAAACATTTCTTAAATATTTGCTTGTTTCTGCCACATATGTGCATGTGAGTAGCAGGAAACTGTCCCAATACTGCAGTAACACCAAATAGTCAAAGAGTCACCCTCAATTCAATACTATAAATAAACTGTTATCTATATTTTACATCTTATTTGTATTTCAAGTTGAATTAATAATCCAGACCGAGGGAATGGTGGCAATAAAGAAACCTCCCTGAGACTTCTCCCTGAGGTAGAATCCTTGAGTGGAACCAGACTCAGAAGGAAAATCTTTCTAATCTGGGTGGCTCCAGAATGTGTGGTGATAAATTAATAAAGAGTAAAAATAATAAGAGTCACTGCTCAGCATTTACCTTACACAACATAGTTTGACCTTTACAGTTATTTTACCAAATTTCCAGGTGTCCAGATCATTTAGATAAAATCATAAATAATTTAAGTACAGCTAACATTTTAAAATGAACTACAGTACGTATACGTATGTCTGAAACCTAGGACAGAACAGTATTTTAACTTTGCCCAATACAATGTTAGTAAATAGAGAACTGAGCAAAACCTATATCCATCCATCCATCCATTCCTCCATCTATCCATCCACCTATCCATTGTCTTATTATTTCTAATCAGGGTTACAGGGATCTGCTAGAGTCTATTCTAGCTGTCACTGGGCAAAAGGCAGAAGTACATACAGAACAGGTCACCAGTCTATTGCAGGGCACCATACGGTGCTGTATATTAACAATTTCATGTGTAAGCTAGCTTTTGGTACTGATAATATAACTAGCAAACCAACATGAGTGAACAAAATGATGGCATGATCCAAGTTAGCTAAGACTAAATTACAAAACACCTAACTACTGAATGCATGATAATGTGCTGACTACTTGGTTGGCCCGTAATGCCTTTTGTACTTTATTAGCAGAACATTTAAAAAAATGTCATTTGTACATGCAGATGAGCAACTTTTAGGGAAAAATGCTATACATTCTTAAATTAATACATTAGTTATATAAATTATTTTGAAATAATAGACATTAATAATAGAAAATAATAAAAATACTGTCACCTAGCTAGCAGACAGTAGCTTATTCAGCCATGCTTTAGAGTGTTGCTCTAACAAAAGCAAAGATAGAGACGGACAAGACAGACACAAATGATGTAGAACCAACCGTCAAATTAGTCTGAAACAGAACCCTGGCCATATCTTAGCAAATGTTTTGACTGTAAGTGCAAGAAAGTCAACAGCTTTATAATGCGGTGTAAGATGTGTTTACCCAAGATGATTGAACTGGCAGCGTATAAGAACTCAACATCAAATCTGCGTAAAAATGTTGCGGTGAGTTACTATTCATGTTGTTAGTGTTTTATTTATTTTTTGTTATTGCACTTTAACTAAAAGTTGTTCTATATTATAAGTTCTAACTATAAAGTTGTTCGTTTAATAAAAAATAATTAGTTCGAGATTTATAACCTATTTTCTTTTTTAATCTACAGTAGAATCCTCCGCCCACCCCACGCCCGCTGTTAAAAAAATATACTTGGTAAACATTACTCTGATTAAATTTTAAATCAGCTCCTTATTACTTTTACTTCAGTAGATAATTAGACCAGTAACTTTACTTGTACTCATTAAAGTGACATTACTTTTACTTGAGTAGAATATTTTATATAATCTTTCCACTTTGGCTACCAGCATGAAAAAAACATGCTTCATGATCAATACTAGCAGAAGACAGGTGGCTGTATCCTCTAACCATTTATACTTTTTGTCTTTAAGGTGTCTACTGCTCGGCTGCTGGCTGTAACATTGACCAACTGCACAAACTCGGTCAAGATGGCGCTTTTTGTTGCAAACTGGAATAAAATGGCACCCTGTCTACTTGTATACTTTATACAGTCATTGATTTGCATTCATATAACATTGATTGGAAGTATAGATTTATTGGGCAATTACATGCAGATTATAATTCATATTAGTGATATTAAACTTCTTTACCCTAAGGTTATGGTTCAGCTTTCCAATTAAAGCATACAGTCGACTATTATAACCTACTTAAATTTTTTATGTATTTAATAATGTACTAATAATACACATAATAACTAAAGTAGTAAGTATACTAATAGATCTGGACGTGGGGTTTAAACCATTCTCCTAAACCACACTAACCAGCAAAGATAGATATTCTATTTTTCTCTTTCTCCCTGTCTCTCTCTCTCTCTCTCTCTCTCTCTCTTCCCACCCACACACACACAAATAATGGCCATGGCCTGTATAGTAACTAGTATGTAATTCGATCTTGGTGCTGTATCAAGATTTAAGCTGGTTCAACCATCAATATGACCTTCCTTTAATGACTTTGTGTGTGTGTGTCTGTGTATAAGTAAGAAAGGAATAAAGAGACAGAGTGAAGAAAGAAGCTGAGAAAGTGTGAGAGAGAGTATGTGTGACTGGCAGGGTGCCTGCTCAGATATACCAGTCAGTATCTCACCTTCCACTTGGACAAACATGAGTTAATTTCATAGCCTCATTTTTAAACTTAAACACAAATATTTATGATTTTTTTTTCTGTTACTATTCTTAAGTTTTTTTTTGTAGCTATTTTATACAGCACAGCATGCCCAAAACAAAATCTGTCCACACGGGCTTGGCAGCTTTTTCCTTCCCCCTCTGTTCCTCTCCATTTCAGCCAAAGAAGCTTTCAATCCTCTGCCAGGGCTCTACTGCTGCTAAGACCACATCAGCACCAGTTTTCTACATTGGTGTAGTTTTTAGTTAAGCTGGCACAAAATCCTGAGCTAGGTGCTAGGAACGAGGCCTACATGGATAGCCACTTGCTATTTGGATGACTTAACTAAAGTACACAACTGAAAGAAGCCAAAACATACAGGCTCCTAAAAATGTATCGGAAAAAATCTGTGTGATTTTGCTTTAACAGATCATGTAATAAAAAAATTAGGAAGTGTTTGGGTGGACGATGAGGTCTGAACATTTTAAAATGTAATATAGTAGATAGAAACGAAAGACCGTTCCAGATGTAAAACATCAACGGAATGCGCAAATCAAATTTTTCTTCTTAATATTTGACACCAGTTTATCAGGAAGTGACGATTTTGTTCCTTCTGACTCGTTGGATGGAAATTGGGCTTTATTGGCAGATTCTTTTGCACCTGAGTTAAAGTAATCTTTGGATGTAAACATCGCTAGTGTGTACTTGTAGGTTTGCACTCGGTTCTCTGCATGTCCACAAAAAAAACAGACTGATATTTAGCCTAGCTCCTTAGATTGCTTCTGGGTGTAAATGAGTGTGTGACAGTACTTGGAGCTGTGTAATAAACTTGCTTCCTATCTGGGGTGTATTTCCACTTTGTGATTGCAGGCTAGGCTGCATCCACCATCCGGCAGGTAAGCGAATAAATGCTGTAGATAAATGACTGAAAAATGAGCTGGAATATATACAAAAACCAAACTATCTATAAGCATTTAGATACGTAAAATATCTGAAACCCGCTTCTCAACCACATCACAATGCCTCACCTTACCTCACAATTAACACTCTTTACCTCTACACACCTTAACACACCTTCAAGCACTGAACAACAGGTCACCGTATCTCAGAACACCTCATAATCAAGAGTATTAACCCTTTAACTACCAATCAGTAAATAAATATTTACATAAAATCTAGAGATTCAATGTAGCTAATGAATAATTGTCTGGAGTTACTAAGTAATATGTTAAAATGAATAACTACACAAAACAATGCTCTTTGTGGATATTTCACATTTTTGTAGCAGAATAAGCGATGTACCTTCTGGACTTAATAAACAAAATCTTAATGACTCTCATAAACATTGTCATGAATCAGTGTAAAATTATCAGTATGAGAGAATGTATCATAGTTATAGTCATAAAACTATATTAATAATTCTATAACACTTCCCTGATAAATGCTACCTTTATTCGAACCACTGCTGCACAGCAGGACGAAGCGAGACATCTATTCTTGACAATGTTTGACAAATAAACCAATAAAGTATTTGAACAAAACTCTAATCAAATAAGTAACTGTATCTGTGTAACAATTCTGCACAGTTTATTCTTGAGCATTAGCTTTTCTGTTTATTTTATAAAGGGTTTAGCAGTCAATTGAAAACAAACCAAACAAGAACATTTCCTAGCTGTACATATTTTAGTCTTTTGAGTAGCTCGAGTCATTAATGCTTTATAATCTTTGCATATCTTTGCTCTTAAGAAAGTTTTAAACTGAGTAGGTAATATTTATTCTACTATTAAAAAAGAAGACAAGATAGAAACTGTACAATGTGTTCCAGCATGTGTCCTACTTCATATGCGAAGTAAGTCATTGTACTAGATTAGAGACATACCCAAGTGACTTGAGTGTCTATTAAATGACTATGTAGACAACATTAATGACGTTCTGGGCAAATCGGACATAAACTGATTAGCTTACGCGGGTCTCTCCTTGGTTACATCAGCAGAATCTGGACATTTCTCCCCATAATGGAGAATCAGCTGCTTGTTCACTTCCTAGTTATTTTAATACTTAAGCTTCTGCAACTCACCTCTATCAATTCTACCTTTCTGCAGCATCCAGTGTCTATAACTAATCCAGAATGCTGGTGAATGGCTTGCTTTCATCTACTTCATTATCATCTTCATCCTCCATTGTGCTTATTTGCTGTAGCTTCCTACATTATATTTATAACTGATTCTCGCCTACAAAGCCGTAAACGGACCAGCCCACACCTACCGAAACGCACTCTGCACTGAGCAATTTTTTAGTATTTAGGATTGGTCAATTTGAACCATTCCTTAAAGTATAATAATGCGCATCATGACTTTTCTGTAGTAGCCCTAACTGATGGAATGCAATTCTCCTAACTGTCTGACCATCTGATTCACCGTCTATCCTCAGATGGAGACTGATGCACCAGCACTTCACCGAACACATAAAAGAAAAAACTTCCTGCGGTACAATTTTCTAAAACATTTCCCTGACAAGGTTTCAGGTTGGTCTAAGGCCCTGGGCTATTTGTCCTAGCATATAGATATTGTAGTTTTGTAAAATATTTGTAAGTTTTGTAGTTTTACAAAGCACTTTTGTTAGTCACTGTATAAAATGCAGCCTGCTAAATGCAGTAAAATGCATCAAATTCATTCTAATAATATAAAGTATGCCAAGTAATAGACATTTACAATATTATTCCATCATCCAGAGCGACTTACATTTATCTCTTTTATACAACTGAGCAAATGAGGGTTAAGGGCCTTAGTCAAGGGCCCACCGGTGGCAGCTTGGTGGTGCATAGGAATCAAACCCTCCGATCTTCTAATTAACAGGCCAACAAGTTTACCATTGCGCTACTGCTTCCCTTAAATGTTTAACTGCATCTGGCTCTAACAGAATTATTAGAAAGGTAATTAAAACTGAAAGCACATTTAATTTCTCTTGTATCAAGCGAGGCAATAGTGAAAACAAACATTAACGTAGTTGAGCCCCTTTAACTATGTAGCATTGTTTAAAAGTCCTTACGCTGCCTATAAAGCAGCCATGCAATGTGCACTGGTATGATAAATTGCACATAAATACGACTTGGATGCTCAGCTACTGCACAGAACAAAACAGAAGCCAGCTGCTACAGATTTTCTTTGTCTCCAAGAGCTTAATTAGCACAGATAATACTCATGCAATGGTGGCCGTTACAGAACACATCTGTTGTTCTTCCTAACTCCAGACTGCCATGCTGGCTTCACATTAACTGAACAATTAACACCGGGTTTCACTGTCAGCCCAGTAACGCATAATGCCACTCAACTATGCTGGACAGTCAGCTCAATTTGAGTCATGTGCCATCTAGTTTGGGTGCTGATCCTTTTTTAATCAGGATCGTGTGAGGGGCTACAAAATTAACTTCAATGATAGTAGAACCTCTATGTGTTATGAACTACATGAAACAGGTGTCTAAATCTCATTGTGGTTTATGAGTCCCTAAACTACTGCGGCTGTAATGTCAATATTATCTTTAATTTTGTCTGGTCTGTGGAGAATATTTGATTATTAACTTGAATTTATGCACAAATAAAAAAGAAGAAATCTTGGCAAAGAGTTGTTTGTGTTTTGTAAATGTAATTTTTTAACTAAACTAAGGACAGTTTGTTAACAGGACGTCATTATCAGGATACATGGGTCATGATACATATCACGAAACATGGGTCACGATACATATCACGATACACGGGTCACAATACAATTTATGACAATATATTAGATTCAAAATAAATTTAAATATATAACAAATTCAAAGCCGAAGAAGCTCTTATTTTTCCTGCCATGTTTGTTTAGCGCCAACTACAGGAGTGAGGGAGGAAGTCGTTTGACACTAATTGAGGGTTTTAATTAAATATCAACATAAACGTAAATCAGATTAAAACATCATTTAAATATGTTTTGATACTAGAGGTTAAAATGTCAATACACGAAAAGTTAGCTATATCGATATTTTTACACAGCTGTACTTGAATACCACACTGGCTAACAAGCTAATAGGCTTTGGTATAACCGCGCATTCTCCTGTCTTTTCATTCAATCGTCACTGCCAAAGAGGAACATTATTAGTACCAGGTGCAAGCTATTTCCTGGAGGTATTCAATTCATTATTCTCTCATTAACCCATATGATAGAAGTTCATAGTCTGTAGTCACATGTGCTCAAAAAGATTATTGTTACAGGTGTTATGTGTAATTTATATTATTTGATTCATGGTAATCATTTGATAAGCTAGCGGTTTAGCGGGAGGAAATATTATCAGCAGATCTAAAGCATTAATTTTTATCTAAAAATCTGTGCAAGTTAATTTATTCTCACAGCTCAAACCAGAACAATTTTAACTTAATTCAAAAGCTCTCACAGGATTTCCAACAGCTTCCATGGCAAAGGACATCTGGCAAATGCAGTAGCTAAGACAGCGTCCTCTATTCTCTAAATGATGTCCATTTGAGTGTCCTAACTTATAAAGTCCTGGGCCGTTGGGTAGATGACTACTTAACTTTTAACACACATTGAACGGGAACATCTTTACTTTGGAGTTCATATAATTTTTTTTCTCGACAGAGATCCAGACTCAAACACTGATTCCTGTCTTCATATAACTCTTATTCCTCTGTGTTAGTTCTTGTATATTATTGTTAGTATTTTCAAAGTTCTTCTGCTAAAACCAAAAAAAATTCAATAGGGAACAACAAACTTTTTAAAGTCTTATTTAAATGCCTCTATAAGATTTCTATGCTTTCTGGTAGCCCTTTGGGCAGGCACTTTTCAGTTTTGGGTAGCCCAAAATAAATTTAAGTAACCTGAGTTATCAGTAAGACATTATTTATGATGGAGAATATTTTAAAGGAGACATTTACAGCAATAGGCAGTCGCCCTTTTCCAGAGTGACTTGCCTTTATTTCCTTTATACATCTGAGCAATTAGGGGGTTAAAGGCCTTGCTCAGGGGCCCAGCAGTGACAACATGGTGCTGAAAATCGGCCCCCGATTCTCCAATTATTAGTCCAACATCTTAGCCACAAATCAATGTATAAGACAAAACATTCATTAGAATGTAAACAAAAATAAGATTTTACCAACGCGAAGTTTGTGCATTCAATTTCTAGCTCCACCACTGCTGGGCCCCTGAACAAGGCCCTCAACCCCCATTTGCTCAGTTGTAGAAATGGGATAAATGTAAGTTCTGTGAGGACGTCTGCCAAATGCCGTAAATGTAAATGTATCGATGCCTAAACATTACAGAAAACATATTTACCCAGAGACGAAAGCATTGAAATATAGTTTACTTCCTATGAGAAAGGCCGACGGGCAGGACTTGGAAGACACAATATCTCTGAAACGGCAGGCTAGAGATTTTGAGTCCTGAAAACACATTCATCCTCTCACATAACCTTCCCTCATATGGAAAAATAAATACTAAAACCACAGACTGCAGCATTTACAGGTTAGATGCTTACATATATAAGGTGATGTGCAGCGTACAGCAGCGAACTGTTCAAATTGCGGTCGCGTTGCAAAAGATCAGAATTCTGTCGGATATAAAACAAATATAAAAATAGCACAAATCAAACTTTAAAAGATCAGATTCGATGGGTTTTTTGACGTTTACACTGTCATGAGAAAAACTGATCTGAAAAACGTGCAAAAAAATCAGATTTAGGCCAAGGTAAAAAAAAAAAATCTGTCTAATTAAAAAAAAAAATCGGATTTGTGAATGTAGCCTAAAAATACACAGAAATTCCATGTAGACATGCTGTATAAGTGCGAATCTCCCAACAACCAGTACTCCAGTTTGACCCTGGAGCTGTGAGAAAGACTAAAGGCTGGCTTTTATTTAATCTAATAGGCTTTGGATCTGCAGTTATATGGGGTAAGTGTGTGTGTGTCAGCAAAATCAGTGGCTGACTTTAAAAACACAGATAAGGAAACGGATCAATTTTATAGGTTCATGACTTTTTTTCCCATGAATAAATAACTATTACAGTGTAGTATAAGCTAAAGGCAACATTTCCATCAAAGGATAAAGAGAAGCAAAATAAGACAATCATAAAATTAAAAATCAATTTTTGTGTGGGAAGTTGTGGCTCATTGGTTAAGGTGTTGGACTGATACCAGAAAGACCGGGATTTGATTTCCAACACCACCAAGCCGCCGCTGCTGGGCCCCTGAGCAAGGCCCTCAACCTCCAATTGCTCAGTTGTATAGAAAAAGATATAAATGTCGCTCTGGATAAGGGCCTGCAAAATTATGTAAATAATTAAATACTTTTTAATAAGCCTAAGCAGACCCAAAAGAAACCACACACTGATCTCCCAAGATCTAGATTTAACTGTAAAATCCGTATTCACAATAAACTATATAGATACATGTTATTAATTTTCTATTCTTCTTTTTATGTCAATGTAAATGACTGTAGATTTGTTGTTGACTTGGTGTTCACTTGCCTTTTCTCATTAAACATCAATAAGCTTCAAAAGCTCCTGATGTCACCTTCTTCAGACCAGCGCTCCATTCCTGCATCACTCGCTTTTCATCATCTTACACAAACAGTCATATTTATTATTATTTTTTTTACAAATTTGACCATCTCCATTTTTCAATATATATATTTTGTAGCTTTCGCTGAAATCCTCTCCCTTATTTTACACATCCGTAAACTGTGGGTCGCCCCTGGCGATGGTACATCTCGTTTTAGTTTCCCCCCTGCCTGGCCTTCTCCTGCTGTCTGACTCTGTTGCCATGCTTGCAGGGATCCATCAGTCCAGCCAAGAACTTGGCCTGCTCCCGTCAGCTCTCCTGCTGTTCTAACTCTCCACCAGAGACACGAGCTAGTGCTAATGCAGAAATCTACAGCTTTCCACAGTTCCATGTCATGCATGCTAATAATAAAAAAAACATGGTGCAGCAATAGCAAAGTACTAAAAACTGCAGCAATTTCAGACTAAAGTCTATATTCATACTCCAAGCACAAAAGCCAATGGGAGGATGGGAGAGGTGTTGGACATGAACAACCTTTTTACATATTTAATCAGTATCATCCGCTTAACAGCAAACCCATTCGACATGTCTGTCTCCTGCTAATGGCTTGTTTATGCTGGCTTTCAGCAATTTGGGCCACAACTGCATAATTTGCTGGTGGTAATAATGGCATACAGTTTGATAGAAAGCCACTTAGCAGTCTCGTCAGAATAAATAAATAAAAGGAAATAAATAGAACTAGGCCTGATGCCTAAAGAGTATGTTTGATTTGGTGACAAAGGCGTTGGCTGAATGCAAAAAGGCCTTTACTCAGTATGAGTTAAAGAACTGGATGAATGGATCACTGCGTAGATGGAGAAGAAAAATTGAGGGTTACTTTACAAAGGGGTAAAATGAAAGGGCATCAATGTGTACAAAGGAAGGATTTTTAATGTGAAATGGAGAAGAAGAAGAAAATTAGCACTGACAGGGAAAAGTTCTATTTTTAGTTTCAATTAAGTCCTGCATTCATGACAATTAACAAGTGTGTCAACAAAAGCAATCAATTCAATCACCCATAGCAAAATGGAAGTAAAAACAATCAACACAGCTGCAGCCTCGGTTTCAGCTCTGACCTCTCCGAAGAAAATAACATTGCAGAGCATTGATCCACAAACAAAAGACAAAAATATAAAATGAGAAAAAGAGATTGAAAAGAAAAAAAGTTTCAGAGAAGTTTTTTTTTTCTGTAAAAACACAAAAACCCCAACCCCATCCTAGAATGATAGAGGCTGCATAAATGTTATTAAGTATTTATTACCTTTCATTTACATAATATAAACAATATGGACCAAAGTATTGGGAAACCTGAGCATCACATCTATATTTGTCTCTACATCCTATTCCACTCCATTATGGCTCATGGGCTGTGAGGATTTTCTCATTTAGCAACAAAATAATTAATGAGATCAGAAACTAATGTTAGGTGAGGAGGTCTGGTGTGCAGTCAGTGTTTCAGATCATCCTAAATAGGATTGAGGTCAGGTCTTCATGGTTCTCAGGGGCTTTGTGCACAGGGCTGTTGTAATTCTGACTCAGCGTTTGAGTCTTTTAGGTCCAGCGAAGGAAAATTTTAATTCTACAGCCTATAGAGACATACAAGACAATTGTGTGCTTCCAACTTTTTCACAGATTGGTGAACACACAGTTAAGTGTGTGCTGGTAAGGAGTCCACATAAGCTTGACCCTATAGTGTATGTCTGCAAATACCCGACACCACACACACATTGTGTTTCTGATCTAAAAAATCTTATAAACTTAACTTATTAAGCATTTTTCTATGTTTAAAATTCTTTTTGACCTCAATATGCAAAGATCAGCATTAACCAGGTTAGTCAACCAGTTAGTTAACTGTCATTTACAATATCATTTAAAAATTTACTGGAATTGCAAGATAACTGTTTATGCAAAACATCTGACTTGTGTTGGATTTAATACCACTTACGGAAGTGGCACAAATCGAATTGAATTGAAAAAATCCGATTCTATGCAGTTTGTGCTGTTCACACTGTCATGAGAAAAACAGATCTCATATGTGCAAAACATTTGCCTGCAGTGTGAACAATGCCTAAGAAACGACATGAATTCCATTTGGACATGCCGTATATGTAAAAAAGCTCCTAACAACCAGTATGCCAGGTTCAGGATCAAACTGTTAACCCTGGAGCTGTGAGGAAGCAGCCCTCCTATCCTGACTAAAGACTGGTTTTATTTAATCTAATAGGCTTTGGATGCAGTTCATGTCATAAATTTAACCGCAGTTATATGGGGTAAGTGTGTGTGTGTCAGCAAAATCATTGGCTGACTTTAAAAACACAGATAAGGAAACGGATCAATTTTATAGGTTCATGACTTTAAATGATTTTTTTCCCATGAATAAATAACTATTACAGTGTAGTATAAGCTAAAGGCAACATTTCCATCAAAGGATAAAGAGAAGCAAAATAAGACAATCATAAAATTGATAAGTAACTATTTTTAATAAGCCTAAACAGACCTAACAGAAACAACACAATGCTCTTCCAAGATCTAGATTTAACTGTAAAAGTCGTATTCATATACATTTTAGTAAATCTTTTCAAAGTTTTCAAAAATAAATGAATACATAAATTAGGTGTGTTTTCATAAAGTTGTTCTCTCATCTAACGGTGGCATTGGTAACCTAGTAACCAACAGTAAATAAAACAATGCAAGCACAATGGAGTGGAAATAGACGATTAGTCACAAGGATTTAATGTTTGATTGTCAGAATGTATTCAGAGGAAACAACAAAACAAGCATAATGGAGACATGACTTCAATTAGTAACCATTAAGTAAGTAATAAATGTCCGAGCAGTGCAGCTTTCCTTATCTGTTTGGACGCACCTGTTGCTGCTAGCCATGTTGTCAGGCACATAAAAGGTGGGCAGACAGATATGTGTATATATATATATATATATATATATATATATATAGCCCCTATAGGCTAGACGCAAACATAAATACTTATATAAAACCAGAAAGTGTTAAAGCCCTGGGTTTACACTTACATATGAGCCTTTCAGAATTACTGTGAAGTAAACTTAATGCTAAACAGGGGCTTGTTTGGTCTTTTGTTGAAAAAAAGGGTTGAATAACAACACCAAAGCTAGTCTACAATGCATGTCACTATGAAAGAGTTAACATAGAAAAAGCTATAGTCACAGCCAGTTTTATCATCATTGCTGTTGTTGTAGAAAGGATCTCGACACATTTTGACCAGCTTCACCATATAAATGTACAACCTTTCGGTATGAACTGTTGATAAAATAACAATTTAAACCATTTACAATAATTCCCAAACACCCAGTACTCCCCGAAGAAAAAAAATGACTACATATCTGAAGGTATCCAGATAGCCATCCCAATCCAATATTAGCTATTTAGGGTGTTTGGATTTCCTGACACAGCTGTTAAATTGCCCACACAGCAATCAGCATGCTTAATGCTGAAGATTGTCTAGGGTGCTGTAAAGCTCGTTCTCTTAAGTCATGTATTATCCAAACTGACAGAATAGTCTTAGATTGGTGGATGCTTGGAGATTATCACTTGGCACATATCCTAAAGCCAGCTGTGGTGTCGACAGAGAAAAAAATAATGATTTGGGGAGTTTGCAGGGATTAGGATCAGCCTTGTTCTACCGATCTTGTTCAAATTCATCACGCAGCTAGACAGTTACCATCTTATAGTTATATTTTTGTCAGGTTCCCACTTAGCCTTTTATCCATTTGCATAATTGAAAAAAGTTCGAGCATAGAAAGTTGTAAAAGCAATTTCCTTAATAGTCACCAAATTAAAGCTAATATTTGGAATAAGAATTTTAAAAACCAACTAAATTGCAAATCTGTGTTAAAGGCTTTTTTCATGCAGTTGTAAAGGAATATCATTAGTATTACATAAAAACCTATTACATTGTTATGAGAAAAAGATCCTGACGTAATGTAAAACGATCAGGATATTAGAGGGAAAACTATACAGTATTTCAGCTAATCTCACTCTATGCAGACAAAATGTTACTGTATTACCCAAACTATCATGTGCAAAAAATAGGATTCAAAGAATAAATTCACAAACATGCGAAGAAAAGGGTTTGCCTGACTAACACGCTAGACACAATCTCTGCATGCTACAATATTTTGTAATTCTACCCTTTTTCTCCTCAGCAACATCATATAGATCTGCTAAGGGGGTTACTCTTTCTGACTTTTCACAGCAGCGGCAGCAGGAGATTTTTTTTTTTTATCTCCAATCTAAGCTTGTCTAACAAAGGAAAGCTTTGTATTTGTTTAGAAGCATATCTGCTCCACCAAAACCAAACTGATATGCTGATATTCCGTATAGCAAACGTTGATACGCATAATTCTGTACGGCCCCTGCAAAACCTTTGGACTATTGTAAAGTTGAAGTTGAGCTGAGATGCAGGAATTTCCTTTGATGCCGACACTACAGGATTCCAGGTCCTAATTTTATGTCTTTACTATCTATGGCTTGTTTGTTTTTTTTTTAAAAAACAAGCCATAGAATTAAATGATATTTTTGATCGGGTTCTCTCTGTTCACCCCAGAACCACCTGTGGCAAATTTTGACTACATCCAACTGTCCGCAATCACACAGTCTCTCTAATGGCCAGCGCACACTGTGTGATTCTGGCAAGGATTTGGTCATCTAAGACAAATTTTAAAACCACTTGTCTTTGATGGCTAAGTTTGTTCACCGACAGCCGATTAATGGCCGTTGAATCATATTTTTTTTTTCATCTAGAAGAATATTTCACACACTTACCAGCGAATCCAGGGAACAAAACAGTAAGAAGAAAAACTTATTGATATATGAAGGCAAAAGGAGTGTTTGTATAGCGTGTCGTCCCTGCTGTTTGTTTGCTGCGGGCCACCATTGAGAACACATCTTCCTGAACGTGTCATGGATTGATGATGTAAATATCCGGACAAGTCTTCTCGTGTGCGTCCATTTTTATGCGTTTTATGCCACATTTTACAACTCACCTACAGTGTGACTTAGGGATCATGTTTGTACAGTCTGACAAGTAACAATAACACACACACACACAATACAAACTAAAATCTCGTTCTCACAAGCTGAAATAAACACTCCGTTTGATCTGTACACCTGACCTTTACTAAGCTCCTTGATGCGATGCACTGTTACCTTTTACCTCTATTTTCTTTGCTTCCTGGTTTGCTCTTTGCTTAGTGTATTGTGTTTGTAGCTCTCTTGACCAAAGCCTGTTGCTTGACATTTTGAATCGTTCGGCTATTTCTCACTGGAATAACTTTTATTGCAATTGCATCTGTCTTAGCCCTCCTTTTCATTCCTTTTTTATATCTAATAACATAATATTTGTCATCATGACACTATTCTTTCACATACCATGTTATTTTTTATATAATAGCATAATAGTGTCCTCAGTATAACAAGTTTATTTTTAATTTCGTGTGTGGCATCACAACTAACTATGTAGGAAGTAATAGGTAGGGCTTTATTAACACTTAAAGTAATACTGTTAACTGATATAGAAGCCAGATTAACTAAGCAGTAAGTCATAGCTAATTCAGGACAAAGGTAGTTATTAGATAATTATTTTAAAAGATATTGTCATTGAAAACGTCTTGTGAACTGTGACCAATTACAACTAATTAAAAGATGTGATTTTGTGCTTAATGAAATTTGAATGCAGTCAATATCTTTATTTGAGGATGCAAATGAACTGAATGGAGCCAGTGAACTAATCCAATCATGAGCTCGTCAGCATCACTTACTAATAATTTACATTTTTAAACAATTTTTTAATTTTTTATTACTATTATATGTTTAAGTTTGAAATAAACAGAAAACATATCCATTCATGCATTGGTATTATTCACAATTTCAATCTGTAGGCAAAGGGGAAGGATATAATATAGTGATTACTAATTGGTCATAGTTTGCAAGTAGTTCTTAACGACAATAATTATTTTTATTGATTATCAAATAACTTATTTAATAAAATATTAAGTTTATTGTTAATATAGTACCACCCATCACTTCCTGCATAGTTACTGCTTAACTACGGCCCATTATTCTAAAGTTTTACCAAAAGTTGTACTATTTGGTGCCACTGTAGCCTCTCTTCCCTTTTTGTAATAAAATAAAGCTGTTCTCCCAAACCTATCCAACCCACTGCTAAGAATTATTTCCAGTTTTATCAATCATAAAAGACTAGATTGTGATTTTAAAGAGCTGGGAGTTGAATTAGTTTTCTTACATACCGATTGCTTGAAATTATACTGAATAGGAGAACTGAAAAAAAACGTTTACAGCATGACAATGAGGCTATTAAGCTTGACCCTTCCAGCATAACAGACAGCTTCATTTTTATATTTCATGTCCAGTGTTTCACATCCTGCTGGGTTCATGCTGTGTTTCCTCTGAACAGCAGGCATGGTCAACACTTATACTCGTTGGTATTCAGATTAAGAAGCATGAAACTTTTGGTTTCACCAGTTGTCAATTGGTGAAATTTATACAACATGTTAGGAGTCTGTTTACTAGTTTCGTCTGTAAAGAAAAAATAATAGAGAAAATAATTCAGTTTATTTGTAATCATGATCATAGATATTGTATTTTCTAGTCATCAGGTCAATCACTGCTGATACTGTAGGAAAATGGTAGCATAGCAATCAAGGTTCAATCAATAGCACCACCAAGCTGCCACTGCATAAGCCCCTGATCAAAACCCTTAAGTCGCTCTGTAAGTCACTCTGGTTAAGGGCGTCTGCCAAATGTCAAAAAAGGCAGATTACAGTATGTGTCATACATCTGCAAAGTAAAAAAGAAAAAGTACCTTAAAATGAAGACCAGGTCTATGAAATATTTCACAATGACTAATCAATTAACCAATAACTTAAATATAAGGTATATAATACTTTCATCTGAGCATTATAAAAAGCTTAAAAGCATTCTGTTGTGTTATTTGTTTTTACAACTACCTGCGGTGGCAAATGACAGAAAAGATGAAGTGTATGGCAAAAACTCAACCATGTTTTCATTATCCGAATCTGTTAAAAGATTGTTAGGCTGCAATAACCAGGTCAAACGGAACCGGGAACATCACCAATAACACACAATGCATTTATAAGTAGAATGATAACATAAGTCTGTTTCTTTCGTATTCCGAGCCCCACAAGATCCGGTCTGTATCCAGTCCAGTTTATGGGTCAGCACTTAGAGACAATTAGCCCCAGAGGCAGTGTCCCAGTGATGACCTTGTCTTCTAGATGGCCATTCAGTCAAAACCATAGAAACTTTGCTGCAGCATGGAACAACTTGCTGGTTTGTCTGGTCAGAGGAGAACTAACCCCCGACTGAGTTTTTCCCCATTTTGCCACAGATGGAGTATTTGTTCCTTGCCGCTGTTGCCTCTGGCTTGCTTAGTTGGGGACTCTTGCTTAATTTACAGATGCTAGTTAGACTGAACTAAATGCTTAAGTGAGTTTTTTTTACTATTCTCTGATTTGAGTTGGTTCTATAAAGTTGCTTTGACACAAAAAGCACTATATAAATAAAGGTGACTTGACTTAGATGTTTGGAAGCAAAGAAGGACTTGCCATGCCAACATATCTTTACCATTTATCCCTTTATTTGCTTACGACTTAATTCCTATTCAGTCATGTAAAATTCAGTCAGGTACACTTGTCTTGCTGGAATTCATATTAATATGCTTTATATGCCGTTTTACTTTTCAGCGAATGTGATTTAGCATTCCGTTCGTTGTGAACTGCAGTTTTGAGGGAGTAGTTTTCTTGTTCAGTGAAAGAGATGAGCTCCTTACAGAAATGGTTTGTCGAGTAGAATGGATAAACGCAGCTCATGAAACATCCTTTGATAGGAATTGGAGTGCTCTTGGCAAGGCGAACCTAATCGGCCAACATCAGCGCCTGACCTCACTAATGCTCTTGTGGCTGAATGGAATGAAATGCCCATAGCAATGTTCAGACATGTAGTGTAAAAAAAAACACTTTATCATCCTGATAGCCTGGCCAGACAGTCAAAAATGGCACCAGCTTTATGCTTCAATGTGTGTGTTGAAGTTGCTCTTTTTTTTTTTTTTTTTAAATCAGATTTCAGGTCATCCCTTTCAGTTCCTCTAGCTATCTTATCTTAGCCACTCCTTAGGTGTCCTTTGATATCTGACATGGTTAGATGAAGAAAAGCGAGGAGGAAATATGTAGACACGCATTTCCGTGAGTATGTCATTGGAAGGAATGATTCCCTTTAATCCTGTGAAAAGTTTTCACATCATACAAATTTTTCACCCCTTTATCAGATATAAACGCACAAGGTAAACCCCGATCCATTTCTTCTGATCTGTCCTTTTTTCCAGAGGTCCCCTCGTGTTTATCCATCATCCCACTCATTCCGCACGCCTCTCCCTTACTCTCAGCACAGCTCATTTTCTCTTCCTTGTTCCTTTGCTTCTTAGAAAGCCGGTCACATCAATTCCACCACATAATCCTGATTACAGCTTCAAAGCCCCTTCCACTCCTCTGCAAGTAGGCAAAACTCATTTTTTCCATGTGTGTATGTATGTGTGTGAGTGTGTAAAAGCATTAGATGCTAAATATACATTCTAATATTCAGGAACTCACCCACAGACACCCAAGTACCAAAGACCTATCTGTCCTCTCACACACTCAAGCACAGCCAATTAGTAAAGTGTGAGTAAGAATGTAATTAATCACTTTAGATATCCTTATGCTGCATCTTGCTGCTTTCCAGGCTGAATACGGTGGCTTATTTTGTGATCTAATAGAACCTACTTATTAAGATCAGCATCACTGTTCTGGTTGGTGCATAGTAGCGGCAGCGAGACACAGCTGGAGACACATCAACAGGCACAGTTGTACCTATTCACTTCCAGCACAAGGGAACGGAGTGATGTGCCATTTTGGCCAAAGCAAGACTGTGCTATGCCAGGAAAGTAGGAAGAGACTTTTTTTTATAGCCGTCAGAGTTTTTAATTAGTGAAAGCTTGAAAAAAAGTTTTAAACAAATAGCTATTTTAATTTTTTTCTTATCTACTTAATCTAGTAAAAAATAATGTCCATATCAAGAAGAAACTCTTCCATAAACTACTTAACCATTACATTTACCCATCAGCTATGTTATTCCCCCACCCCCCACTGCCACGGCAAGCATAATGGAACGAAATTAGGCGAATAGTCACATGGGTTTAATGTTTGCTACATCAGAATTTATTCTGAGAAAAGGATGCACCTGATGCTGCTAGCAGCCACGTTGTTATGAAGAACACCATCAGCCGAAACGCAGATTAGTCACGTGAGTTTAATATTCACTAAGACAGAATTTCTTCGGCCATCTATTCAGGAAGTGGGGAGAAGTGATAGCACGGTGGTTAAGGTGTTGGACTGATACCTCGAGAATCTGGGTTTGATTTCCGGCACCACCAAGGTGCCATTGTTGGGCCCCTAAGCAGGACCCTTAACCCCCAATTGCTCAGTTGTATAACAAAGATAAATGTAATTCGCTCTGGATAAGGGCGTCTGCCAAATGCTGTAATTGTAAATATACCATTATTCTCATAAAAACATTTTTAAAAATGAAGGGATTTTTTTAATTTGCCATTTGCATCACTCGTTTCTGTTTCGATATTTTAAAATGTGTATTAACACACGGTGATAACCATGGTGATAAAATGTTGCACTACATCGAACCTATGCATGAAATAAAAATTCTTAACTTTTCACTCTAACGTATTACTAACACTTTAACATAAAATAATACCAAATTTATTCAATCCAACTCCTAACCATTGACAGCTAATTTTTTCCTGCAGTAATTTTATTGTCAATTTTAGCTAAATAAAGCGAGAATAAAATTCTCGTTTTGTTGCAGATTGAATTCCGTTCGGATCAGTTGTGTCATGCTTTCAGAGCTGGGAGTTAAACATGTCTGAAAAAGCACCAAGACAGTACTATAAATTATGCTTTGCGACATTCATCAGTCATTATGCTATAAAGAGCATCCATGCTGTGCTAAACGCTCTCAGTTACAGAATTAACTATTTCAGCTGATCTGCCAGCTTGTTAACATGTGCATTTTAAAAATCCATATTAAACAGTGTGATAGGATACATGTGAAGTAGTTTACACGTATTACAGCAACTTATTTACTTTCATGACTGAGATCAGAGCTTGAGACACAATTAGAGGGAAGTTTTATTTGCAGTCTGTGTATAGATATAGTAACGACTGTAATATAATGAAAGAAATGGAATTGAACAGTCATATTTTTATTTTAAATTCACTCAAGTTTTATCTGTTTAAACAGAAGTAGCTTTAACTTGTTTTGATTTTTTTCTCTCTGAGCTCATGTTTGATGACGAATGCAGTAAAACAAAAAGCCGGAGCTGCCCTAAGCCCCTGGTGTGTCTCACACTGAGCATGTTTGCTGCGTTTGAATGCGAGTGTGATTGTTTCTGGTGCTCCTGTGGTGTTGGGCTGATTGATATTCTATCAAACCCCAGTGTGTTTAAGATTTTCTTATCTCCTTACAAATATGACCAGACAACATAACACAATTCTGCCACTATGTTTTGGAAACTGATAATGTTGTTATGCCTGCGTTCGCAGCAATCGTTCCACAGTTCCAGTTTGTTTCGGACCAGTAGTGTGAAGATGATGGTGAGGTCCATAACTCTCTTGCAATTTAACAGTGTTATGGACAAGGTGAGTGCAACACAAAAAGAAATCCCAGAGATATGCAGTAGCCTTCAGGGTGTTCAGAGGTCACCCTGTCATCAGGCTAGCCAGAGCAGATAGATGGTGCAACTCCGAAGGCCTAAAAATAATTCCTCTATTAATTCCAAGTGAGGAGAACAGAAAGTTCATTTCAGCCACACGAGCATGGGCGCATCGGACCAGAACAGTTTTTCATGTCACCTGTTGTGTTGGGGACCCACTAAAGGTTGTGTGTTTGATTCACGATCCTTAATTTGCTTGTTGAAATTGGTGAAAACACATGTTTTTTGAAAAGTGTTAATCGAAATATGGGCCAATCAAATACTCTGTTGCTATGTTAGTGGGTTTCTCTATTGTTAAGTGCACCATCATGGAAAAATTGGGGGTGTAATGACTCAAAATGTAATCCTCTGGGTGACTCATCAGAAGGTTTGATGTTAAAGCCACTGAAATGCCACTGTTGGGTCCAACAGTGAGGCTCTTATCCTTATTTGCTTTAAAGAGAAGTATTATAACTGACCCCAGGTGTCTCATATGCTGAAATGTGTTTTAAAACAAATTGTCCTATACTATAATGTATGTAAAGTTAAATTATAAGCTTATTATTATATTATAATTACCACTTAACCACTACAGTGGTGTGCAGTCAGGGCCAGCAAGGTCTTCTCTGCTGACTAAACACTATCAGAAGCTGACCTACATTCACAAATATAAATTTCTTCCATTAAATTGTGTTAATTTATTCCTAACAGTTTATTCTCTTCAAAAATTCTTTAGTATTCGTAATAATAATAATAATTCGCTTTAATAAAACTGGTGTTTATCCTCAATACGTGAAATGTCTCCCTGTCTGTAATGCATTTATGTATAGTATTGATGGTTTCCATAACCGCGACATGATAGTGGTGGTATTAAGAAGTGTATCAGTCGGGTAAGTCCCCACTGAAGTCCCAGGTACCAAATGATTATTACCCTATAAATGTATTATAATTTAAGTTGGCACGAAGGTGAGGTGCGGTATTTTGTTAGCTTTACTTTTCAGAAACTAGTGGTGTCTCGAGTATCCTCAGAGAAAGGTGCTTGATATTTACCTCACGCTACAGACTTTAATCACACCATCAAAGAACTTGAAGACTGTTAGGGTCAAAAAGGAGAATGTTCACTGCTGGAAAAGTTCATACTCAGATCACATTGAAAAGTTAATTCAGTTATTGAAGACTGATCATGAGGTACAAAGCAGATTACTAAACAGAAGTACTAAACATTATCATTTAAATGATAGTTAGAATAGGTAGCTGGAAATTATTTTTTAATGAATTACTTGTAATAACACAGTCACCAACTGTGCATATTATTTTCCCAAAACACAGTAGAAAATTATATTTTGGAATAATTAAAGATAATGTTCTGAAATTTAATTAAAAAGTCTAATTTACTTAAAAAGCAATATAAATGGTATAAATAGCTAATAAGGATTAGCTAATTACCACTGCCCAACCAGCCACTCGCTCAATCCTAACCTAATCCTAATTCGTTTTACATGTGAATGCCAGATGATTGTGTGGACATCACTGTGAGGAACCTTCAACTGGTTATACAAGACTATTTAGACAGGACTAAATATGTATAACCTCACACATCTACACACACATGCAGAAATCCAAACAGACAGAAAGATGAACCGTCACTATTGGATGTTTTAACACCTCATGTCACTTCCTTCTTTCAACAATTTTGTTTCTATCTCTCTGTGTTTCAGCTCCAGTGATATTTAGTTCTATAAGTTTCATCTACAAGCATCTTTATAGAACAAACTTAATAAGCATTCAGAAAAAAAATTGTGGTGATACATAACAGCAGCTAGAGGACAAATGGAGGCAATGATATTGTTTAATTAGACGAAGCTCATGGCCTTTGATTAAAGTCGTTCCATGAGCAGACTACAACAGAAAAATGATTTTGCTTTTTTCCTTTGTGACATCTTGTCCCTCACATAGCCGGCATTACAATGCATACTGACAAATTAGGTAATTAACGCTGAAAGAATGAAATTGTTTTCATAATCCAGCAGCTGTGTTTTTTCATATTACAAAGAGTTGCTTGCTGCATGATGATAATTTACTATCAGTGACATTTTAATATCTGCAATACATCAGCACGTGATACAGTAGTGTGGAAACATTAGTGTCTGTCCTGATTATGTCCTGTTAGTTTTAGTTAGCAAAATCTATTACACACCAAGCTGCTTTTGGAGCAGCAGAGAAAACCAGATGACTATTTGTCTGTAGAGCCTACCTTAACTCCACGAATGCGGAATTCTGCCAGGGCTCGGAGCATCTTACTCGCTGCTGTCGGCAGATCCTTCCCACTTGAGATGACTTTAACCAATAGAGAGTCATAGTGCGGTGATATAACTGCACCCTGGAACGCAGATGCGCTGTCTAAGCGAATGCCCATTCCTTCCGCACTCCTGAACACCTGCAAACATTTTAGAAAGCATCTAAAGTTAGTGATCTCAGCAATATACTTAAAATACATGGTCTGGAGAGTCTTGAAAGGTTGGTAGTAGGGTAGTAAGGCTGGGCGATATATCGCAATTATTCACAGCACAATATTACAACCTGTGCTAAACATAAAAGAAAATTACAATCTGTGCTAAAAACGGTCCATTTAGTGTAATAAATCGTAATTTGATAACAGCGTCTGTGTAGCGTTCGCCCTGTGTTAGCACAAACTCGCATTTTGAGCTCAGCTTCTGCTACATTAGTGGATTTTCAGCAAAAATGTGTCTGCACTCTATATTTCAGTAAATTACTATAGTACAGTAGTCTATTGGTTAAGTTAAAAACAAAATCGTTTAATTACACAAAAATAAGTAAAGATGAATTAAGATATACGATTAAGCCTATTATAACAACTTATTAAGGCTAGCTAATAATATAGTAGCCGACCCTTATCATGTCCTCTATAATGAGTTTGTCTTATTACCATCAAAATGGGGGTACAGGGTTCCAAGCTTTAACGGAGTGAGGCTAAAGCATTAATTTGTGCATTAGACCATTTTTGAGCTGAATAGGACAATTAAAAATCAAGAGTATAAGAGGTGACAGTGTTGTATAGTGTAAAGTGAGGTACATATAATGTACTGTAACTTCTATGTTAGTGTAATGTACTGTAGGTGTGATGTTTGTATACTGTATTTGCTGGTATTTAAATGTCGTAAACACAGATGCTGATACGCAAGAAAAATTTCAGACTTGTCTTACAATGACGTATTTCAGGTATTATTATTATTTTTGAATGTGATTGGTTGGATCTTTTACTAAGTGACCACATGTTCCACACGGAATTTTATGGATCAGACAAGAACCTTGATTGTGTTTATTGTATCCTAAAATGGTTTATCATTTTTATCATTAAAATGGAATCTCATCTTTTCAAAGATATGTAACTTGTTAAGCTTTTTGCTTCCTGAGTGCTGTATGACACAAAGATTTCACTCATGGAAGTCAGTGTCCCACCGGGAGGACGATGGAACGTTAATAACGTTCATAATGAGTAAAAATGTCCAGAGCTCATCATCAATGTAGTTATAAAGTTTATCACGATTTGATATGATATATATTTTTTATTGGCAAATCCCTGGTTGGTAGTGCGGGTGTAAATACATTATACTGTACATGTATGTACCTGTATACACATTCTGCATATAGATGTGTACCACTAAAAGTATATATGCATATAGTCTATACCCGGAAGTAAGCTTATTGGAAATATACTCCCATCTTTACTCTTAATGTTTTTCTGTTCATGCTTATGCTACACTCATTTCAAATGACTCACTCTGACAAAGCAAGGCGAGACCTTTTATTCAAAAAGAAAGCTGCCAAATTCCACTAATTATAGAGCCAAAAACTGATTTAATGTCAAGGGAATTGCTAGTTGTGCCACCCACTAATAAACATTTTTACTATAGCAAATTTAGAAGTAGAAACAATCAATCTGTCTGTCTGGCTAGCTAGCTATCATAAATTTCCTGAAAAAGAAATTTTGTGAAATTATACAATCACTATGATCAAATGTTCTCTACATGCAGCTGACAATTTTGTCAGTCAGTCGTATTACAGACACATGTGAATTTTAGGCTGATTTGTGTATGACTTTTTCCTGCAGTACCTCTACCAAATCTGACTTATGGTGGGTTTTAGAGACATTCAAACCTTAAGCGACTCTAGAAGACCATTTCTCCAGAACTGAATACAAGAGCAGCAACTACTGAACAGCAGCAGCTTGTAGCAAAGAGAAGATGGTAGCAACATATCGCCTGAATCTTTTCTATGTAAATAAATGAATAAACAAAAATAAATGTAAATAAATGTAAATAAAAACCCATGATTTTTGCTAGTGGACTGTAAAACAATTAAAGAAATCTCAGCAATAGCCTTTTATTATCCTAAACATATAAAATCAAAAAACAGCGTGTTAAATTAGCATGTTGACATCTGTGGTGCAGTAATACTTAAGAAAGACAGCAAAACCTTTATGATTTAGCACAGACTATTAGGTGATTACAGGTCAAGATGGAGATGAACTCTCTCTTAATTCCTCCCACAGTCCAAAAACATGTATGTGAGGTTGATTGGTGATTCTGATGATTGGTGATGACCATAGGAGTGAGTGTGAGTGTGTCTGTGATGGACTGGCGACCTGTCCAATATGTACCCCTCCTGCTTTTCGCCCTTTCTTTGTTCAGTATTTTTTTGATTTCAGTTAATTTCAACAAATGTTACCCCGGACAAGTATATTCCGCTAGTGAATATAATGTTTTCTAGCACATCCCTAACATGAAAATTCTGACAATTCTAAAAATTCAGTCCCTAAAATAATTTCAACATTTGTAACACTGTTTGACTTCACAGTATGCAGTTGTACCAATGATTTATAAACCCATTAATCGTAGACAAAGTTCCCCTTTTAAGTCTTATTCCACCCATGGTTTCTTTGATAATTTTCAGCTCATTAGGAGTCTAAATCTTCATCTGGATTTCTGTAAAGATGATTAGTGACAATGCTATTTGTTAAAAGTGCTATACAAAGAACAGAATGTCTTTAATACAGACAGATTTGAGGGAAGGGGGTGGTAATGACAACGTATTAAAAATACAAAATTCGCATTATATATTTGCTTGTAGGTGTTTGTCACACTTACATTTTTTTTTGCAAGTTGCCGAGTTGTTTGATATGACTTAAAAATCTCACACAAAATAAATTGAAGTCTTGCAAAAGTCTGTCAGGTTCAACAGATTTATTTTCAGCATTATAATACTGGTATCAACCAATCCGATGCTAATTCTCAACAAATTAAACAAGACACAACCGACACCCAAAGACACAAAACCTTTCACAAAACCTTCCAGTGATTTAAGCTGAAATTTTCAGGATCATTAAAGGAAATACAGAGTGTGGACCCTTGTTAGGTCACCAGATCGCTGTTCCATAACAATCTCGTTATCAACTTGATGAATAGACCTTATTGATCAATGCCGACACAATTATACAGCCCAACCCTTTAGCTAATTATCCATGTCTGGAATCGTTGCTCTGCTTTCATAATCATATATTTTAAAAAAAAGAGAGATGATAGAATGTCGCAGACTTTGAAAAATCAGCATGGGTCCAATTATATTCATTTTTCTTGTGCAACCCTGTAGCAGACTTCTCATTGTTATCCCTATACCTGTTTTTCTCAAAACTTTCTTTCAAACGCACCTCTTACCATGCTGCCTGATTATTGATAAAATATGCCTTGTCATTTATGTAATCATCTTTAAAATATTCCTTTATTATGCCAGATTATTACCAAAGATCTTTGTCTGTCTTCCTCCTCTGGCTGTATTTGGCCCCCTCTGGGCTGGATTCCTGCTGTTTTAAGCTATTGGGTAAAACCTACCGATGGACACTTTTCACTACCTCCTGTTGATTTAAAACCAATTACATCTGCACAAAGGGTGGCAGAAACATACAGACTCTCTGCTGAAAGCCTTCCACTCTCAAACTAGGTCACTTCATATTGATCTTCATTAAAAAAAATCCTGGGAAGGGGTAAGAATAGAAGAACATATAAAGATAGAAAGTGCACTTTTCCAAAGGACCCTGAAGCACTTTCAGTTCAAGCATCTCAAAAGAATTGCATAATGATTCAATTATAAAAACCACCGCTCAAGTGAAGCCCAGCAGCGTAGGGTTTTTCAAGACTGGACTGCAATGAGGCCGACAGCTAAAAAATTTGTGTTTGAACTTTCGACTTAATTGTAAATGCTGTTATATTCGCTGCATTTGCTTATCAGACAAATATAAATTCAAAGAATACACCAATGTTGACATGCTATTACTGACCGAATGTGATATTTACATATTGTGGATGAATATCAAGCAAGAGAGGCACGCCGACATTAAAATAATTAATATTTATGCTCCAGCACACAAAAACCCTTCATATCTTTACAAAATAAACTGTTGGTTCAATTTGTTTAAAAAGTATTACTAAACTCTGCAGTGGCGAAGTGGTAGCTTAGTGGTTAAGGTGTTAGATTGCTAATTGGAAGATCAGGGTTCGATTCCCAGGACTACCACGTTGCCCCTAAGCAAGGCCCTTAACCCCCCCATTTGCTCACTTGTATAAAGGAGATAAATGTAAGTCACTCTGGATAAAGCTGTCTGCCAAATGGCGTAAATGTAAATGCATTGCTCAGAGAATCACTCCTAAATTTGATGTCCAGATAAGTAGGTAGAACCTTTAAGTAGGTAGAAAAATTTCTTAATTATTGCTTTCCTCACATGGGCAAAACATAGAGAAAATCTACTGATTTGGCAACACATCAGAAGCTGGCAGATTTTAGGATTAACACTGTGTCACACCTAAAAATAAAAAATATATACATTTACCGTTTAAGGTTGCGGTAAATATTTGTAATATTGCATGCAAATTTATTTGCAAACCTATAATCTATAACTAGGAGAAGTGATAGCTCAGTGATTAAGGTGTTCGACTGCTGATCGGAAAATCCTGGACTCCCCAAAATTCCTCACACCATTGGATCTGGATCTCACTTACTGTAAATCATTGGTTTCCAGGCCTAACTCATAATACCAAGCTTAACCTATAAGACTCAAGAACAAACTGACTCAAATCCACTTCCTTTAAACTTTTTCACTAATTCATTTCCAGTACAAAAAGAACAACCGCGTAATTTTTATGCAACAAAAAACCCCAACAAAACATACACACATACACCCACTCATATACGCCAGTGGAAAACAGCCAATGTAATTTACACGGCGATGCAGACGGTCACGTCAGATGTCCACTGGCACTTGTCTGAAATTGTTTAGCGTGCAGGAGGTCACACCTCTCTGTAATGCATGAAATGTCACAGACCACAGTGTGTTTGCATGTTTGGTGTAAGAAATGTGCATGTGTGTGTATGTCTGTGTGAATGTGTTGGTGGGAGAAAAAGATAGCGAGAGAGAGAGAGAGAGAGAGCAAGAGAGAGAGAGAGAGATAGAAAAAGAGAGAGAGAGATGAAGAGATAAAGAAAAAGCGCCATTAAAACTACCGTATTAAGTAGAAAATAACAAAAAAAAAATATCTGCTTTTACAGGATAAGACTAAACTCCCTTTTTTTTTACCAATATCTTGTGGAGTATTTATTACTTTAACTATGTCTTTACGGACATTGCTTTGTGCACAAGAACAATGTTAGGGCCTTTTTCGTTCCGGTGAAAGGGAAACGAGGGGAAGTGGACGAAATGGTAAATCAGCAGTTAAGGTGTTGGGCTACTAATCGAAAGATTGTGGGTTCAATTCCCAGCCGTGCAAAGCTGCCACTAGTGGCCCCTAACCATTATTTAAATCAACAAATTTAGGACTGCCAAATTCCAGAAATGTAAAAAAGTGTAAAATGTAATGTAAATAAAAAACGACTTCTTCCCAGCACTGTAAGCTCATAGAATATAGTATAATATCAATAGTGTTCCAGATACCTGGCTATACTATATGTCACAGATGCCTCAGGGATGTAGGAACATAGACAGAAGACAGGATTTAGGTACTGTCTCCTCTCCGTGCTAGAATACAATCTTCTAATGTATAAATACTTTTGTAAGGCAGCTAGTAAATTGAATTTAAACCAAAACATGCAGAACTTCTGTTAAAATGTGTGTGTGTGTGTGTGTGTGTGCATGCTCAGGAATAACAGTTTTTATCTGTAACCAATCACCCAACTAGACTGCTCTTCTCATCCTCTGTCTCCATGGAAACCAGACTATCCAACATGGCCAACTGCCAGCATGTTGCTGCCTGCTCTCACCCGCTTCCCCATTACACACAACCTTCCTTGGTCTCTAAACTAGGTCACTACACCTATAGTGGCCCTCTTTTCTTCCTGAGCTGACACCCCCTCCCCCCCGAGTGCGTCCTCGCTGCCCCGTAGCATCTCTATTACACACCCTTCCTCACTCTACTTACTATTCTACGTGTCTCTCCATATGCTGTAAAGTAAAGTGTATTCCTGACTTGACAAGCTGAGCTGACGCATCAAAGACTCCCAGGAGTAAAGAAATACATGATGGAGAGAATAAAAAAGAAGTGCTGAAACCAGGCCCATCTTTTTTTTTTTTTATTTTGTTTTTTACTATTTCAACACTAAGGCTTAAACTCTAATCTTTTCCCTTATTCTCAACTTTTAACCCGTCTCTGCCTTTCCTATGTGTATATTTTTTCAATTCCTCACAGGTTTAGTCTTATACTTTTTAGATCCTTTCTTTAATCCTGTCTTTTCCATTCCCTGGTAAAATATTCTGTTACAACCGTATATCGTCCAGGCTTCATGCTTCTACTTTTTTCAATCTGTCACTTAGGATTTCTAGGAGGTTGCCCCTGCATAAATTACTTGCCCCTCCTTTTCTATCACTTTTTATTTTCCTTTCATTTCGTCGACGATTCCGTCCTTCATTTCACTTTGCGCCTTTTCTGTCAGATGAATATTCAGCTACTGCAGAAAGGGAAGATGAATCTGTTAGTCGATTCATGCCCTTTGACTTGCTCTCTATGTCTTTTCTGTCTCTTACTACTCATCGTTTACTCATCGTGTTCATCTCATTAGTATGATAAATGTAGCTAACATTTGACACAAATCGTAGATGATGCTTTGAGTCGGAAAAATAATTATTGCACATTTATTAAACTGGAACGTTGGTTAATGAGGATTGAAACCTCTGCTCGGTGCGGGTGTGTTGATCGGTGACCTTGTCTTACCATTTTCTCCCTCATCATTTCTTGGTCTGTCACTTGATTGCCTCTCGCTGTCCTCGTCTGCCCTTTTCCTTCGCTCTACTCATTATCTGGTTAACTTCTCCGGTCAGCGTTTTCCTGCTTCTTTGCTTCTTTTTTAGCATAGCCTTGCATTCCTTCTGTAGTTTAGCCATTACATATAATTCATCCTGCTGATTCCAGAAGTTTTCTTTCAGGATGTCATTTACATTTATTTGCGTTGATTGAGGTGAGGGTTGAGGTATTCACACAGCTACTGTCTTACAATTCGCAACACCTTTCATCTCACTTTCTTTTCACTTCCCTTCACTGTCAATTTCCCCTTTCTCAAGAGCATGATAAAGCTTCAAATGGACTCTGTAAGTCTAAATGAGTTTGGCTTTCCACCATGTTTTTCTGACCTTTTTTTTTGTACTTTAGTTTTTGTCATTTGTGTTTGTTTTTCAAAAGGCCTGTTTTTTTGCCTAGAGTTTTAAATAAAAACCTCTATCTGTTTTTGTAAGCTTCTATTCACTGGCACTGTATCTGTGCAAGACATAGGACCATCCTATTATATTTCCTGTTTTTCATTGTTGACCTCGCTTATTGGCCTCAGACGAATGCGTCCTCATGTTTGTTCTTTATTTTCTCGTTGTGCTTCAACATTCTGTCCTGCACTGGTTATTTTTTTCCTTCCTTAAATTGTAGTTTGCTTCTGTTTGAAGCCCCTGCAGTGGGTGGATAACACTTTATTTCCAATATATATATCCAACCTGCTGACACTGGAGAGTCTCTCTCTCTCTCTCTCTCTCTCTCTTTTTCTCTTACTTTCTCTCTTTCTCTTTTTATTATAAGTGAGTTTGCCTTTTTCCCTTTATTGTTGTTGTCCATTTAAACAATTGATGCTAATTTGCCAATTGCGGCTAATTTCAATGTGAAAGTAATAGGCACATGCTCATTTATAAGCTAATTAATTACTAAGAAAATCGAAGAAAACCACTACACTACCACCAAAATGGCTAAACTAATTGTGCTTTTCGTGTGGTAGAAATAGCTCCCCCTTGTCAATTACAATAACATTAGCTAATAGTGGCTTCTTTTAAGGTCATATCATCTACAGGATTTTATTAATTGCCATCACTACGGTGCCCAGGAGAGCCTAACAAACTGCAACTGAAGAAAACACATGCAATTAATAAAAAAGAGCAACAAATTAAAACAAAAAATCTTCATCAGATTCACAACACACACTGCAAATCCTCACCATGCAAACACAAATACAGGACAGCGTTGCAAATATTTGCAACATGACCTACATACAGAAAAGCACTGCAAACTTTCACAATGCAAACGTTGCACTCTTTACAACATGATCAAATACAGAAACGTGCTGCAAATCTTCACAACACGTACAAATACAGAAATGCACTGCAAATACCACTTACCACACCAGAAATTTTAAGGGGACCAAACAGAGGGACAAATCCTTTACTTTCTGTTTTGTCCCCGTCACATGATCCCTATTCCCCGTGTGTTTCTGTTTCGTGATCCCCTTGTCCATGTGTCCTTTTCATTGATTAGTTCGGTCATGTGTTGCTTACTTATTTCAGGTGTCTCTTGTTTAGTTAATGCCTTCCTTGTTAGTCTTTTATGTAGCCTTATTTTATGTAGCCTTATGCCTAATTGTTTGTATTCCACTGCTTGGTGAGTCTATGTTTATGCTAGTTTTTATGTCATGCCATGTGTTGTCAGAAGTCCTGTCATGTCATGCTATGTCATGTCAAATTAACTTAACTTATGTTAAATTGAGTCTAGTCAAGTCAAGTTTAGTTTATGTTTATGATTTGTCACTGTAAATAAACTGCATCATTGGGTTATATAAATATGTCTCGGCTCAGTGGAAGTTTGTTACAGTTAAATTTGAGTGGTTTGTTTATTTTATCATCTCGACTGTATAATTCTTTAGTCATTTGGATATTATTAGCCTAAATAATCTGCCGAGTTGCACAATTACGTGTGAAACATATTCAAGCATCCCCTTGGCCACTTTTTTGAGTCACTGTTAAAACATTTCTATAGAGATTTCACCATCTTTACACTTTTTACAGATTTCTACATTTGTTATAATGGTTATATTCCCTGGCATTACTTCATGCTTGGCAAATCTAAAATATGTAAATGTTATTTACATTTACACTTGCTTATTTGTATATATTCCATATATTATTTTATAACGTTGCTCTATTTCTCGGCAACAGCAAAAAAAAAAAAATTACTACAGCACTTTGTCATTTGATTCCGTTTACTGAGCAGCGTAAACTATATTTTGCCATTGTGAGCCTCTCTGTAATCTATGTCTCCTTTCAGCCATATTGTATGTGTATAGCAGGTGGCAGTGTGTTATTTACTATAGGCAGCCTAGTAATCGTCAAGAGGGGGAAAAAAACCCATCTCTCAGGTGCTATGGGGAATGAAAATGACACTTTGAAGAAAAATACATCTCGGCGAGTGCTTGTGTTTGAAATACTAATTATAAACTTGCAAATTAAACCAATTTATCAAGACGCCGCTACAGTATATAGCGAAACAAGAGCTAAAAAATATGAATGCTTTTTGATTTATGGGTTAACCATAAACCATTATCTATGAGCTAATTACGTTCAGCTAAGATAGATAATGTTTAGATAGTGCTGATAGCTACTGTTTATTTGGTAGATACTGATTAATTCATTGATGGCTAATCTATCCATAGAATGTAATCAGACTGCAGTGTGTACTGAGCCAAGTCCTGGCACAATGATGCATGATGACCAATCGGCATTAATATAGAACTTACCCGAATCTTTCTCTCTCTCTCTCTCTCTCTCTCTCTCTCTCTCTAACGCTGACTGAGTATACACATGTTTCTGCATCATTGCTGACCCGTACAAACACCACTACCATTTTCATTAACACTATCAGTGGTTCGAGTTGCCGCATCAGTGAAAGTGGCAAGGCGAGATCTGATCGTCATGTCTGAGTGTGGCAGGATGATGAATAGCTCAGAACAGACACAAAAGAAACAAGAGTGATGAAGAGGAGCCTTCTGTTGCCTGGCCTCAAGCACCAGCTATGTTTCTAACTTCTCTCTCTCTCTCTCTCTCTCTCTCTCTCTCTCTCTCTCTTTCCTTCTTAATGTTACATCTTTACTTCAGTCTTCAGTGTAGGCCAAATCCAAAGAGATACTTTTCTGTCTTTCGGCATTTCCCTTTCTGTCATTGTTCTGAATCAGTAACTCAGACATGTTCATAAATCACTTTTTGTCACTCGAGTCAAATCTTAGGTCTCTGACCTGAAGTCTGCGAGGGTTTTCACACAGTCTGAAAGAAAGCTGCTATGCAGACTGAGACGCACACAGCGATAACAGACCCGAGATTACCTACAGGAGGTGATGTGTCTTCAGCTGCACTTAAACTGTCAATATAAGAGGGACTCGTACTCGTGCCCCCATTTGTTTAGGAAGTAAAGTATCCTGTGTGCATTTTAGCTAAATCAGAGAGTCATGGTATGTTTTCCTTGTGCGGTTAAAATTACATACATTTACAATTTGCAGCACTTGGCAGACGCCTTATCCAGAGCGACTTACAATGTTCCTTGTTATACAACCTAAGCAACTGGGGGTTAATGGCCTTGCTCAGGGGTCCAACAGTGGTGGCTTGCTGGGAGCCGGGAATGAACCCACAACCTTCGGGTTGGTATCCAACACCTTAACCATGAGCCACCACTTCCCACCATAAAAACATAACACACACATAAAAACAAACACAACAGAATCAAATGAGTCTGAAAGCAGACCAAGCGCTGCGCAATACAATTTAAAATGCAGCAACCAAGTCAAGGCTCAAGTATTTACTTTTGGGCATTAGTTACCACTCAAGCTGTTAGCAGTTAGCATTTTATTTCACATATACGCAAATATAAACACCTGTTATAGTATTTCTCACAAATACACTGCACAAGGCTCAACTTTCCTAATATCAAATGTAAGAAACGTCACACTTTATGTGAAATAAACAACACCATTAAGGTATCATTACATTGCATCATTTGCAGGCTATCATTTTATAAGATATATGTAGCCTCACATCTGATAAACGTTTTTACTGCTGTATTGTTTGCCCTTTACAGTGGGACTAATTGGTAACAGTCACTTTTAAAGTAGATGTTGAACGCTGGAAGTGTGATCTGCCTGTGTAAACTGAGTAACTTTGAAAAGAGTCTAATTGGGATGACTAGACGACTGAGCCAAAGTAACTCCAAAATAGGTCATGCAGTGCGTTTCCTGTATAAAGTAGTTGGTAGTTGTGCATCTACCAAAAGTAGCCAAAGGAATAGAAACCAGCATCAGAACTGGACCATTGGAAGTTGGCTTGGTCTAAGGAATCATAGTTATTTTATATTTTTGGACAGCTAGGGGCCCATACATCACGTGAAAAGGAGATATGGCAGTGTGGCACTCTGGGTAATGTCCTAATTGGAAACTGGGTTCTAGAATTCATGCTGATGTTTCTTTGACTGATACATCTACCTAATCATTAACACAGACTAAGTACTCCCTTTAATGATACTCTAGAAATATTCTCTAATAATGACTGGTGACATTCAGCAGAATAATGCTGACTGACTATTATACAGGAATAACTTGACATTTAAGTCTTCGGTTTAAAGATGTTGACTTGGTTTCCAAATTGTGATGTCCTCCACAAACATATCAGGTCTGTCGCATTTACATTTTTAAAAATTTGATAGTCGTCATTTTTCATAGCCATCACGTTCATCTAATTTATCCAGCTGAGGATTGGGGGTCTTGCTCAGGGGCTCAGCAGTGGCAGCTACCACATCACTGAGCATCTAGAAAAATCCAAACATTTAGGCAATTTGTTTTGGACAAGCCTTTACTTAAACCCAGGTACTGAGTAACACCTCTATAAGTGTAGAACAGACAGTCCTACAAAGGTAACGGTCAAAAGTTTATTGATTTTTTCTAAATACAACATTATTTATTGGGTACAACAGTTTTAAATAAACAAACAAAAAAAGAACGAATAACAGAGCAAATACATTTCTTTTAACCTACTAGCTACAGTAACTGCTACATTTAGATTAGGACACATGCAAACGTGAGACGTGTCTTGAGGTTTGATATATAATAGTTTTATCATTATAAATAATTCTCTGCTGCTAGAATACAAATTTGAACTATTCAGTAACTGTAAAAAGGTTTGCTTTTCTAATGGCCATGGATGCAAGAATAAACAGAACTCAATCTGTGTTCTGTTTTCAGATATATTTTTACGGACAATAAGGACAATTTCTTTCAGGGCAATTTTAAATTCTTTACATTTAAGCTTCTACTTTTTTGTAATTTGCTTTTAAAGATTTTAAGTACTTTATGAGAATAGCTTTGCTTTCAAATCCCTGAACAATTCTCCATTTTATTTGCCCCATAGTACTCATACCATCCCCAGGAGAAGAACTGCAATAAAATACTAACTTGACATTTGTGGAACTGATAAATGAAGCTGTGCTCTGAATGCGGAGGAAAAGTTCTGTTCATTTGCTTGGTTATTTTGCTAATTATTCATTAAATTCATCAAATTTTGTTTGAGTTTTCGATGAAATTGCGTCAGACGACTTAAGTCTATTGGGAAGTAGAACGGTGATTATAGCAACCTCTACAATCCCAGAGTTTATGTACTCCTGTCTGAAGGGTTTTTAAGTTGCCATCACTTGAGTGACACTGACACACTGCATGAATGACAATATTCTGTAGTAAATAAAAGTAGACAAATTTCAGTATGTGTGTTAACAACTTTGCTTGCGCTGTCGTCGAACCGCATGCACACAAAAAGCAATGTGTCATGTATGACTACCCTCTGCTTTGCACTGAGTTAAATATTAATATGAATGATGTTTTAACATAACCTTATTAAAAATTATTCCTCTGTAATAGCTTATCACACCACCTCGACATAAAACATTTATCAATAACGCCACAACACTTCCCATTAGTCTGGCAAGTCAGTGCAAGTAAAATGTGTTTGGGTTTGAGTCATTTATTTACACAAGCTTTAAATATGACTGCATTTCCAAAATATATCTACATTATATATATATATATATATATATATATATATATATATATATATATATATATATATATAATATATATATATACATATATATATTATATGTCAAAACAAAACTGTACCAGAAAATGCAAAAATGATCTCTGCTATAGCCACGTGTCTATGCTGTATGTGCAAAACATTTATAAACCCTGGCATTAGTCTTTGACCTTCATACACACGTAAGAATATTGACAAATGTCAGTCATTTATTAGGCATGTGCAAGTTATCTTCATGTCGACCTTGAGACTAGTCGATAAAGAAAAATGTTCCACACACTACCAACAAAATATTGTTAACTGGAAATATTTTTAAGTAAGAGGAGATAATTAAAAATGAATCTTTGCTACATTACAATGTCCAAATATAGATGGACTCATCATATCATCATATCACTTATTATTATTGTACTCAGAAACACACCATTCGCACATGCAAGTCTGTACATGATCGCCACTCGGCACGCACACAGAGTAACACATGGCACGGAAAAATTATACACAGCTTTTTCCACTTATTCTATGTAATCACTTCTGGGCAGAAATCAGCAATCAGTTGCGCGCAGGGATAGAAATAGAACGATAATTAACCTTTTTGAATTACGAGATGGGTAAATACCATCAATGCTAACACACTGGAAAATTCTAATAGACTGCTTATCTATTATTATCCTTTACAGAGAGCGCACTCAAATTCATATTCGTGACTGTTCTACTAACCTCAACAACATGCATAAAGTGTGTGTATCTGTGTTTGTGTGTATATATAAAGTTTCAGTATTTAGTCCTCTCCCTTTCTCCCTTTATACTCACTTCACATAGGTTTTTTTTACTGATGACACCCAACTTATCTATTCTTTCCTCCCTCAGACACCACAGCTTCTGCCTGGATCTCAGCATAGGCAGAGGGATCCATATCATGCAACCTTGGGGTAATCGTGGACAATCAAATGTTTTTTTCCTTACATGTAGCTGACTTGACAGGGTCCTTTCACAATTTATTCTTTACAACGTCCGGAGGATTTGACCATTCCTGTCCAGACGGGTCTACTCAGTTGTCTAACTCTGAGTGCGATTGGTTCTCTGAAAATGATTCAGAATGCATCTGCACAAGTTCAAACTAAAAACTCACCCTATACATGGTTGTGTTGCTGTGTTTGGATCTGAGCTTTACGTTAACACACTGGAAATGTGTATAAACTTCCAAAGATGATCCAAACCAGATTAATGTTCACACAAATACCCCAAAGTACCAACATACCTGTTTTTCATTCCAATCCCCTTCCATTTTTTTTCTGGTAAAATGGCAGTGATTCCCTAACCGCAGTATTTGCATTGTATTTGTACTACAAAGAGTTAGCATTAAATTATGCTGAGGCTGTGCGCGTGAAAGAGCTAAATGGAGCCAACTGCGGCTGGATAGCTGCCATTAATGTTCTAAACGCTCTGTAAGTTTGTGTGCCTCCTGCCCACATCTTCCGCTCATGGAAGGAGCATATGTGTGCCACTGCAATCGCTTTTTTGAGTGGAAAATGTAATTTAATAAGCATCAGCACATGCTGTACTAAGCATAAAAATATGACGCTCCCTGCTTCTGTCTCTCTCTTTCATCCTCCTGTTCTTTCTCCTCGTCCTCCATTCTTCCTTTACTTTGCCAGTTTGTTTGCTGAATTTGACGCATTTGTAGGCCGGAGCATTACAAACTCCACTGATGTGTCTACGCACACACACACAAGACTCTGTGTGCTTACGGTGTTTTCTGTTCTGCTTCTGAAAATCCATGACAGAGAAGATCTCTCCACAAAGACGCACACCAACACCAACAGATGCCTTTTCACACAAAATGCAAATAGTGGATGTTGTGTAAAATCTCTCACAAAGCACTTATAGTGCTACATTTTTTTAAAAGGCTCTTTGATATGCCTACACACAAACACACATACACACACGCTTTTCCCTCTTCCGTTCCATTTTTCTTCACCTTTTGCATCCATCACTCCTACACGCCACTCACACTCCCTTGTTGTTGCCCCGTCCCTGTCATTCATACAGAGGTCTCAATTTCTCTCATCTGTTTGAGTTGATAACCGCCCTCTGTCTTTTTTTCCTCTTTCACACATCTCTCTCTATTGTGATACCATTCTGAGTCTTCTGCTATAAAGGAGAGGGACAAAGACACGAGTAGAGAAAGAGAGATGGAGAAAGAGAAAGAAACAAAGACACAAAGAGAGAGAGAGAGAGAGAGAGAGAGAGAGAGAGAGAAAGGGAACCATGTAAACAGAGGCAGAGGAAATTGATGCTGATAAGAATGAAGATCACAAAAAACTATTAAGGAAAGAAGGTTTAAATAAGCAAAACAGAATAAAAAGGAAGACACTGTATGTGCTGAAACAATTACATGTTTAGGAACTTTTTCACCAGAAACTACAGTACAGTTCTGTAGGAAACATATCCATGATCCATATTTTCAAGAATGCATTTATTGGTGCTCGAACTTAAAACATTTCTGACATTACGCCCTTATACAAAATGATTTACATTTATCTCTTCACTTTTTAAATTCAACTAAGCAGTTATGGCTTAACGGCCCTGCGAACGGGTCCAGTAGTTGTAGCATGGTGTTGCTGATAATTGACCTCCAGATCATATAATCAGCAGTCCAACAGCTTAAACACTGAGCCTCCACTATCTACATACACACAGTATATTCTATGACGCCACACTCGAGAGACAGACAGATCGTTCGTCTTTTATCCGAGAATATGTGGTGAATACAATGATGTTGTAACGGTAAGTAGTCTCAATCAAACAGATCAGTTGTTCAATCATGTTTAATCAAACAGATCAGTTTATTTCCAAACCAATAAAAATTAGGAAACAAACGAAGAACTAAGAGAGAAACACAGGATTTTCGGAGTTTTTTTCTTCGCAAAGTCTCTTTTGAGAGCACCTGGAGCAGGAGGAGTCTGGCTGGGAAGTGGTGGCTCATGGTTAAGGTGTTGGACTACCAACCTGAACCCCTAATTGATCAGTTGTATATATGTGTAAAAATTTGGATAAGGGCGTCTTCTAAAAATGCTGTAAATGGTCATCTTGACAAAGAATGGAGTTTTGGAAACTTGGGAAACGCTAGGAGACCACAGACGTAGCCGTGAAAGTCCTTTTTGCTTGTTAAGACCAGACAGCAGGGTATATAAATGGTGTGTGTGCGCAATCAGAGGAATGTGATGCAGGTGCATGTCAGTGAAATTGGGAGGGAGTGTGAGAAGTGAAGTGGAGGAGGAGCCTGGGGTGTCTGTGACAGATGTATACCACAGCATGGAAATGCTGAAGCTTTGAAAATAGCCATAGTAATAACTGATAAGTTCATATTAACATACTTATTAAATCAGTTGTTTCTATAGTAACAGCTGCTGAATATAATAATAAAACATATCATCATTGATGTAGGAAAGAATTCCGCCAGGTCGGTGTTTACCAGATGCAGAATGTAGATGTAGAGCGAAGATGTTCTAATGTCTCAAAGGTTTTCCACAATATCAAAAATTTAAAGGGTAAGTTTACGAAAATTATTGTAATTTGTTTATTTCTGAAATTGTTTATCCATAATTGAGAGGAGTGTGTGTATACAGTATACTGTTGCACAGTGCAGTGTTACTGAAATGTAATTGCAATTTATTTATAATCTATAAGTCTGAAGAATAACGTCTAAAAAAAAGTTTGTTGCCACCAGGAGCCGAATTTAATTTTGAGGTCTGGTCTGGTGAAAAACACTGAGCTGAGCTGAGCTGGAATTCACTAAAATAAACAATATCTAGTTGGAGACACCTAAAGGGTGAAGTTTCTGTTTTGAAAGCAATACCCTTTGTTTTATAGTTCCCCTAAGAAGCTTGGAGGAACTACATCTCAGTGACATGTCAATATCTGGGAAAGGTTTTTTTCCTGCTTTTTGTTTTTTTTTAAATATCCATCCTTATTTATTATTAATATTATTAATACTATTATTATTAATGTTGTTGTTTTGCGTAAGTAACTGTACATATGCACTTCTATGCACCCAACTTTCCTTGCGTCTGTTTTGGTTATGGTGTTTTGGTGTCTTTTTTTTAAAGTAAAAGTTAGACAGATGATGTTTTATTAATCTATTTTAATGACGGTAATTGTTACACAATAAAAAGTTTGAACTTTAAGAAGCTTGGAGGATCTATTGGAGATACATGTATTCCTCTGGGGCAACCAAACGCTCTAGGCCACATTTATCCTAGTAGCAATTATCACTTTGGATGGTTAATGATTCTAGATCCCTGAGGAAAGCTTTTTTTGAACATTTCATAACGGAAAAAAAAAACATCTGTCCTAGGGCTATAATTACAACCTTCCAAAAAAAAACAATAAGTTGTTTTGGAGGGAATGAAATATGTCAGTTATTAAGTTGATTTAATGACGCAGTATATGCACACTTCCAGTATATGCAAATCATGTAGTTTACGCCTCCATTCCTGCAGTTTTTTCTATAAGAAAGTGTCCAGAATAAAAATTTTAGATGTCCAGACCTTTGGTTTTAAAACAAAAGTATTTGCCTGACAAACTTAGTAAAATATGTAGTAAAGTAGGAGCTTATTTTTCTTTTTAGTGTAATACAGTCCTATACGAAAGCAAGGAATGAGAGCTGAAGTAAGCATTAAGGAGATCAGACAGCTATTTTATTTTTTCATTCTATCGCTTCACAACTAGTTTTTATGCTAATTATAATATAATTACTTTAGATTTGTCTTCATGTAATTAAATGCTTTTGACCGTCACTATTCAGCAGATTATAATAGAGCTCGATCCATCACATTCTATTCATTCTCAAGATGAACTGGCTGTACTGCAACAGACAGTATGATGCTTAGACATAAAAGCTGTTTTCCAACAGACACAGGCAATTAATCGCGTGCACAATTTAACATAGCGATGAGACAAAACATTAAGGTCATAAAAGCAGGCAGTTTTCATTTGTCACACTTTTAATTTGCTGTTTTTTTGTCTTGTTGAATGATTAGCATAATGCCTATGGTGCTGTTCATTTAATGTGCTCTCATGTGAAGTATAAAATGTAAAGATTACACTAAACAAGCACTCATTGGATGTTTTTAAAATCGGATTTGTACTTTCATTTATTGATCAAATTAGGCATGACTAAGATATGCAGTCTTCTAACCCTTACATTTACAGCATTTGGCAGACGCCGTTATTCAGACTTACATTTAATTCATTTATACAACTGAGCAAATTCTGAATTCGGTCTGTCTCAGTTTGTTCTGTTTTTTTCATGTCATTTTAGACAGACTGGATGATGATAAGATCAGATCTCCGTGTGGAGCACTGACTCCTTGTGCAAACAAAAATCTCACTCAATTATTATAATGAATGGCAAAATAAATGTTTGGAAATGTAAACTGATATTTCCAACTGACACACCACAGAAAAAAGATAGAAATATCTTTATGAAATTTTTTAGCTGGTAAAAATATTCTAATCTTGTGGTCTAATCATTTTGGCCAGCAAATTTCTTCTTAACATCTCGTAGAAAACTATATTTATAACTAAGCATGTCCTTATAATGATGAAAAACTTTAATACCTCTTAATTAAAATTTTAATTCTGACCCTTTTTACTAGTATTTAACTCTTAACAAGATTTTAAAGTACATTATGTAAATACTAATAAAACGTTCATTTTAAACACACACACACACACACACACACACACACACACACAAACAGCTATCTGCAAGAAAAGCATATACAGTAAATGTTGTATATTCTGTAATGCAGTAAATAATGCTACAGTGTGTATCAGTGTTGTAGGTGAATGCTAAAAGCATTAGCTTAAATTAATAAAAAAAATTGTCAATACTATGTAATTAAAACAGTTTGTAATAAAAGTGGTGAGAAAGCAGGGCAGATCTTTTAAAAGGTTTGCTGAATCAGCAGCATGGCTAATGTGTCACTGAAAAGTGACTGCAGGGAATAGAGCATCTCTAATCAAGTCTAACACAATGAAGAAAAAAAGAGAACGAGAGAGAGAGAGAGAGAGAGAGAGAGAGAGAGAGAAAGAGAGTAAATAGTAGTCATTGGACAAACGATAAAATTACAGATTGGAGATCCAGACCTAGTGGACTAAAAACTGGAAAAATTTTAGAAACAGACTAAAACTGAGCATAAACAAGCAGAAAGAGCAAGAGGCCAGATAGACTGATAGATAAACAGACTGGCAGACAGATACATGATAGATAGATAGATAGATAGATAGATAGATAGATAGATAGATAGATAGATAGATAGATAGATGGCTGGATGGATGGATGGATAAATGGCTGAATGGATAGATAAATAGACAGACAGACAGACAGACAGATAGATAGGTGGCTGGATGGATAAATGGCTAAGTGGATAGATAGATAGATAGATAGATAGATAGATAGATAGATAGATAGATAGATAGATAGATAGATAGATAATTTTAGTGTAGGTGATGTCTTATCCTATCAGAGCAATGTCTAAAGCAGTGCTAGAATACATTTTTCTGACTGTTCGGTTGATATAAAGAGTTACTCTTGAATTGAGTCAGGGATTAACATATCGAATGGATCTGAATTCTTCTAAAATAGATCAAATGACTTTTGAATCAAAGTGTCGAGAAGTAAATTAAAGTTGTCATTGAATCAGTGTTGAGCTGAAGATTCACAACTCTAATAGACAGATAGATTGAAAAAGAAAGAAGCAAAAAATAAAGGAGAGGAACAGGCTTACTGGGGTTAGCTGGGGGTAGGGGGAGAGAGCAGCAGCAAGCCAGGAGAATAGAGGTGCTGAAGGAGAAATATATTGAAGGAAGCTGAGCGAGAGATGCCATGAGAAGGAAAGAGAAAATGTACCGGTAATAAATGTTTTGAAGAGGAGAGAGCCAGAACAGACAGAGAGAAAGATGAGCGGTGACACCTCAGGCTGTGCATGTGACACACACACAAACACAACTTATTATACCTGTAAGGACTTTTCACTGTCATCATTATTAATGCATCCTATAGTTACCAAACAGAAACATTTCTACTCCTTTATTAAAAATAACCATCTAAACATTCTTCTTCTGTTGACAGTCAGTATGTACCCCAACACAGTATGATGGCGTTATAAATAAACAGTGTTACTAACGGTGTTACTTATTTTAGTAATGAGTAATCAGACTAATTACCATTCCGCCCATTACAACACCGTTACCGTTAAAAATTAAATGCGCTGTTACTTATTTTAGTAATGAGTAATCAGACTAATTACCATTCCGCCCATTACAACACCGTTACCGTTAAAAATTAAATGCGCTGTTACCATCATACTGTGTCGTGCTTTCTGAACTTTGTGACCACATGCGCGGTAGACTTTGAGCAGAGCTCACTCAACGGGCATGTTAAATAGAGTTTGGAAAAGTGGCGAGGTTATATAATACGCAAGTTGCCAATCGTGTTCTACTCTTTCTGACAGCTGTGCCCTAAAAGCCTTTCAAGGACGAATGCTGTGATGTATATAGAAATATCGGAAATGTGTTTTTTTAAAAACCATATCAATGATATTGAAAAAAATTCTATCGCGATATATACCAATATTGAACAAAAGGTCTATCACGATATATTGATATGGAAAAAAGTTCTATTGCGATATATATTAACATGGAAAAAAGTTCTATTGCTATGTATATATATATATATCTAAATAAAATTCAGATGTTCTGCAAGAATGATCACAAGGTCGCTTTACAAACTGGAAGTATAAACACTACTTTTCTCTCAGTGAGGTAAAAGTCAGGACTATCAATATAATGTGCAACTTTTCAACTTATGACCAAAAAGAAAGTCCCTCCACCTCGGTGGCAGGTAATTCTAATCTAATGAATCACCTCACATCGTCACATGGCACCACAACATTTAAATTGTGTAAAATTAGTATACAATGCTTTATTTGTTTTATAATAATCATTTATTCAATTTCTCGTCTGATTCATTTATCTAACCTATTTAATATTAGGGGCTTCCAAGTTTTTGACATATTTAAACATTTTGTACCAAGTAACACTATAGTTCCTCGGTAATTAGTTATTTTTATAATGATGTAAGTTGGTCACTATTTGTGAGAAGTAACTAGTAACTATAACAAATGACAAACACACATGCAGATAAAGTCCAAGTAAAAAACAAACCAGACAACAGAAATCAGTGGATGAAAAATGAAAGGGTAGAAGAAAAAATGGAGAAATGACAAAAAGCCCAAATGCAGCTGTAAGTAAATAAAAAACATTCACGAGTTTTCTGTGAAAAACAATGAATAAATAGGTATTAAGAGAAAAAAATTTAAAAAAAAAAAAAAAAAAAAAAATAAGAATGTGTTTCATGAGCACTCAAAAATCTGTGTCCTGGTTTTGTAAGGAAATGCATTGTATTGAATAATTTACACCAAAACTTCTCATGAGTGAAAGAAGACAGGTTGAGAGAAATAGGCCGGGGGGGGGGGGTGGGGGGGGGGGTGAACACTATATATATCCTATGTAGAGCCTTGTACGGAAATATAAAGCTTATGAAAAATGACTTGGAAAATAATCTTGATTTTCAAATCAGACTCTTCTTAAAGATCTTTTAAAACCTGATCAAAATACTGCTCAGAGCTACAGCGTCCTGGATCTCATAATGGCTTAATTTATGAGTGGTAACAAACTGCTTCTTTCATTAACAGAGGTTATAAATGAGTTAAAGTTATGAATTTAAAGCTGGCCATTTAAAAGCTTTCCTAATAATGTAACTGTAATAAAAATGTAAATGTTCTTTAAATAACGTCCACCACATCCAGTATGGATGTGTTGGAGAAGAAGAAATAACCCTAATGTGACTCCACCAGGCTTAAGCAATGCTCATCTTTGCTAATTTAATACTCACATTCGCTATTACTGAGACACCTCAAAGCCACCAAAGGTTACTAAAGGAAGTGGTAACTCAATGGTTAAGGTTTTTCGACAAATACCAGAAAGACCGGGGTTCGATTCACAGCACCACCAAGCCACCTAAACAAGGCCCTTAACCCCAAATTGCTTAGTTGTATATAAGAGATAAATGTAAGTCGCTCTGGATAAGGGCGTCTGCCAAATGCCGTAAATGTAAATGTATTCAAACAATTAAAAATACATGCTGCTTCAACAAAACAGTGGGGCAGCTACTGATGACTCTTTCACCTCAAGTGATCGATTCAAGTTTACCCCTGAGGTATATTTCCTACTAAATTAAATAAGCTCAGTGGGCAAAGATGTCAGCTTGCTAATTCCCATCCAAAGTTTGGAGACACCTTATTGTGTATTTCTGAAAAACCTCATGGAATGTTTGGATAGGAACAATCCCAAACACACCTGAGTGGAATATATTTGGATAATTATTACGTAGCACTGTCTGTAATAGAATGAAGCTTAGTCTTATGAGAGAGTCTGAAAAATATGCATTCAGAAGCAAGTTTATGTGTATAATATCCTTAATTCTATCATGGTTATATGATGGGTCTGCTAAATATTGCAGACAATCCTGACTATCACGTTAACACACACACCACCTAATCCCTCAGCCACTGCAACTTACTGCAGAGTGTCTAAACTTGGTCCCGGAGAGCCGGTGTCCTGCAGAGTTTAGCTCCAACTTGCCTTAACACAACTACTTCTAGGTTTCAAGTTTACCTAGCAACAACTTGGTTAGTTGGTTCAGAGGTGTTTAATTATGGTTGGAGCTAAACAAGGGATAAACAATCTGGGTAAACAAAGATCTTCCTAGGTTCACTTGAAAGTACAGGTAGGTTTGTTGAGGCAAGTTGGACCACTGCAGTCTTACCTGCAGATCATTACCCAATCACTCCCCTATAAAAGAGCATGCAGCACCTTCAGTCACTGTCTGGTATCGTTGCCACTAAACTAGACTCACACTGGATGTTTTCTGAAGCTTCTTTGATTAGTGTCTGTCTTCACCGCTTCTGCCTACCTGCTTCCTCCATTAGGATCTGTGACGTCAATGCCCTCCGTTCCTGTTTCCTTCACTCCTGGTCTGGTTTGCCCTTTCCTATGTTCCTGCAACATCCACTGCTTCCTGAATTCCTGTGTTTGCTTGCTAGACTGCTATATTTGCTAACCATTAAAGTTCTCAATATGCACCCTTTTCAAACCGCACCATTCAGAGTTTAACATATCTGCTTCTTCAATCTGGTGTATTGTTTCACTGACAACTTGTAGATATTTAGCATCTTTATGCACTATTAATATTAGCTTGCTTAACCTACTTAATCTGTATTCATTTGGTGTGCATTTGCTAACGATGCATCACTTTAAACAGGGTTTCATTGCTTGTCATTGCTTAAACAGGAAATAGAAACATCTATATAACCCTGTTACAATGTCATGTTCTTAAGTCAGTGAAGAATGTTAACCTTTAATTTAATATAAAAACCGGCCAAATAGTATTTTACTCTTATACAGAGAAACTTGCAGAAGTTTTCAACCAAACTTTGTTCTGACTAGGTCATTTCAAAACATTGATCAGCCTCGTTCCAAAATCTTTACTTTGAATATGTGCTTTGGGTTATTGTTCTGAAAGGTAAAATTTTTTAATTTTTTTTAGCTGTCAAACAGAGGCCCATAGGTATCGTACCAAAATACATTGCAATTAAACTATCCATGATTCTTTCTATCTTACTATCTATCTGTCCTAAGTCACAGCCCCAGTAAACCAAAAGCAGCGGCATATCATAATGCTGCCACTGTCATGCTTCACCAAGGGAATGGATGTAAGCTGTCATGTTTTTGATTTCAGAATTATACCCCCCCAAACACCTCCACCACATGGTTTGAAACAACTGTTATATTTAATGGTAATTTTAATTTCTCTTATTTAAAGCACTTTAAATTACCCCTGTGTATAAAATGTGTTATATAAACAATCTTGCCTTGCCCTGTTGTAGAGAAACTTTGATTATGGGTCGGTTTGTCTGCCCAATCTAAGCCGTAAACATGATAAAAATACATAGAGCATCCTTATTAAGTCTTGCACTTTCTGCAATTTCAAGCGATGTACTAATCTTCATTTGTACTAATGTCAGTGTGGTGGTAACAAGTATTTCCGCACTTGTTAGTGATGTTAGTCATTAGTTAAATTCCCTTTCATCAATGTGATCCTGTGCAGGGATTGTAAGCTCTTTTCAGACCATAGCTTTAGCAATAACTCAATTCAATTTTATTTGTATAGCGCTTTTAACAATAGACATTGTTCTAAGCCACTTAATAATGTGTTACATTTACATTTCTGGCATTTGGCAGACGCTCTTATCCAGAGCAACTTATATTTTTATCTCATTTATACAACTGAGCAATTAGGGTTTAAGGGCTTTCCCCAGGTGCCCAGCGGTGGTAGCTTGATTGGGCTGGGAATCGAACCCACAACCTCCCAGTTTTTTTTTTTAAAGTTGTTCAGATTTTTTTTGTTAGCAATATGTACAACTCCACAAAATGTCCAACAAGTACACAAGCCAATTAATGGTACAGTTCATGCTAACTCGACAGGCTAATGAAGCAGTGTTAAAGGAATAATAATTGGACTGCTTAAAAAACCACAGCAGAGCTGGACATTCAGTAGCTGTGCAGTGGGTTAATGGGTGCAACATATGACTAAAAAACTGCAAACAACTTAGTCTTTTAACTGTTGTCTCTACGGTGTAAAAGCTGTAACTGTCTTATTACAATTATCCCAGAAACAAGTAACAATTATCACATTAAAAATTCGAACAACAGGAACCCTGTTTTTGGCTGAAATTTGAGGAATGTTTTATCATGTCTTGCATGTTTGCTAGTACAACTTGTGTCTATTTTAACTACTGTAGCATCTTGTTAGCTCAAACAACTGTCCAATCTCCTCTAACCTCTCCTATCAAATAGGTGTTTTCAGAGGGTGGGCCTTTTTTTTAGCTTAAAAGGACCTGTAATTAGATAATTGCACTAAGAAGGAGATGAACAGATGCTTCTAATAAATGGTTGGTAAGTGCATAAAGCAAAAAAAAAAAAAAAGTTCAGTGCTAAATTTGTCCGTATATCTAAGTAAAATTATATTGTACAGTGTGTAATATGCACCCAGTAATCATGTGGTAATATAAATACATATAGCATGTGATCTGGGTCAGACGTAAACACACGTCGTATTTCGATGCGTATTTCATGCTTCTGAAATTTGTACACATCTGTGCATAATTTTACCTGTAATTACAATGTTATTTTATCCCTGTAGCATAAATTCGTTCATTGAGAAAGGTTAATGAGTGTGTGAGAGTTTCGGTAAAAAAAACAAAAGTAGAGTGTTTATCATAAATGGATTTTGGTAAGCCATTAGTTAGATCAGAATATTAGTTAATAATAATTAACCAGTAGCATTAATACAGGGAATTTATCTCTTTCAGTCCTTTTATCAGAAATTGAATAAAATGATTTAGTTTACTTATATTAAATTCTACCTAAAGTTGTGTGTAAATATAGAACATACTTCCTTGGATTATAATGTATTCATTGTGTGTGTGGTAGGGATGTGTCGTATACTGGTACTAAAAAAATACCAGTATATATCATTTTAAAACTGGTACAATAACATAATTGTGCTGAACTTGGTATTTCATACACTGCTGTTCCAAAATTCACTTATAGGATTTAGTGCTTTCCAAACTGCTGCTGACTGCCGCTACTATGATGCAGCTGACGGAGCAAGAGGTTTATTAATGCACTTATTTTGGCTATTCGAGTCTAAAATCTAAAAACAATCTAAAAGACAGAGAAAAATACTAATATTAATTAAACAGGTAAAATAACACTTAACAATTAGGCAATACTTTCATTTATTAGAAATTAAAATTTCATTAGATAAGCTGATCAACTGTGTTATAAAGCACTTATATAGTGTTTTCACGTTACATCATTAATCCGGAAGTTGGGCATATTGGACGGCACTGAACATAAACAATGGCACTGAATAGAACTCGCAGGTTTGGCTGCTTAAATATCAGGATTTTATTGTCGTGGTTTGGGCTGTGCTGTGTAGTTTAAATAGTCAGGATAAGAATTAAAAAAATTAAATGTCAGGTCATCAGTCCACAACAAAGGAGCTAACATTAGGGCGTAAAGATCTTTATCACCTAATTACTTTAGTTTGTTCCTCTCTGTATGATATATAGAGAAGCTTCCACATGCTTTCTTGTGGTTTAAACGTCATAAATTAGTAAAACAACATCTTCTATAGCACATTAACCATGCAATTCATGCTGTTTTTTACATCAAATATTTCCAATATGGCTGCGCATCTGGTTAACTGACCAAAACACTATTAACACTATTACAGGACGATGTGTCATATCTGTCTCCGATCCTCTGCTCTCTGGATTGTGCATGTAGTGCCAACACCCACGTGCGAGCGCACACAAGTGAACACAATGTAAAGTTCGAAATAATTATTATAATTAGTATATTGACTGCTGTTATTAAAAGACCCCCCCCCGAGCTAGACAGCATGGAAACGATAAATCATTTAAAAATAATACATATTTAGTTACTTACATTACTTTGTGCATTGAACAAATGCAAAACATTAACCCTGATTATTTACTTTGCTGATACATGACATCCACATATAATATGTTTATAATATGCTTATTATTTCTTTTGGCACCCACAGAAAAGAACAAAAAAAACCCATCTTCAGTTAGTCAACCCACTATTTTAAAAGTACAAAAAGAAATAACCATTTTGAACAACTACCAAATAGTTTTTATTTTACTTATCTTTTGATAAGTTATACTGCCGTAACACATTCTGGTATCAAGAGTTTTGAAAGCCAAATTTATAGTATCGAGCCATCCCTAGTGTGTGGTCTAAATGAGCATTTAGTATGATAAATGATTTAGTCCTGACCTCAGACCTTAGCTGGCAGCCACCCTTCATTGTGGTTGTGTGTGTGTTCCTTAGATAATGCGGTTCAGGGATAATGATGACACCACTAATACATTTGCTTTTAGACTCATTCTTTATGCATGCAGTCCGAAAATAATGCAAAGAACATAACAATGCTTGCTGGAAGTGAATTCACCAACTTCTACATAAACCAGACTGTATTGTTGACATGCATTGATTGTTCATGGTAACACCGTGAATGATTTCTTTCTGCTCCAAATATACTGTGGGTAATAGTCTGATGATTACAGTATACATTAGGAAGAGAATGAGGGTGAAAAGGTTTGTATTGTGTGTTTACAGAACTCCAGACGCTCTTTAACTTATGGATGTGTTCTGACATCCAATTTCACTTATCACGTTTAATCTACTGCAGAATGTGTAGAAATGTGCAGAGCTGAGCTGCTTCACTTGAGTTGAGCTTCTACACTGTAAACTGATAGCATTATGAATTATAATATGACATTATTGTAATCATGATGATGCTGTAATATCAGATTCGATGGCTTTGTCAAGATGTTAAAAATGCTGGGTATGTTAATATAGTTAGTTAAAGTTCAACAACTTTATCAACATTTTCATGAATTTTCTAGAAATTAACTAAGCACTACTGTTCCGACACTGTGCAATAGGCATTAAAGTTCCTCCACCGTCTAAATACCAATTATCCACCAGGGATAGATAAAGTAGGCCAGAACTGGGCAATTGCTCATTCACTATCAGCATATGCTACTGCGTACACTACTGCTAGCGAAGCCATCGCTAACTTTCTGATTTATGGAAAAAAGGAAGTTTTTTCCGAATAAAATTTGCAAGCCAACTGAACTGAACAATGAAACAAACTACATTACCACTTATAAAAGGGTAAATAATTAATTTCTTTAGAGACTTATTTCTTATTTATTATAGAAGTATTTATATTGTGGGCTAATTTCGAAAATTTGCAATTGCGTTTTCTATATGTGGACGTGTAAACATAACGTGTGACATAATTGAAACTGTTTCAAACAATTGCAAACTCTTTCTATCTCCTATTCTAGTTTCGTAAATGTACCGTGACTTGCAAAACTAAAAAGGAATCGCAAACCACTTTTGCGTTTGCATTTCCTAAGTCTTATACTAAAAGCTGTCAATCCCGCCCAAGTGTCAGGGGCGGGACTATAATATAAGGGAATTTTTTTATTCGGGAGTGACATCACTCACAATCGACCAAGAGGGGAAATTATATTAATATTTGCTGATTATTATTTTAAATGTTATGTATGTCGTTACTTAAGAAAGCATTTTAAAATGTCTAGGACCATTAAATTGTGCTGAATGATTTAAATGGTGTAGGTAAAGGGTGGAGAAGGTTATGATGTTTGCGCAACACGTTGATGACACGCTACAGCCTTTCTCTTACTTAGAACAGGAGAATGTTAATGTTATCTTTTGCCAACCTTAAGTGAAGTTTCTAACAGACTTTTTGTGGAAAAACAACTTAAAGACCAGGACGTCCTTTAATGGACAGCCCCGTAGAGATGATTAAGTATTAGGTGATATGTGTCCAGCTTGCACAGCTGCTTGGAGGAGCGAACTAACCGCAGAAGACTTCAGTTAAATTAGCTGCACTTTGTGGAAGCTTGTTTAATCAGACGCACTTATATTTCCTGTGGCACAGCTTTCAGAAACGTATAGCGGTTATAATACTGCAAGCAGGGGAAAAAAGAATGCGAGTGTGACTACTAACCAGATACCAGATCTGACGTCCAAATGCTCATCAGAGTGGAAAATACTTGTTAATCATAAGAAGTGACTAGCTATAGCAATTATCATTTAGAGTCCACTCCAATGAGACACACAATCTTTGGAAAGTCGCAAACACTACTTCTCATTATGCTGATAAAGATGCAGATATTTATTTTTATATATATATATATATATATATATATATATATATACACTCCTAAATCTCTCAGGATGTTTATTTCAGCAGCCTGAAAATGATTTGGAATGCTAGTTGCACCACCCACTGATAAACATTATTACTATTGCTGAAGTAGTAGGATTGCTTACTGATGAGTACATGGCACAGGGACTGTTTCTAATTAAGACCTGTTGGTGCATGTTACAAAAAACTGAACCTGATTACCACAATTCTAAGAAGCGGAAATTATAGGTACTAATGATTGGTCAACATCTGGACTGTGGTGCCAGATGTTGATGCTTGGTCTAGAATTCAACGTTACATTTTTAGGTGTAGATTCCACATCAAGTTATGAAAGAGTTAATGATCTGTTTAGTCACTGCATTTCCAGATGTCTTAAAACTTACAGCTACACCAAACACTGTGTCATACAGCAACTCGCAGACATCGACATAAAAGCTGCACTAATTATGACTTCCATCAACATCATCCACATCAACATCAATGCCTGCTCAGCAGATCTGATGTCCAAATGCTTATCAAAGTGGAAAATACTTGTTTATCATAAGAAGTGACTAGCTATAGCCATTAGCAATGAGGGTCCACTTTCAGTGAGACACAATCTTGGGGAAGTGCTTTTCACTGCTTTTCCTTTATCTTGTATATGATGCAGATTACTTAGAATGTTTATTTTAGTGGAAAGAAAACGATTTTGAATGCTAGTTGCACCATCCACTGATAAACATTATTACTATTGCATGCTATTAGTAGTAGAATCGTCTACTGATGAGTACATGGTACAGGGACTGTATCTAATCAAGAACCATTGGTGCAGTCAACTGTAAATATTACTTTAAAAAATACGAACATAATTACCACAATTCTAAGAAGCGTAAATAAAGGATACGGTATTTTAGCTATTTTTGATTGATTTATGTCTTTTTTTTAAAATGACTTTTTTTTTTTCTTAGTTGCAAAAATGTTTTTCGAATATGACTGCAGAACATTGATCTACTACAGCTCAGATGTGAATAAATGCAAAAGTGAGAGAACTGCTTATATTTGCATATTTGGCACATTGTGACTGATGACTTCGCTGGGTTTTTGTGGTGCAGAAACGTCAGTGTTTTATTACTGTATTTGGATAATTTCATTGAGTAATGTGCATGCATAACAAATACACTGTGGGCACATAAATTAGGTAAATTAGAATGTGTAGCTTTGTGTGTGGAAATATGTGTGGATTACAGCCACTCTTATACGTGTAGAAGAGTTCAGATTTGGATATTGTGTCTGTTTTACAGTGTATGTACTATGTTAGTCTCTGTTTGTAAACCCCAACCTGCAAAACTTTTTTGTTGGAACTGTAAAAAAAGCTAGAAAAGGATGAAGATAATGTGTGTAGTAAGAGATGAAGAGATGTGAAATGGGACGAAGAATGGTGAAAATAAAAAGATATGGATAATAGATTATGCGGCTGGAGGAAAGGAAAATGGAATTACAGCACAGATGCGACAAATGGACCAAGAACCGCTTGTACTCAGCTTATCATATATACACACAGAGAGACGGATAAAAGAAGACGTTGGTGTGCCATAGAAGACACACTTTACTGTATTCCATCTATCCATTAACATGTCCCAAATACATCAGTCTTTGTAGCTGCCTATCTCATTTCTGCTATCTATTTATCCAGCATGAATCCCTTCATCTTCTTCCAGTTTACAGAACACAGAAATAAGATTTTAACATACTGTATCCCAGAGTCTCTAGTCCTTTCCCTTAATGACCATGTGTTATTTTATTGTGTTATGATAAGAACCCCAAAACCCTCCCTCCCTCCATTTTACTCACTTCAACCCAAATGAGGACGTGAACTAGCCGCAACATAGCGACTAAGGGCATTTTAGGGATTTTTTTAAATAAAAAAAAAAACGACTAAAAGACTTTGCTTCCTGTTTTGAAGATGCCTTGCCTCTTTCGCTTATTCTCATTCTCTTATGTTATCTTCTGATGAAGCTCTACAGTTCTTCCTGCCTCTCTGACCTCTCAGGAGCACTTATGCAATAAAGTATTCATTCACTGCTGCTTTTACTCTTTTTAGTCTTGCATTTTTCAGCATTGGTGTTTTATTTATTTTTTTCTACACACAATTCATCGGTGGCTTTTGTCTTTATGCAAATTTCACACACTACAGGGTACAGAAGGTGGTCCTTTAAGGTGGGACAAAGTTGATGAAGTGGAAGGTGGAAAGCATGAAATAAAAAAAGATCAAGGTCAACCGGGGTTCAGAGAGACAAATTTTTCACATTTTAATTGGAGAATGAAAAGAGGATAAATTGGAACTGCAGAGGGTAAAAACGACCTTAACGGGTCCAGTAACCAGAAAGGAATAGTCAAACCCTAATCAGACCCGATGTGCTGTTTTATATATATATATATATATATATATATATATATATATATATATATATATATAGAGAGAGAGAGAGAGAGAGAAAGAGAGAGAGAGAGAGAGATCATACAGGATGAAATTTTTTGAGGAAGTAAAATTGCAGAAAGTTTCTGGTTAGGGTAAAAAAATACACTTTGAACAGTATAAAAACCATTACACCTATGGAGAGTCCCCCCACAAGGATAGCTATGTGTGTGTGGGGGCGTGTGCTAATAAATTATAAGCTTATTCTTTTAGAAACTCTAGATATGGGAAACTGATGCTGCAAATGTTTAAAGTGTTTTCTGCTGTCTCAGTGTCTCAGTGCTGTGGTTGAAACAGAGGCAGACAAGTCTGTGCACTGGGGGAGAAATTAGAGCACCTCCAGGGACTCACTGATCACCTTCTAATGCAGAATCAAGCATCACCAATGGCACAGTGGGGCAAAAGAAGTGCACAGATAGGCAAATATCCTGTATGAATGGTTAACCCTAACCCTGTGTGTAAAAAGAGATTTAATAATCCGCTAAAATACTAAAACTCCAAAATTACTTTACTGATCACATTTTGATGGAAAATTTCTATTCTATTCTATTCTATTCTATTCTATTCTAATCTATTCTATTCTATTCTATTCTATTCTATTCTATTCTATTCTATTCTATTCTAATCATTTTGTTTTGTTGTGTATATGCACATAATTATTGTAACCCTTTCGGTGATACTTCCTGCTGGACTGGCACCTCTATGTAGTTTTTTTACTTTTGTCAGCAACATAGCAAAAAAAGCAAGGGGGGGGGTAAATAAGGGGAAAAAAGGAAAGTGATGGAGGAAGTTTCAGAGGGCATGCGTGTGAACTGCTGTGCCACTAATGGCATTTTCATATGTGATATAAATTATTTATGTGCATATTCATATCCCTAAAACCACGTGTGCTGCATCACATATGGCACGTGTCAGCCGTGAGTAAACATTACAGTGTAACCTTATAACCATATTTTATTATTTATGGCCCAGACCGAGTAAACCAATTCCAAAGGGGAGCATTTAAAAAAGGAATTCTTTACCTCTGTTATTATTATTACCTAAATATTAATAAGCAATACGTTTCGAAAAAAAAATCTGGAAAAAAAACCCTCTTATTGCCACAGCATCATATTCAGAAATGGATACCACCATCATCCATAAAGCATATGGTAGACAGGCTCTTAGAGAGGGACGGTGATGGTTGATCAGTTCAACACAGCTGTCTTGTTTCTATTTTATTAAATAAACTCTTTCTCAACAATCGGATGTACTTACAAGCTCCTTAATGGTTCACTAATCCAAAATCCAAATACTAAAAAGATCCACGATCCATATACAACAATGTCTAAACACCTTCTGAGGTACATATATAAATGATTTAAAATATTGCCTGAATTGAGACAGAGACAGATTAACAGCATTATCAATAACGTATGCTTACTGGAAACAGGATGACAAGTACATGCTTGCTATACAAGTTAAAAATATAAGAAGGCGTGCTAGGCTAACTTTAAAAAATATTTTTTGTCCACTGAGTATTTTCGGCTGAACATAGCATTATTGGGTTTTGGCCCCAAAAAATAGATAAATGCAGTAAATACAAACCGGAACTATGCCGCCCCGTCCCTGCCACCGCATTTAGCGCTCAGAATACACTTATGCTTTATAGCCGCTGTTACAGCACTAGTAAGTGGTAATCATGCCAGCGGTATGAGTAATACTTTATAGTTTCTGATGACGACAACAAATTTGCAATATGCAGTGTCTGTGAAAGTTAACAGAAACAGACCCTGGTGAAAAACTGTAAAAAAAACCACACTGAGAGTCTTGTCTTGCACATAGCTTTCAAAACACAATAGAAAAAAAATCTTTTTTTGTTTAATTTTTTAATAAGTTCGGCTTGCCATAATTGTGCAGTTGGCTTGAAAACCTATTTCCACTGACATTTGCAGGTTCGGTTTTGAAACTTTCAAAGCTGAAGGCATAACCATCAAACTGATAATGACAGTGAGACACGAGTCTTCACAGAATGCAAAATGAAACTCAAAAATACGGGTGAAAGAGCGCCCCATATTGATTCAAATCATGATTCTTGAATAGGCCCGAGGACTCGCGCCATGCCACTTTCCAAATGTTGTATAAGCGACATACCACAGTATTGCAGTACCCTAAAAATGATATCATAACAAAAATATACAATGGTATACAGTATCAACCGGTACTCCTGAACGTTACTAACAGATTTTCTGTGGGTGAATCCTAAAAGGCAATATATTTACAACACTGTCATGATTTAGAGAGTGAGTAAGAATATAAAATACCCTGTTGTTACCACTTTGCTTTCAGAACAGTCAGATTCTTACTAATTCCACCGAACCTTAGCAACATTTCTTTGAGTTTACATTGATAAAACTCTCCTCCATTACCTGATACAAGAAATGTTTTAATAAGCTTTTGGCTGATTGGCTTGTGCAACAAAGCATCAGACAAATTTTCCGCTTGAGTGGAATTGTTTTTGCGGCAAACCACACATTTCACATCATTTATGTTGCCTGATGCAAATTTACCTTTATTGGCATCTTTGCATTCACTTCATATGTCATCTACTCACACCAATAATTACATTCATGTTTGGTGTGAATGCAGCATAAAATCTATGTTCCTCAGCCAAATTAAAGACTCAGAAGACGGGGTGACATTTTTACAATCATTAAATGACCACTCTTAGGAAACCTGTACCCACTGCAGCTTTAGCTATCTGTTCTTGCTTTGGTTTTTCAGCAATCAGCAGTTTCCGAAATACACCCGACTGTGAGGCATCATCTACCACGCATAGTCCAAACCCCCTTTGAGATCACATTTTTTTGTCTATTCCCCAACATTAGCTGAAGCTTTGTGCTGACATTGCATGTATAGATGACTAGATGATTTAATGGATGAGGAGGTGTAGTGATGCCCAAATAAAGAGGTCAGTGAGTGCAAACTAAATTAAAATAAAAAATAAATTGAAAACATTAACTTTACTTATAAAATGATAATATTGCCCCCAGCAATAGTAATTTTGAACGAAGTGAAACTTGGAAAGAGAGAAAGTATACCAAATTATTTGGAAGTAGAAATGATTCTGGGTTTAAAAAATAAATAGATGTCTACAATATGTCTAGATGAAGAATTATACAAACTGGTCTAAAATTTTAGATAGAATATTTTTCTGTACTGTTTCTGAATGTGGGGCAATATAAAAACCAGTAAGGGTAAATAATAGTAGGAACAATTTTTATGTAATGATATAAGTTCTGGGAATGGTTCCTAAACATCAGTTGATCATTTTGTGATATTGTTGTTGGTTTTACCAGCGGTGTGATTTTTTTAGACGTCGCATAAAGGCAGTTTTTCATTAATTAATTATCTTTAGTTGTTGTTGTTAAACTTCTTCTATGTATTATTGGCAGGAGTATGTGGTATTGTCACGATTCCGGCTTCCCACTACCAGAGGTCGTCCTCGCCTCAGTAGTAGTCCACTGGCACTTCCTGTGGCTAACTTTAAAAGCTAGCAGAACTAAAGCACATTGCAAAGTATCGTTTGCTCGTATCGTTTGCTCGTAAAACGATACCATAAAACATATGTTCATGTTTATGTCTGCCTGGTTTTCTGAAATTTGCTGTTTTTGGTTTACGTCTACTGCCTGTCGATTTGGATTTGTTTGCCTGGATTTATACTATAAACTTTGCCTGTTTTTTTGACCACATCTATGGATTATTGCAAAACTTTTAACAAAGTCTTTTGCTGCAACATGGATCCCTCTCAGACGTCTTCCTCACAGATATCCTGTATTTAGTCAATATCACAACCCACCATTATATGTTTGTATTGAGTTCCTATAATTAATATTTAATGTCAGATAAGATGTAATGTCCCAGGAAAAAAAAAATACAGATTCAATATGTTGCCTTAACATGACTGTGCACATTTAAATAAAGCACATTAATATGGTGCACCATACAATTTACAAAACCTTATAAAAAGATGTATTATACATGAATGAATCTGATTCTTTTGTTTTTATATACAGTATCACTGGATATACACACTCCAACTAGGTGTACACTGAAGTAAAATGTCCTAATAAGTGAGGTAACTCTATCTATATAGACTCAGCATCATCTGTATTAAGAACGCTACACTTCTACATCTACACAAGTAAATACAGATCAAGAGCTTCAGTTATTGTCGAGGGAAAAATCTAATCTGTGAAATTAGCCATGGCATGGGTATTGAGGCCAAAAAGATTTGTTTATTTCTAGAACTTCTAATCTTCTGGAATTCTCAGGTTTCAGCCAAGAAAAGACATGTATAGCTATCATGGGCACAGTTGCACAAAAAATGGGCAGCTGGAGACTGGAAAAAGACAAGTTACCATTTTAATCTTTAAATTAGAATTCAGAGGAGTCTTATGTGGTTCCAAAAGGTGCACGCTGAGTCATTATTTAGGGTATTTGTACCTCAACCAGTAGATTAATAATTTTTTCCACACTATTGTAGACTGTTTCATGTAAAAATCTTAGATGACCAGTGGTTTAAAAAAAATATACTTGTTCAAACCAGACTATTTGATACTAACAACTATTTTACGATTACAGTCACAGGAATCACACTTTTCCCTTATTTCTGCAAACTAAAACTAACTAAAAACCTGTAACTGCATGATTTTATGTAACGCTCTGTTGCCAAATGATTGGACTAGACAACCATGTGAATATGCAGGTGTACATGTATAACTATGAAAGTGCATCGTTAGTGTATTGTTACATACATACATACATAAACAACTGTATATAGATAACAGTACCTCGAGTCGCCCCGTGTCAGGCTGGAATCCACGAGCCGGGTCTTCAGTGGTGACACGGCATTGAATGGCACAGCCGTTGATCTTGATCTTATCCTGTCGAAGACCAAGCTCAGGTAGACTCCGGCCCTCACACACTCGGAGTTGTGCATGGACAAGATCCACACTATAACAACAATGAGTCAAAGTTTATTCAACTAGATTATTAGACATTTCCGGCTGTTAATACAGAATTGGTTCTAAATGAGCCATTGTCTACTTCCACATTACTGTACATGAAGAAATATAGTTTATTTTATTAATGTCTTGTTATAAAACAGTCTAGACCAGGAGTCGACTAAAATGAAAATGACATTGCATAAATTGTTTTTACCTTCAGGCTATGTAAGAAGCTATCGTGTTGTGTATTTATAAAATTAACGACTTAAATTACATTTACAGCATTTGGCAGACGTCCTTATCCAGAGCGACTAACATTCATCTCTTTTATACAACTGAGCAATTGGGGCTCAGGGGGCCCAGTAGTGGTGGCGCTGGGAAACAAACCCCAGTTTTCCAGGTATCAGTCCAACACCTTAACCACTGAGCTACCACTTCACTACTACTACAGCAAAAACTGTCTGCATGCAACAAAAGATATTTTAAACTCCGGAAAAATGCTGGGATGAAGTTTACAGTCTCAAATAATTATTAAATTATTTAATAAAAAGCTGAACTTAATGAATCCACCTGCAGCAAAACAAAAGTGCTGAACAGAAAAATGTAAAATATTTATTTGCAAAATAATAGCCAATTAAAAAAAAAATGAATTTAGAAGGTTAACAGAAGGTCTCCATATCAGGGCTATAAGACGTCACCTTCATTTTCACACAGGATTGTAAGCTGTCGTCTATGAGGCGTGAGCGATGTTTGTTTTTATATAGTTTATATTGAAAAAGATCTGCTCGCATGCGTATGTGGATTCAAAGATCGACAGGACTCCAAATGCATACAGTTTCATATTCATATAAGTGTCAGGGATGGCATTCCATCTTTCGCATATCGGGGGTTGTGACGCATATAAGTGACAAATCAGATTTCCATAGTCTTTAAATTCAGAATTATTTAAAAAAGTGAACAAATTAAAATTAAAAATGTATTAAATACTCATTATTTATTCATACTATTTTTTTACAAAGCCACAGGTAGCCTCAGCTGAGGGATGAAAGAGCCATATACAGCTTCTGAGCCGTGGGTTTCCAACCCCTGGTCTAGACGGAGGGAATAAAGCAAAATAAAAAAGAAATAGGCTTATTTAATGTAGTCTTTAGATCTACCTAAGCATAATGAGTCATCCAATAATTCTGGTAACTACTTTACACCAGCTGGTAATTTCATATTACATTTTAAATCTGGTCATTCCAAAAGTTTTATTTGTTCAACTTTACTTAAAAAAATTACTTACAAAATACCTGGAATTTGTAAAAGCCAAGGAGACCTAAACAAGCTGTTAATGCACATAGATCTGTATATGTGTGTGCAAAAAAGCAACATCACGAGTAGGAAAAAGCTTAACATAATAAAAAGAGTATTTTTTTAAAGAATAAATATAGTTTTGCATATTTATAGACAAAAACATATAGTGCTCAGTTTGTTCTGTGACCCTACACTAAAAGCTGACAGTCGAGCTAATGTATTTGGCTAGCCACATCTCTCTCCTTGGTGTAACGGCTGGGATATTAATAATATCTAAACAAATGCTATGTCAGTGCTTCTGCATACAGCTTCACTCTTTATTATATTATAAAATATGTGGTGGCTCATGGTTAAGGTGTTGGATTACCAACCCGAAGGTTGTGGGTTTGATTCCCAGCTCTGGCACTGTGGCCCTTAACCCTCAGTTGTATAACAAGGAATATTGTAAGTCGCTCTGGATAAGGGCGTCTGCCAAATACTACAAGTGTAAATATGTCTGTATACCCAATAACGTAACATTGAAAATTACATTGTGGCAAAATGTCCATTCTGTGATGTTGTATGGAGGATGCAGACAGGTTGGAGGTAAAACATCATAAGTGAAGAACTGTGAGCAGAAATCAATAGAACTCAACATTTTCAAGACTACAGGCCACTAAAGCTTCAAAAGCTTCACTGCAGAGGATTAACCAAGAAGAGCTGTGTGGAGATGGTTTGCATCGAGCTGTATTTATTTATATTTATTGTAACTTTTTTTCACTGTAGTCTTTGTAGACAATAGTTGCAGTAAAACCCTTTTACATAGAGTGTTTTCTGACTCATTTACTTTGCAATGAAATACACAAAAAGAATACATTAAGCAGGCATATACAAATAGCACTAAAAATATACAGTGTATTAGCATTGCATTAGCATTACTATCTGGAGACGTACAGTACACAAACTGCTGGAGTGCAGTGCAATCATTAAGTTTTAACTGACTGTGCATAATAGTGCTTTTGAAAACAGTTCAAGCTAAAAAAAAAAAACCCAGACCTGATATTGAGGAAGTAACGAGGAAAGAATCAATCCCACAAAAACCTGTCCTAATATATGAATATATAAATAACAACAGACCTAAAGATAGATAGATAAACAGACAGATAGATAGATAGATAAATAGATAGATAGATAGATAGATAGATAGATAGATAGATAGATAGATAGATAGATAGAAATCCAAACAGATAGATAGATAGATAGATAGATAGATAGATAGATAGATAGATAGATAGATAGATAGATAGATAGAAATACAAACAGATAGATAGATAGATAGATAGATAGATAGATAGATAGATAGATAGATAGACAGACAGATAGATAGACAGACAGCCAGCCAGACAGACAGACAGTTAGATAGATAGACAGACAGACAGATAGATAGATAGATAGATAGATAGATAGATAGATAGATAGATAGACAGACAGACAGATAGATAGACAGACAGACAGACAGACAGACAGACAAACAGTTAGATAGATAGACAGACAGACAGACAGATAGATAGATAGATAGATAGACAGACAGACAGACAGACAGACAGACAGACAGACAGATAGATAGACAGACAGACAGACAGATAGATAGATAGATAGATAGATAGATAGATAGATAGATAGATAGATAGATGTACAGCAACTTATACTCAAACAAAAGCCTACTTGACAATATAGATTTTTGTTTTGTTAAAATTTGTGAATTTAGCACATTTAAATAAGTCTAGTGAGGACAAACATTAACAGAGGTGTTTTAGCAGCTATTTGTAGACATACTCAGTACACAACTGTAAAGCAGCTCGAAAGAACTTTTCTTTCAGACACTTGCTAAAACACATTTACACAGAATAAAAGCCGGGGAACTAGTTACTGTTTCCCAAATAGTTTTAGATAACGCTTATGCCTGCCATTAATTATGAACAACATAGTAAGAAAGATGGATGGCGGCAACAGTTTTACATCTAATTAGTACTTTTTAAAAAACACATCTGGGCTTTTATTATATAACAGTATAAACTATGAAATACTGGAATATTTTTTTTATAAAAATTTTAAATAAACTTAATGTGTTCTAACCAGATTCCCAAAGAGCTACAGTCCATATAATGCATATAATATAATATAATCCTGTACTACTACCTGAATTAATACTTCATTAAATATGAACTAATCACAAACTAATGACAGAACAGAACAGAACAGCCACAGAGGTTTTTCTGGAACCAGTGATCCAGAGTGTATGTTGCAGCATTAAATTACTTAAACACTGTTTCAGCAGTGCACAAAACCCCTGAGCTTCATAAACAAATGATGTGTTATTATTATTATAGTGAAAGAACTCAAATGTCCTGTAATAAGCTCTGACCTCCACCCTTTTGGGATGAACTGAAACACTAAGACCTCCTCATCTGACATTGGTGCCTGATCTAACTAATAATATACAAAAAACCCACAGCCACGCCTACCAAGCTGGTGTTCGGCAACCTTTAACACTTTAACCCCACAAAACCACAATCCAAATTCTATTCTATTCTATTTACATATATTTACCTTTACATACAGGGGGGTGGGGGGTGGGGGTCCTAAATACAGAAAATAATGACAGCACATACACAAAATAAACTAGAGTTTCTTCCAGACTCTCCAGCAGGTGTAATCTCAGGTATATAACAGGTATTTATAAGCTGTTTGTATCTATTTCTACAAAATAATTCATTGTCTGATAACTAATTATCCAGTCTTCTATTCATATCAATATGATTGTTGTCATGGCTACATGGTGAAAGACATATTGTCCGTTTGTGCTTGTTACTTTTAATTAAAACCTCTTCATGCACTGTAGTCTATACGTCATTTCATTCCGGATAAATGTTCACATGCTATTTCATTTTTTTTTGAATTAGAATGATGGTTGTTAGGGTGACCTTTACGTATGCAGAACCAGGAGATCTGAATTAGAACTCATTATAAAAACGTAATATAAACATTGTAATTGTGGAGAGGAGCATTGTGTTTTGTTGATTTATAAATGTCTTAATTAAAAAAAAGGGAATTACACAGTAGTAAAAGTTTTCCTTAATATTTACTGCAATGAGAACAACAGGAACCAGTAAATTGTTTGTCTTAAAAGTTACCATTTATCAGTCACACACTCTTCTGTGGAAAATCTCTTATTCTCCCTCTCTCTCTTTCAAAAATTATGTTTTAGAAATTATTATATTTTTTGATTTATTGAGTCACAATGATTTCATGTATAAAGTAATTTGGTTAAATAAAGAAATGTAAAAAGTCAAAAAAAGTATCTTTCTCTCTCTATATATATATCCTTTTCTCTTGCTCTTTCTTGCTACTTCTCTCTCTTAATCTCTCTCTCTTTCTTAATTTATTTCTCTCGCTCTCTTACAGTCTCTCTCTCTCTCTCTCTCTTTCTCAATCTCTCCTCTTTGCTCTCTTTCTCGCTTTCTTACAGTCTCTCTCTCTCTCTCTCTCTCTCTCTCTCTCTATATATATATATATATATATATATATATATATATATATATATATATATATATATATATATATATATATACACACACCCAGTCTCCAGTTCCCCAAGGCATCAATATTCTATTTTCAAACTGCAAATTTATAATTAATTTCTGCTTCTGTTAGGCTGGAGAGGTGCGAAATGGACACTAAGAGAGAGTGTATTGGTGTGAGAGGTGTAAAATAGTCTAAAATTGAGCCAGAGGGAGAGAAAGAAATACAAAGACAGTAACGGCCTCATCTGCACACTTTAACCGTAAGAAAAATGCTGTCGTTAGTATTGCAAAGGAAAAATTATTTGCCACACTACAAAAATGATAGACAGCAGAGTGAGTCCTGTTACTCGTGTGCACTGATTTACACTTCAGGTCTGAGGGTGAACTGATCATACTGAGAGTTTCAGGGTCACGCTAAGATCACAAAGGAACCGTGCCACTCAATGCTGACAGCAGCTCAACTCCAAATGTGTTAATGGGAAAAGAAAAGAACTGAGCTGACCTTCAACAACAACAAACACACATGCAGCGCCCCTGCCCCTACCACTAATTTCCGCACATACTATTACATTACCGCTAGTTAATACTAATAAAACAGCTCTTTGAGCGTCCCCAAATTGTGTAGGCCCCTTAAAATTGTCCTAACTTCCCCCTCCTAGCAGCACCCCTGGTTGCAGATGATGGGATTTACATTACATTACATTACATAAATTACATTAGATTATTATTGGATTGCCCTCCTATCCATGGTAAATTCTTGACTTGGGCCCAATCTTGCCACTATGTAACTGGTCTATATAATCAGTGTAAAAAATAAACATATTCCAAAGGCTCACATTTATGGCACCTACACCTGTCCAATTTTCTAATCTTTCAACAGTCAAATTCAGCAGTACTGATTCAACATTAAGGGCAGCAAGGTGGCTTAGTGGTTAGCACAGTTGCTTTACACCAAGAAGGCCCGGGTTCGTTTCCCGAAAGTTTGCATGTTCTCCCTGTGCTTGTGTGGGACTACTCCGGGTACTTTCGGTTTCCTCCAACAGTCTAAAAACATGTATGTTAGGTTAATTGGTGATTCTAAATTACCTTTCGCCCTTTTAGAGACGGCTGGGATAGATTCCAACAGATCCCCATGAAGCCAAATTAGGAAATAAGCGGGTATAGAAAATGAATGAATGATTCAACCTGAGTAACAAAAGAACATAACGGCAATTTAGAATTTAGCAGTAGGCTGCCTTTAATCCATTATGTACAACTACATTCTTTGTCGATGAGAGCTCAGGAGGCATCATAACTCAAGATTTTTCTGGGTTTAATTCTTTCAGCTATAACAAACTCCTACCTTGAGTCTGTCAATCACTTTGGTCCTATTATTATCAGTAAATGTCGAGTCCTTACCAACTATACATTTCTCTATTGCCTTTGCCATGTTCTGTTGTTAGGCCACTTCCCTAACTATGTATTTGAGCTCTCCAATTATTACCCACTCTCCATAATTTTATGAATTTATTCATTTTTTTGGGGGGGGGGAAGAAGACCTGCAGCTTCCTAAAGTACTTAAACTAGCACCTTTTTTATTAAAAGAAAGAAATTTGTTTTTTGTGCTCTTTGTGCTGTATTTTTTCCCAACATAGTTTCAGGCTATATTTGGTTTTGTGACTTAAAAAAAAAACCATACAAAGTTATAATCAATAGATGCCATGGACCAAGATGAAATGATACTTTAGTATTTTGCTTTCTGCATCAAATTTAAAAGTAGGCAAAACAATGCTCTCTTTAGGCGGGAAAAAGAGGACAGCCTTTGTTGCATTACTAACTTATACTTTTTTCTGATAGTGCGTTAATTTTTTTTTCATTTGTTTACAGACAAAACAGACTTTAAGGGAATCAAATTATTAAATATCAAAATTTACAGTTATATATATTGCCGAGGGTATCTATCTGATTTAACCATCGCCACCATCGCTTGGTCAGTGACGTTCGACCCGCATTGAAAGGTGAAAATCCGATCTGTCTGCTTACATAACAGACACTAATGCATGCATCCAATTCATATCTGATTTATTTCCACATATAAATAAGGCCTGAAATCAATTTGAAAATATTGAAATTTCCTGCTTACATGATTGTGGGTCAAATCCGATCTGTGCCACATTGTAGGAAAAAAATTGGAATTGGTCACTTGATACCTGCAGTGTAAATGCAGCCTAATACAGTCATTTTTTACTATGAAATTTCAATAGACAAGCTTAAAGACAGATTTGAGTTACATAGACAAAATGTCTTGCCTGTTTTGACAGATTGATGGCCATTTGTTAACAAAAATCGGATATTTAACAGAGCCCAAAATATTGTACCAAGTCCTACAAGGATCTGTTTTAAGGCCTCTATTATTTTCTGTTTACATTCATTCGCTTGGCTGTGCAAATGGCAAAGATAATGTTGGCATTCACTTCTATAATGGAACTCAATTACACTTTACTACAGCCCAATAAAAAACTTCTAAAGTTATAATAGTAATGCTGAATTTGGCTACTTATGTTTGCAGGAATTACTCCAAAGGGAAAACCAACAGACCCCAGATGCTGGGTTATCATCTAATTTCTTTGCATGTAATATCTCTAATTAGCATTAACTAATTATACTGTACATATAATGTGGCTGATTGGCTGGCATGCTGCCTCTTTAGGAAAGCTTCGTCTTGAGCTGAATTTAGCAGTGTATGCCCTTACCAGGAAAAGAATGTGTGCCAGAGGTTTTATTTAAACTATGTGACAGTTTATAAAGTTTTACATTGACTACAATCTTCGATTTGGCATCACTTTGATACATTAAGGCTTGGATACAAATACAGTACAAAACAGCAGTTATGGAACAACCACTGTTCGAGCCTGAGACTGTGCTTATGTCTAGACTAAAAAAGGGGGTAAAGTTGTTAAGATCCAGACCAAGCTGGTCTCATGCGGTCATCTCAGGAAGTGAGCTTAGGCTTCAGCTACTGACCTTAAATTTTGCCCAAACTAAGCTTTGTCAGTAACAATTTGTTTTGATATCACAGTTCGAACTGCATCATCTGCATCTTAAAGGTCTTCCTTTTTTCAGACAGTATTTATGTAGCCAATAGAATATATAGTCATTGTTGTGATGTTACTTATTGTAAGTATTATTTTTGAGGGAAAAATGCTTTGGTATTTATAAGTCAAATGCAGAGATAGACCCATACGCTTACATCGCAAGGTTCATAGTGTCCTACAGTTAAAAAAAACAAAAAAACAAGCGTAAACTGCAGCAACAGCAATCAGATAAACTTGCATTGTTTAATGTTAGTAAATACAGTAAAGTTCAGTTTACGCACTTTTCTCAGGGCATCTCTTTCTCACTGTCTCGAATACTTGCCAACCGCTTGTGTTCTGTGACGTTGTGCTTCACAAAAGTGAGAATGTAATACAATTATTACGCATGATAACTGAAAAAGTACAACAGTGCGAAAGTACAACATCTGTCGGAGCAGTGCAATATTAGGGCGTGATGACACTTATTTGTGTAAATGTTTGCTAAACAAATAATGTGACTCTATTACAGTCATTGTATTTTCATTACAGACATCTGAACAAGTCAATGCTATGTTCAATCATCTGCTACACTAATGTGTTTTCTATTTGATAAGACCGCTCAGTTTTATAACTCTTATACATCATAGAGGTCAGTACAAAGTTATTGCAATTTCATTGAAGAACTAGTCTGCAACATGAAAATACTCTGTGAAGACCAGTTCTAATAACTGTGTGTGTGTGTGTGTGTATGCTTTTTACTTTAAACTGTATCTGTCTGTTTTGATGCCCGAGTACTTTGGCAAACTATTTCAAAACATTCATAATTCTAATAAACTTTAAATTGCTGTCTGCAGTGATCTAGCCTGTAAAACACCGCCTGTTTTTTTTTTTATTTAGTTATTTAATTTATGCTCATAATCACAGCATCTCATTCCCATGTTCACATTTTTTTTTCGTGTTGCATGTTTATATTAACAGCTCTGATTATTGTTTTGGACAGGATTCATATTTAACATGAACACTCACACTTTTTTATGACTCAGAGAACACAATGAGGAGGGAAAATATGATAAGAATAAAATATGAGCAGATACAAGAAAAAAAATCTAAGGTAATAAATACAACATCAAAGCAATAAATGAGGCAGATGGAGAGATAGAGAAAGTGAGCCGACAAAGAGAGACAGAGAAAAATGCTATGAAGGTTAATAATGTATGCATGCGGGTAATGTTTAATGCAGAGGCAGGACGCAGTCTTATGAGGCCTTATTTTAAAATATTAGCTTGATTTTTATATGAATAATATCAATATTCCAGCTTCCAAAACTGAAAAACTGAATGACAAAGTTAGTTTGAATGACATTATTATAAACTATCTTAAAACAAATTAATACTAAGAAGATGAAAACATAAAATAATACTTTAGCTAATATTACAATTAGTGTTTAAAACAATAAAAAAATTACCACAAATGAATCGTATTGGCATGTGTTAAATTTATGAAATCAAAAGTAGTGTATTGCACACTTTTTTTTAATAGCAAATTTTTAATTTTTTTTAATTGTAATTAATTACAATATATTACACTATATAACCAAAGCCATTTGCCAAAGGCAGGGCATTAACATTTTGTGTAGTTTGTTATAGAAAAACTAGTTCTTCTCAGCAAAATTATAACACACACCTTCCGAGCAACAGCAAAGTTAACATTTAGCTTTTTTTTTTCCTTTTCCTTTAAGTGCCGGAGACAAAACTTTTTGCTCAGTGCTTATAGCATTTTATAGTCGCTTTACTTTGGATTTTAGTTTTCCCGCTCTTCACATGCAACAAAATAATTCTCAGCATTAATTATTCAATACATCATTAACACGATAATAACACATTAACTAGCCCGACCCTTACAATATAATATGATATTAAAAAAAATATTACATCAGTATAGCTGTTACTGAAGCTCTGACACACTAAAGCACCTGCCATCATGTCATGACATTCGTATTATACGGTTCGACTGTATGTGCCATTTCTTCTTCTCCCAGATAAAATCCTATAATGTTGAGGTGTCTAAGTGTCTAAGCATGTCCTTGACCTGTAGTTTTGTGACCACTGGCTCTTATCATCACATGTCACAGCCACCGAAATGTGCTGAAATAGTGTGTGTGTGTGTGTAAAGAGATGAGGGAAAGGGAGAGGGTCCTCAGCATGGCCATTGAACCGGGTGAATCATTGCAGGAAAAAAGAACTAGACAGGTGCAAAGCAATCGAAGGACTATTAAGAAGTCTCACCTATTTTCAGCTTCTCATCTCAAAGATATTTTTGAGGCATTTTAAAAGATAATTTTTTTTTTGTAATCATAGGTAATATAAACTTTGACTGGAAGAAAAACTCTGATGCCTTGTAATATTTTGAGTATAATGGCCAACTCAGTAATATGTTGAGAAATCGATGGAATTCTAAAAATTGGAAATTGATGCTAAGTTTGTAGCTGCTCTACTGTAAACACTACTGTACTGCAAACTACTACTCAATATGCAGAAAATAATAAGTTAATAATATTCATATTTCAGTAATCACAACTAACAGGAAATAGATGTAGGCACATGGGTTGTAGGCACATGTACTAAATAATATTTCATACAATAAAAAAGCCTTACATTAAATAAAAAAAATAAAAATGAATTGTTATTATACTTTATCTTTAAGCTTTTTACTCAACCAAAGTAATCTACCACCAGAAACCTTCTATTCCACTTCAAAAAAGTGCACTTTGTGTGATCCCTAAGAGAAGGGAAGTATCTCAATGTCAAAGTGCTAGAAAAGTAAGCGTTTTTGAATGATTCTCTCTATATTTATCCCACAGCTGAGATTTCACTTTTGTAACTTCCGCAGTCCTTCTGACTCTCTTATACACTCGATTTGAATCGGGAAAGCCCTCTGTGATCAGTACTTTGAAGGTGTCCTATTTAACTGGATTTCTGTACCACCTGTGACAGACCCCGGCAGCCTTTTGGCCACAGCTTCTTGTAACTGTCTTCAAAATTGAGGACTTAAACAAGGTCTGTTCATATTTAGTATAGACAACCTTCTATTAGACATTTTTATGTACTTAGGAAGCCTTCTAATGGTTACTAAATTAATATGAGGTAATATAACATGCGATGGGTGTAACTTATCACCAAATTGTGATCAGCTTAGAGCTTTACTTTTAAACTAGTGTGCGAAACATATAGCCTCAATTCGGATAATAACAATCAGGAAATCAGTCACTGGTAAAGCGCTGATGTAAACCATTCAGCTAATAACAATCATTGTTATAACAGAATTTAATTTAAATAGAAAAGTGTGGACGGAGTATATGGAAAGATAACCTAATGTACACTGGCAGATTACAAACACTGAAAACAGAAGCTATAGTAAATGTAATAAATAAAAAAAAAGAATGGTTTCCCTGCAGGGCCTTAATTTTCGAATGGATATAGAAACTGTGCACACACATACGGTGCTGAAATTATAGCATTCAGAAAATAAATAACATATTATAGTGGTAAAGTGGTGCCATATTCTATTAGATGTTAATGAACCGAGTGTGTGGAGGACAGGAAAGAAATGCTCTATGCAGTGGCCTCATTGCCAAACTGCCTAAAGACAGCTTTACATCGATATGACTGACATCTTTACAATACGGCTTTTTTATTTTATTTTGCGCAAATAATGGAGTAGGCATATTCCCTCAATCGCCTACCCAAATAAAAACAGATGAAAAAAGTATTTTAGGGAAAAGGAAGGGATTAAAAATGGGCAAATAGGAAACACAAGGAAGTTCTTTGGAGAGAAAAAAATAACACGTTACTGCACTTAATAGGGAGTGTGCCAAACGAGACAAACTGAAATGACCCTTCCTAAAAATCCAGACTGAGCAGCTTTTTTTTTAGCAACATGACTTGCTTTTTAGAGCTTCATTGAACATTAAGAGGCTATATTAGATCCATCCATTTTCTACACAAAAGGCAGGAGGGGTACACCCTGGACAGTGTGGTGGACAGGTCCTGGACAGGTTGCCAGTCCATCACAGGGCCACACTCACTCCTATGGGCAATTTAGAATCACCAATCAACCTAACATACATGTTTTTAGACTGTGGGAGGTAACCAGAGTACCCGGAGTAAACATCTCACAAGCACGGGGAGAACATGCAAAACCCAACACAGAAAGCAAACCCGGGACTTCTTGCTGTAAGTCAACCGTGCTAACCACTAAGCCACTGTGCTGCCCTGCTATATTAGATCTTAAACTGAAAGAAAGATGAGCGTAGATGGCTACATGTGTGTATGTATGTGATAAAGATAGAGAGACACAGAGAGCAGAAAAAGAGAGAAAGAGCGAGAGAGAGAGAGAGAGAGAGAGAAGTGGTTGTTATTTCTATCTCTGTGACAAGAGGAGTTTATCTGCCTACAAAACTTCCTATTTCTGGCATGAGAGAGTGTTTTTTCACTGGTTGCTACACAACGGATCAGTTCAAATTAGGACAATGATGAGGCCTTGGGGGATTAGTTGTTTGTCTATGAGTGTGTGTGTGTGTGTATGTGTGTGTTCAAATGTCCTCAGAGGAGCACAGTACAAACAGAAAGGAGAGAATCTCACCTTTAAGTTTATTTCTCACCACTTGTACCAAATCCCCTTTTCCTGTTAATTAATCCTGTTTCGCAGGTATATGTCTACATAAACTTAATACATTCCTAGTCCATGTATTCAGTGGTGTGCAGTCAGGGCCAGCAAAGTCTTCTCTGCTGGCCTAAACACTCTCAGAAGCACTGACCTTGACAAACGAAATTCTAATATTTGTTTAATAAAATTGTATTCATTTATTTTTACAGTTTATTTCGTAGCGTTACTCCTGCTGCAATGCCTCCAGTACATATATGTTAGATTTTTTGTCCAATCATATTTCAGTCTTGATGCGCTGTCATATTAATCTAATCAGGGTCCCCAGAATCAGTGCTGGCCAATGTAACTTAAACTATATTAGCAATGGAACTGTTTCTTTAACCAATCAGATTTCAAATTTTCCTCACAGGGTCAGCCTTCAACCAATCAGAGGACAGAAAAAGGCTGACACGTCCTCTGATTGGTTGATCATAGCAAAACTGTTACAGCCGAGTTCAACGTCTGTAGTGATCTGCACGCATTAATAAAGCTGAATTCGAATTTTTGCGCCGACCTGGCTGACGGAAGAGGAGAAATTGACTTGATCTCAGACATACTTAAAAGACATACATCATGAGGAGAAGTCGGCTAACCCCAAAGCAAGCTAGCTTGTTCGCCATTTCCAGACCAGTGTCTACGAGCAGTACCACTGGCTTACAGCCTTTAAATGTGTGATGATTTTTATGTTTTTGTCATGTTATTAGATAAATATTGATTTTGAACTGCTCCAGATGATGTACGTGGTTGTTGCAGTTGTATTGTAGAGGTTTGGAGTTGTGTTAACTGTGTTTCTTGCTTTAATAAAATATAATCATATTATAAAGGCCTCTCTCTTTTTAATGCCATGCCTTGTTAGTATTGATGGTTTCTATAATTGTGATGTTATAGTGGTGGTATTAAGTGGTCTATCAGTCGAGTAAGTCCCCACTAAAGACCCAGGTACCAAATGCACGGCCCGTCACTGCATGCATTTATTCCTTTAACATTAGTAACGATATTATTCTGGTCAGGATTGCATGGATTGAATGCATTATCCTGGAACACTTGGCACAGGGCAGGGATATGCTCTGAATAACAGGACACCATGCGCAATATTGCATCTTCACACACTCATTTACACACACCCAGGTAGCAAAGACATCAGGCCCTAATTTGGCATGAAGCTGGTACAGCTGGCATTTAGTCAGCAATGACATAAGGCATGTAAACCTAACATCGTCCAGGCATTGTATACTGGAACCGTCTTAAAGGCGGCAAACAAGATATGAGCCAGTTGTGAGTTCATCATTTGGTCCAGATGTAAAACATTGAACTGTGGGCTACATATGGCTGGAAGATGTATCCAACAATTAAAATGCATTTTTAGATATTTTTGAGAAAGGTGATACTTTTACAAAAGCAACTTGCAAATGAGAACAACAGAAGTAAGCAAACCAACAAAAGAGGAATATATAAGTACTAAAACACCGTCAGTCTGACTCAGTACACAAAGAAGTGGAAATATTTTTATAGGTTTAGGTTAATGTTGTTCTTTCGGATTCGAAAGAATTATAGAAAAGTTAAACATTAACAATGTGGGATAGTAGCTGTTATATTAAAATGTAGTTGATGAAATTTTCATCGATTACATTTAGATGACATCACACAATCTTATTTATATTAGAGCGTGGTGGCATAGTGGAACATGTTGACATAGATGGCGCTGTTATGCTCTGGGAGACTCGGATTCGTATCCCAGCTCAGGCAGGTAAAAAAACCAAACAAAAAACAGCAACAAAAAGCCTTTGTTAATACTGACATTTGGAACCAATTTATGGTCCTATATACAAAAATAGTGCCAGAAACATTTCTACATTTAGCTGAAATATGGCTATGCCATGGACCATATCTGGCCTGAGTTCTGGCAACCAGGCTTGCTCCGTAATTCATTGCTGTATTTGGGCCAAGTGAATGTGGGTTGTGTGGCCAACCCAATTTTGCTACAGTATGTGGGTAGTTTATTGAATCTTGTTTCCTGCAGATTTAATGGTATCTTTCTACCTCAAAAAAATTCAGGAAATCAGGCAAAACAAACCCCAGAAAGAACCGAAAATTCTAAAAAAAAAAAAAAAAAAAAAGTTTAGAATAACAGTTAGCTCAAGTATAGGGATGTGTGGCCATTAGATTATTCTATTCAAAATGGCTTCCGCTACACCGGCGGCCTAATATAATGCTGTGATCATTGTCCCTGTGCAAAATATATATACTCATTAGTGGACACTAACTTTTTTCTTAGCTACCTAACTTTCAGGTTAAAACCAGTGGCAAACTGTGATGAGTTCAACATCCGGACCTGTTGATTGTCACAGCTTCTTAACTGTGAGCGGAGAAAATCCAAACTGTTGCATCCAGACGTTTTGCTTAAAGTGTCTCTCTAAGGCTACCGCCCTGAAAGCCATATTGGGTGGGCTTTTCAAGACTATTGTTTTTTTTCTTTGCGTAAGAGTAGTTTTTGCCACTAAGAAAAGCAACTGCTCCATTCCAAAGTTGGCTACTGATATTTCATCAACATTAGACCCAAATGATTTGCCATTGAACCGACAACAATATATATGATTTTACAGGACTATAAGAGACCCAGAATGGAAACCCTTTACACCTTAAATGTAGGTTTTGGAGTGATGAGCGCTGTACAGATAAAAAATAATTTGATTAATCTTTACCCTTTGTGATATGGACTTACAAAGGCTTACTAGAAAAATGTCTGATTGGTTAATTAAACAATGTTGAACGTCTTTAATGTTTTACACAGATGGATTTACGGTACTACATGGGGAAAAATAGGAATCACGGCACAACATGTACTCGCATGTTCCTTATAATGAAAAGAATCGAGTAGCATCAGCACATTGACAAAGCCAAGGCACAAGCTGGGATCAATTAGGAGCGATTACACTTAATGAAATCCTGTCTCTTATGCCCAGTGGCTATAAAGCTAACAGATATTGTGCTGCCAGATCCTGGCTCTCTCTGGCAGGTTTTTTTTAGTCAACATGCGATGCCCAAAGTAGAATCTGCTTTGCATAATTTTTTCATAAACCAGCAATGCAGCAGAAAAGGTTAAGGTGTATCCTGGGAAACCTGCGTCTATATTCGATTTGAAGTGTAACATCTTTGCAGATATACTCAGTCACATTACTTCCATAGTGGCACCGATGAGACCCAACCAGCTGCAGAGGAACTGCACACTTTCCACAGCATAAAAAAAAAAAGTGCAATTAATTTGAGTGATTGCTGGATAAAAATGTAAAACCAGATGCACTGTTAGGAAATGATTGTTAAAGAAAATGAAGGTTTATATGTGAGCAAATGTCCCTAAAGCTATTCATGGGTGTTGCATCACTACACCAGACACACACAAGACAAAGGAGTAAATGAAATTTTAGTAGAAAGTCAGACACACAACAAAATAAACTGACGAAACATCAGACAGATCAAGGCAAGAACAAAAGGGAGAGCATGATGACATGGCATGGACTGCGACACAGCCAGGAAAAAAAAACATAAAGCAAGGCAAAATAGAAAAAAGCAATGGGAATCCAGGAACAGCCAGAGGAGCAGAGTAATGATGGGAAAAGAGCTAAACAAAGGCACAGGGAGCACCTTGGGGATAACGGAGATGAGAAGGGTCCTTTGAAACCGACCAACAGTGATCAATAAGCACATTAATGTCACTGTGAGTGGTAAATTTACCCTTTTGAAGCCGAACAAATGCATCTAAACAAACAAATGAACTAAATAATTAACTAATGAGCATATTAACGATAACGCAATGAATAAACAAAATGCAACCACGAAACTAAAGGATTTGTCTCTCTTTCACACACTGTCACACAAATTTTTCTTATCAGCTGAATATATCTAAAGAGCTTCCGGGATGACAGAGCACAAGACAGCCGTAGTGTTTGGATAAGTGAACACTTGATGTGCTTTAGTGTAAACTGCATCTCCTTTTTGTCTTATTAGAACCCATTCATGCTCTAATGACAGGAACAATGTATCTTTTACCCATCTTAATTTTATTTCATTCAATGCAAATTACAGCTTTTTAAAGGTCTGTGAAACCAGAACACACACTTGGATAAAATATGCAAAGAAAATGGAAGTCATTTAAACAAATATAATGAAGGTGTGAGGTATTAGAAAAATGAATTCAAGGTATGAGGTATTAGAAAAATGAATTCAAGGTATGAGGTATTAGAAAAATGAATGCTTAGACAATATTGAAACTCATACATAGTGTGTGTGTGTGTGTGTGTTTGTCGTGTGGCTGCTTCTTTTATTAGATGTGCTATTTTTACTGCAGGAATAAAATAGAGATAAATATTAGGATACTAAGATGCTACACATAACCACTAGCAATTACATACTATAAAATAGAACTCACTGACTACACACCTCCACATACTCCATCTGCATTGCACACTGCAGTGTGTATTTCAGTATATGTGTGAGCAGGATAGAAATAACTCGAGTCTTAAATAAAAAAAAATACTACTGTGGACAAGACTGCTATTCTGTATATACAAGATATGATCAAAAGTTTGTGGACCCCTTCATCAGCTTATATACAACTGCATCTTTCCTTATGGTAACATACTGTAACATTTACATTTCCCCCACAGAATCTATGAGACCCCCAACACTGACAATTCACCCCTGTGCACAAAGCCTATGAACTCCATTAAGGCATAATGTGTTCTGGTCGGATTAGAAGAACTCAAATGTTCTGAACCGAACCCTGACTCTAACTTAACCCCACTGAACACCTATAGGATGAACTAGAACACTGACTGCACCCCAGACCTCCTCACCTGGCATTGTGCCCGAGCTCATTAATAATATTGTAACTACATGAACAAACCTTTCACTGGCTTTCAGTAACTGCAGACATCAGAATCAAAACACTGATGCTTGCCTACAAAGCCAAAAACGGAGTAGTACCCACCGAACTCTAAGCACTCATCACTCCTTGCATTGCACTACCCTTCCTCAGATCCACAAGCACGAGAAAGTTCTGCCTCAAGACATTTCTCTGCACCCAGATGGTGGAATGAACTTCCTATTAATGTCAGGACAGCAAAGTCACTGGCTGTCTTCAAGAGATGATTGAAGACCCGTCTTCCAACACTTGACATTTGAAAATAATGGTAGAAAAGTTCTATGCTGCTCTTTTTAACGGTTGTTTGTGGGTTGTTACACATTGATTTGTGATCCAATGTACCAGTATTGAGCTGTTCACTTTTGTATATCGCTCTGGATAACAGCGTCCGCTAAATGATGTAAATGTAAAAAAAACCAAAACTTTTCAATAGTGTGGAGAAAACTGGTGTTCCAATACTTTTAATCAGTTATATACTGTAGTGTATGAAAGAGTTTAGAAATAGAGCGATTAAAGGAAGAGGAAGTCAGTGAAATAAACAGGGAGCAGGATGATTAGATTAGTGTTGCATCGTCTTAGTTGCAGACAGTTAAAAGATGACAGCACCACTTATCTGTCTACCGTCAGAGGAAAAGACTAAATTATAGAGAGAAAAAAAAGAAACATATACACTGTATGATATTTTTTTTAAATCATATCCATTTAAGCATCTCAACCACAGATAAAAAACAATTAGCAATGGCAGCCTCAGGCAAGGTTACATTTAATTATATTGCTGTTTTATTACTGCCAAGAATGTCCCTGAACTATGCAGGCAAAATCAACACATTGCTTTGTGTTAGACAAAGTTTATTTGCAATATTGTGCCAGGTGTCAGAGCAAGAGAGAAAAAGAGCATTGGGTTCTTGTCTTATCGGTCTGTGCTAACGGGCAGATGGTCTCCCAGCTAACAGAAAGCATTAGCACAATTTTTGCTAATGTTTTATTGAATTTGTCCAAATGTTATAGCAAAACTTAACAGAATGTTACTGATAACGTTATAAATAGTTAACATACTTTCTTGTGCTCTTAAGTCTACATTTTTTAAACATTGTTATGCTTCATAAATGTTCTCAATAATGTTCTCAATAAACGAAAAACTTCTTGGATGAATATTCTTAAAATGTCCTTTTTACTTTAATCATTTTTAAAATAACAATATTGAAAACATACAATAATGTTCTACCAACATCAATCAAACTAATGTTTTTATGTTTTTGGAACACTTCACATCAGGTTGCATTCAGGTAGCAGTGCTTTTGTTCAGGACAGTGAAGTTCTTCCACTCCAACAATTACAAAATATGTCATGTCATGCCGGAATAGTGTTTAGGCTTTCATATCAACTGGATTCGTTTTCTGGACAGGTATTTGTCTGCATTTAAACTGCATGTATTAAGTGACCCAATTCTGTTTTTGTTTTTCCTCTAATGTGGCACAGATGGGATATGACCCACGACTGGGTAAGCAGGAAAAAAGCTGAATTTTGATATGTTTAAATTGGTTTCAGGCCTCAGTGGTACGTGGAAATTAATAGGATATGATTCAAATATGTGCCTTAGTGTCTGATCGAATTTGCACCTGTCAATGCGAGTCGAAGGTCATTATATAAGCGACGGTGGCGCATGACGTTAACTCTGGAGGACACCGAATGGAGATATACAGTACCAATATAACTTAGCGCAAGTGTGTATTTTAATATTTATTATTTTTATTTACTTTAATCTGTAATGTTGGTAAACTTTAAATAAAAAATAAACGCACTATCCAAAAAAAACCCAACTAATATAAGAACTATATAAAAACTATATAAAAAACTATATATAACTAATATATATAAAAGCAATCTGTTGCCGACCTTTAAATATTGTGTGGAAGTAACATACTAAATAATCATTTTGTCTTTGTTCGTTGCGTCCATTAATTATTGCACCCTTTTTACTTGTGCAGTGTTTATGGTTTAAGGAACTGCATGCTGTATTAAGTATTCATACTTTACTTCATCTTCTCTTTAATCCTTAAAGATGAATGTGTTTTTAATAATACTATACCAGATATGACTTTAAAAGTACTTAAGATTCAACCTCATTAGGCAGATAACAATAATATCAGTAGACCACTGAGCTTATACCTGCTAGCAACTAAAAATACAAGCAGAATGGAGCTTTTTTTCCCACTTATTTCACTTTGTCATATGGTGTCATTTTCACAGGCCCAGGCCATAAAAAGACTGTAATCATCACCAGCACAGGAACTCATCGACCAGAAAATTCGCTGGATTTAACATCACAAAGAAGCACTGGTAATTATTATATTACCCTTTCTCCCCATATAAAACTAATCCCATCTGAATAGGGCTTAAGAAAAATTTAGGCTCTAACGACCAATTCTAGTTTCTAGAAACGATCCGTTCAAATCAAACAGGAATAAAGACCCAGGCAGTGTCTAATATAATCACTGTTTCACAACTGGATCGGAAAAAAGCACATAGCGTCAGCAGGGTTTAAAACTAGGATTAGCTTTCATCTATGAGAATGCGTATACAGTGCTTAAACAAGGAAGTGATGCTTTTTATCAAATGTTTTCCTACCAATACATCAAAGCATGCCTGATAAATATGTATAGTGTGCACAAGAAATAATGCATGATTAATTTTAATCTTCTGCAAACATAATGGATGTTATAAAAGATGCTTAACATAATTTAGTGCGTAACCTGCATTCAAATGTTTTTGAAGAAACTCACTTTTCTGCATTAAAAAGTTTATACAGGTTGGAGTTAGTTTGTCATTAAAAAGTTTTCTCAAGGATAGTATGACAAATATATATACATACAAATATATATCAACAGAGAATCCTTGTCTTTTCTGATTGTCTTTTCTGATGTCATGTGACTTGATCAATAAAAATGAAAACTTACTCAGTGATCTCTTCAGTAACAGTGTGCTCCACCTGGAGACGGGAGTTGACCTCGATAAAGTAGTGTTTTCCGTGTTTGTCCACCAGGAACTCCACTGTGCCAGCATTTTCATAGCCAACCTGTAGAGCACAACAAACATATATATATATATATATATATATATATATATATATATATATATATATATATATATATATATATATATATATATATATATCAGACCAGATGCGGTTCTGGAGTGTCGGTATCCTGCAGAGTTTAGCTCCAACTTGCCTTAACATACCTGCCTGTAAAGTGTCAAGTTTACCTAGCAACACCTTGATTAGTCAGTTCAGGTGTGTTTGATTAGGAATGGAAATAAACTCTGCAGAACATGATAGATAGATAGATAGATAGATAGATAGATAGACAGACAGACAGACAGACAGATAGATAGATAGATAGACAGACAGACAGACAGACAGACAGACAGATAGATAGATAGATAGATAGATAGATAGATAGATAGATAGATAGATAGATAGAGAATTTGTATTAGACAAAAAACTTCTGTAAAATATATGTGAGGAAATCTGTAATATAATTTTCAGAAAATGGTCAGGTGTCCGAAACTTTTGATTATGTAATGTAAATAGACATTTTGTACTTGTACAGTTGCATCTATCCTCAGTTATTTCACACAATTTATCAGCTGCACTTTACTAAAAAGAGCCTCTCGCCATCCAGAAACACTTAACTTGACTATCTGGAAAAAACGTTACTAAAATGTAGCCTGCAACAAATTTTAAATCATCTGCGCAATGATTTGCAACAAAAGGGTGAAAAAGATAAGGATTTATGCACATTCTGTAATAGTCACTGCCTTTTGGTGCGTCAGCATCGTTGCAGACTTTCTCATTTTCTTTTTGACTGCATTCGCAAACCTAATTAAAGCAAAATAACAGTCAGGTCAGCGGGAATATTTGCATTTTGCACAGGAATAGAAGATCAGATTCATATCCATTTAGCTGAGATGCATCTATATGGCCAAGTGTAAATGGAAACATTTTAACAAATCAAATAGATATCCGATCAGAAAAAGGCATTAAACCCTTAAACTCTTCCCCGAACTACCGCTGCCTGGTATCTTATCTCTCGTTGGCTGTATCGTTATGTTTTTTTTTTCATTAACTGAATCTCAAATGTATTTTTCAGTCAGAACTTTTTTACAGGTTTTTGAATTACCAACAGGGCCAAATATTTAAGATCTCTGTACTTCTCTCAGATCAGATGATTGGGGTTAACATTAAGCAGTGTGAACTCGGCATTAGTGTGATTACTGTTAAAAATCTGAAAAAAAAACCAAACTAGGCACTTGATGAATTTAAGACGGATTAACACAAATGGACAAATTTTTGTAGAATATATGCAATTTATATGCACCACATAATGAATAGAGTCAGCTCATGTGAACCCGGACTGTCAATATCCTCAATGGGATTGTGTGTGTACAATTATGCCTGGAACACTAACAAATATAAATCTATATAATCTATAATATTTATAATCTGTATAAAGTTTCTTTATATCCTCTATACCAATCATTATATTAAGCGGTCTAAATGTACATTATATACATTGTATATACACGTTATATGTATTTACAATATTTTGAATAAATTTTTGTCTACTCAAACAATTCTGTCCGAACATTATAACAGGCTATCCTACCTGCCTGTCAACATATATTTGTGTCATCAACATTGACGTACTGCGGATAAAAATTCTGGATTCAAATCAGTGTTTCCACACTGGAGTCGACTACAGGAGTCAAAGGGTCTGAAAGCTGAAGCCTAAGGTTGCAGTATTTCTTTTGGACAGGAAGGGATTAGAGCATGTAAGCAATACGAAGCGCTCAGTCGTTTTCCTTGTTCATAATGAAATTCTTGAATAAATGTCTCAATAAAAGTAACGGTTTGTTTCAGGGTGACATTCAGCTTTTACTTTTTAAAATTATTTTTTTATTATAAATTAAAATGCACTACCATGTTTGTGTAGCACTTGCTTTTTGGGGTGTTGATCAAGCTGTGCTAAGTGGAATCTTTAAAAAGGCGCTCTCCTAGAAGAAAAGATTAGCGCTACGGTCCATTTTCATTCTCTGGTAGGAATATAGTCTGATTCGATTTAGTGTATCTTTACGATAAATACGGTGATTTCGAATCAACTTATTTACTTGGACTAAAAAAAAAAAATATGTTGGTAATGTTTACATTTTAATTAATTAAAAAAGGCGAGGCAACACAGCTAAAAAAAATAAAGCGAATTATTTAATTCTATGAAAAAGAAATGCCGAGGACGAGCCATTGTCTGTTTGTGCAAAGCTGTAAACTTTAAAGAGATGCCTAGATTAATAAAAGGTCGTCACAGAAAACACACACTCAAATGGACCAGAACATTGAAGAATATGGCTGTGGGGTAAAAGAGTAGAAAAGCAGCAATGGCAATTTTTCTGGCTTTAATTTTTCTGCATAATTCAGCTCTAAAACAAATCCTGCCCACTAAAGGAAATTACACATGTCTGTCTGCATATTTACTCAAGTCAGATTGAAAATTAATGACAATTAAATCCAACTTCATAGTTTTGATTAATTTTTTAACGAGCCACAGCTGCCTGTGTGTTTACAAAAGCTCGGACCGAGATATTTCACTTAAATTGTTGAATCAGTGCTGAATTTTCTGCTCGTTAACTTTTTTTCGAAAACTTTGCCTGACAGCACTATTTTGTTTCAGTATAATAGCCAACAATGGAATTTTTGATCGATTGTGGCTGTTTTATTACTTGGCAGTCATATGGTAATGAAGTCACCTGCACATTCCATCTCACACACACACATATTTCTGTAAGAACCTAAAGGTATCTGATCTATTATCTGATCTGATTTATTAGTACTAACAATTTGGAATAGCTGTGGTAGAGGGTCCAACCTTATATTCCTTCTTAGGACCCAAAATTGCTAGCGGGGCCCCTAGTGTTACTTTTGAAATCTTAGTAGTAGGACCCGCGAACGCACAGGACTGTAGATCTTATTAGTAGTATAGGCATACACAATTCCACAGACACACACATGCAAACAAACATGCGAACACACATTACTGTGAAGCTTAATAGTTGTACCAGCACACAGACACACACACATACCAGTTGCCTTGCAGCACAGCAAGGAAAATTTTACTGCAGATGGAGGTGCCTGCTTAATCAGTAGTCTCAGTTGTCATGTGGATTGAACAGAGAGACAGTCAGTTCCAAGCTAATTAGAGAAGATAAACTCATTAGGTTAGTAACAGTCTGTCACTGTTTCCTTAAAACCTCCTGAATTCACGCAATAGAAGGAGTTTGAAAGAAAGAGCTCAGCAATGTTCTGCCATTTTGTTCTATATGTTCCTATTCTTTATGTAATTTTCTCTGGGAATATGATCAATGCAGGCAGAGAAACACAGTAAGGCCTTTCAGTACCAAAGGACGCCAGGGGAGGAAAGTGATGTCACCATTTCTTTAGCTGGCTTTTTGAGTCCTTCAGGAAATCTCAGTCATGTATGGCAGGCTATGTAATGTTTCTTGTGGTTTAAGAAAGAAAAGACGATAGAGACTTTATTGGCATTGTGGTGAGACCAGCAACCATAAGAAAATATATCAAATACAAATACAAAATATCTAAAATTTACACAAAAGATAAATATAGAAATTAAGACATTAATGAGAAGAAAGGAAAGAAAGACAAAAGGGAGTAGGGAGGAAGGAGGGAGGAAGGAAGGAAGGAAGAAAGAAAGGAAAGAAGGAAGGAAGCAAGCAAGCAAAAAAGAAAGAAAGAAAGGGAGGGAGAGAGGGAGGGAGAAAGGAAGGGGCAATTTTAGAATGGATCCTTATTTACTGTATATAAAGTCAGTGTACAAAAGCAGTGAAGATGCAAATGCAGAAGGTTAAATATTTAAAGCAGCAATAGGATTCAGTTGAAATACAAGAAAGAAGATTCAGCAATCAGCAGGAGTCAGCAATCAACACAACTTCACACATAGATAAAAGTGTGAAAAGAGAAAAGAAAAAATGGAAGGACGTGCTGGGACAGAGTGAGGACAGTTTTAGTGGTGTTTAAAACAATACCGGAATGAGGAATAATAATGAATTTCAGTTCGGTCTCACACTCAGGAGAACTTTAGCCCATTGACTATCGGATGTACAAACAGCTGCTGACTTTTCCTCCTCTACAAAAGGGTGTTGATCTCTTTATTATTCTCTCAGTTAGCTCAGACACACGGGATTGGGTTTAATCCAGTGAAAGAAATGACTGTAATCGGATCCAATTTCTCTTTAGAATTCAGCACTGCTTACTAATTCCACAACAGAGTGAGCCTGCCAACAGCACACACACACTCACACACACACACACACACACACACACACACACTCTCTCTCTCTCTCTCTTTTTTTATTCATTATTCAATGTCTGTCTGTCTCTCTGTCTTTTTTTCTATCTCTCTCTCTCTCTATCTATCTCTCACTCCAAATCAATATTCAACATCTCTCTCTCTCTCTCTTTGGTTTAAGTGCTTGGGGAGAAGTGGTGGCTCATGGTTAAGGTGTTGGATTACCAATCCAAAGATTGTGGGTTTGATTCCCAGCTCCACAAAACCACCACTCCTGAGCAAGGCAAGAGATAAATGTAAGTTGCTCTGGATAAGGGTGTCTGCCAAATGCTGCAAATGTTTGGGGAAGTGGTGGCTCATGGTTAATGTGTTAGACTGCCAACCTGAAGATTGTGGGTTTGATTCCCAGCTTCACCAAACCACCACTGCTGTACCCGTGAGCAAGGCCCTTAATAAATGTAAGTTGTGCTGGATAAGCGCATCTGCCAAATAATGTTTATTCAATTCACTTGTTCATTCAATCTAAAAAAAAATATTTTTTCTGTCTATGCTGCCTGACAAGGCCATGTGGACAGGATACTAAAAATATTACTAAAAGGTTGGAGGTTTGTGTTTAGAGAAAAAAAAAGCAAATTAAAGCATATGGCAAAAAAATTAAAAGGAGGACACCGGCTTAAACAACAGAACTCTCAACCCAGAGAGACAGACAGGTACTACGGGATAGAAAAGGATAGAGAAGCATGGGGCTAAAGATAAGACAGATGGCATGGGATGAATGGCAGAGAGAGAGAGAGAGAGAGAGAGAGATGGAGAGACAAAACCACAGAGAGGAAGAATGACAGATACAGAAAGAATGTGGATGTAATCAGTGTCTTTTTGATCAGTTGCATTTGCAATGACATGCATGATTATAATAGACTCTCTGCTGGAAGGGACACATGGCTGCTATGGTGACAGCACATCTTCTAATATTAACGACAATAACATTTTAAAGAAAAAGAGAGAGAAGCCAGGCTAAAAAAAATCATTAAATAAATGAAGTAGCTAAAGTAATTAGCAATTAACAGTGCTGGCATGGATTATTTTAATTTTTAAGCAAATTAACTATTACTATTTAATAAATACTTTTAACAAAATAATTAAACCGGCAAAACCTCATCTGTTTAATGATTTGACAATAAAAGCTGAGCAGAAGTTCAGAAACCTGTGATTAACTCTTAAAGTCAATATATATATATATCTGCCACTGCCACTACTGGGCCCCTAAACAAGGCCGTTGACCTCTAATTGCTCAGTTGTATAAAAGAGATCAATGTAAGTTGCTCTGGATAAAAGTGTCTGCCAAATGCTGCATATGTAAATGTAAACTATAGGTTCAGTTAGCCATGCAAAGACTATTCCAATTGCAAGATATAATCTTATAAGTAATATTAATCTATTTACTGCAGTACTTATACATATAGGAACTTCTACAGGTAGTTCTAATCCCAGGGGCGGAAATCATGTACACGCAATTATAAATGACTGTAGCCGACAATACATTTACATTGCTAAGCTTTGGCAAATGCTTTTATCCAGAGCGAGTTATTTCATTTATACAGCTAAACAATTGAGGGGTTAGGCACCTTTCTCAGGAACCCAGCAGTGGTAATTTGGTGGCACCAGGAATCTAACACACAATTGTCTGGTTGGCAGACCAACACTTTAAACACTGGGCTACCACCTCCCCCTGTCTTTGGGCTAAAAAGGTAACTGATGTTTTCATAAAGCACATGAAAAATTTGCAACATATTTACACATTTACAGCATTTGGCAAATGCCCTTATCCAGAGCGACTTTTATCTCTTTTACACAACTAAGCAATTAGGGGGTTAAGGGCCTTGCTTAGGGGCCCAGCAATGGCAACTTGTGACAAGTGGTGCTGTGAATAGAACATTGACCTTCCAGCTGGCAGTCCAACACCTTAACCACTGCAATACCACTTCCCACACAGAAGGTGGAAATTAAACCTTAACTGTGGTAGCTCAGTGGTTAAGGAGTTGGACTGCTAATTTATATCACCACTAAGTTGCCATTGTTGGGCCCCTGAGCAAGGCCCTTAACCCCTTAATTGTTCACTTGTATAAATGAGTTAATGTAATCTATAAATGCTATAAATGTAAATGCAAAGCAAATATGATAACCACCAAGCCACCACACTTTCTTATAAAAAGGAATAAACACATATAGCCGTGATGCCATTACTTACCTATAAATAATTGTATTCCTATAACAACATGCTGTAAAGTGTTTTTGTTTCTTCTACACCACAATTTTTAAGCATGACCCTAAGCAACAGTTCCACTCTTAAAGTATTTATAATAAAAAAATAAAAAATAAAAATCCATTTTTATTGTATGAAAGGACCAGAAACTCTTTTTATTCACATGAATACACATATCCCTGCTTAACGCTTCACTATTAAAAAAATTCTAAAGTATTGTAAAGTATTTTTTAACTACTATTTGCCTTCCTGTTAAATAAAGTGTTACTATGGAAACAGATCATTCAATATCACATCATAAAGATGTAACCAAACATGTGATTTGCTTTGTAGTCAGCTGTGTGGCTACAGAACATTAAACAATACCTTCTAATGAATCAGATCTAATTAGATAGTGATTAGATAGATTAGACAGTGATTTACTCAGATGTAAATCACTATCTCAAATAAATGTGTCTACCATATTATATTGTTCAAAACGAAATGTATGTAATCCTTTTGGACAAACAACAAAAACTTTTCTTAGTGTAACTATAATTACCCCTAAATAAAAAGGCTTTAAATGTATTATTTTAGAAAGGGTTAATTATATTGTCATTACTACCAGAGATTTTGCTTTTCCATGTCTACCTTAAGCCAACAAAACGAATCTAAGCCATGCAGGTATAGACTCTACAGAACCATAAAGTGTGTGCTGTGGTATCTGGTTCTAAGATGTTAGCAACATTTCTTTTACGTCTGGTAGGTTGTGAGATAAAACCATCCGATTACGGATCAGACATGTTTGTCCAGCACATCCCACAGAAGCTGGATCAGATTAAGATATAGGGAATTTAGAGGATAAGTCAACACCTTGAACCTTGAAAGGATTTTTGCAGTGTAGCAGAGTGCATCATCTCGCTGAGTCAGGATGTTAAAGGGATGTAGTTGGTTTATGTAATTGTTGCAGTTAAATATGACATACAGATAAACATACAAGACCCAAAAGTTCCTCCCACTTCAAGCAGTCCATTGGCATGCACTCTTCTTATTTACATAACATAGGAGAAAGTGGTAGCGCAGTGGTTAAGGTGTTGGACTGCTATTTGGAAGATCGGGGTTTGATTCCCAGCACCACCAAGTTGAGCAAGGCCCTTAACACCCAGTTATATAAGAGAGATAAATGTAAGTCTCTCTGAATAAGGACGTCTGCTATTGCTGCAACTGTAATAATCATTGCTCCTTGTAGTTAAAATGCAATCGTTTAACATTTTTCAAGTTAAACATTATTGGGCTTTAAATTTGTGCTGCTGCAACGTCACGTGTCCACCCGTAACCATACTATATAGAATGTACTTTTTTAAATTGTTCTACATTGTTCTTCATTCCTCTGACCGTACATACCTGACTGTAGTACATACCCAAATAGTATGTGATTACGGATTCCCTATAATCCGTATCCGTATGTATTGCGATAGTAAAGGTTGAGTGTTGGAATTTAACATTTGCCAATGGATTATCTTCTTTGTCAGTAGCCTTGCTGAAGCGCCAAACCCCCTTGTTTTACATTGTGCCATTCTTTTGCTAATCTTATCTTGGGTAATTGCACCTACACTAGACTTACAGTGGATATAAAGGTTAAAAGAAATACCCTTTTTTGGCACATGACTGTCACAGGCCGCTGACAGAGACAAGGCCTGGACGAAGCCAGGCGATGGAGACAAGGCCCGGACAAAGCCAGGCGATGGAGCCAGGACCTGGATGGAGTAAAATAAATGTGTGTGTCTGTGTGATTGTTTGTGTGTAAATACAAAGACAAATGGCATTTCTATTAACTGAGTAACTGGTACGATTTTCTTCATTTCTCTGAGGCTCATTTCCTGCACACAAGAGGTTATAGTAAATGTATGAAACAGAATTTAATAAACAAGCTTACGTTGTCGTAGAGTTAATCAACAGCACATTATTACCCTGAGTCATAATAATATTTCACTGCCACATACACACGCACAAACACAAGATTTTTTTTCCCATTCAAGAACAACAATAGAAAGAAAGAAAGAGAGAGAGAGAGAGAGAGAGAGAGAGAGAGAGAAAGATAAAAAAGAAAGAAAGAAAGAAAGAGGGAAAGAAAGAAAAAAAAGAAAATATAGAGAGAGAGAGAGAGAGAGAGAGAGAGAGAGAGAGACAGAGAGAGAGAAAGAGAAAAAGAAAGAAAGAAAGAGTGAGAGGGAAAGAAAGAAAAAAATAAAGAAAATAGAGAGAGAGTAAGAGAGGAAGGAGAGAGAGCAAGAGAGAAAAAGAGAAAGTAAGAGAGAAAGAGAGTGAAAGACTAAGAGAGAAAAGAGAGAGAGAGAAAGAGAGAGAGAAAGAGAGAGAGAGAGTAAAAGAGAGACAGCAGACAGAAAGACGGAGACAAACCTAAAGCATGAAGTGAAAGCTGCATCAAATGTTAACAGAATATAATGCTGAAATATGAGAGAGGTATTGCACCATTTCCCAAAGATAGTTTTGAATCATAGAGTATTACAACAGTAACTATGGCGACAAAGTCTTGAAAATAAATCAAATGAAATTAAAGTAATGCATATTCACCATGATGACCATCTTAATGCACTACACAGAAACTCAGCTCTGTACAGGTCCCTTTATTTTTCATCTCTCAGTCCTTTAATCTACCACAGTCTCTCTCTCTTTTTCTCTCTATTTTTCTTCTCTCCCTATTTCTCTGCTTAATGTGTCTGAATTCCCATCCTTCACTCCTTTTTTGACACATCTTTCACTCTGCCCTAATGACAATGTCGTTGAACTCATACCAGACACTCAGACAGACAAGGCTATAAAACACGGGGCTATAAACAGCTCCTAAGAGTAGTCTCTTTCCTTTACACTCTCTCCATCTCTTTCAGATTCTCTAAACACCAACGATGTTAGACTGAGACGTTGCTATATTCTAGTTCTTCCTTTTATGCCCTCTGGAAATGGAACGGGATGCAGCTGCATACATAAGTGTCAGCCCATCTTTGCAGGCTGTCAGCCATATCACGTTGTTGTGGGTTTGGCGGAAAGCGATTCATGTTTAGAGGCCCTTTACTGCTCCGAGGGTGTGTTAGTTGCTACCTACAGTCTCGTGCCAGGCTTAAATGTCTATAGGTGAGTTTATATACAGAATCATACAGTATGGTGCTCGGTAGCTGACAGTGAATTGAATACTGTTATATAAATTGAATTAAATTAATTTAAATGACTTTTGTATTGTTAAAATAACTGCTAGGTGTAAATGTCTTTATTTGTCCCATAGATTCTACAGCACCGTTAAATTAGTTTCTTCGCATATCCCATTTTAAAAGGTTGGGGTCTGAGCACAGGGTCAGCTATGATACAGCGCCCCTGGAGCAGAAAGGGTTAAGGGTCTTGCTCAAGGACCCAACAGTGGCTGACTGGGGGCAGTAGGGCTTAAACCCAGGTCTTTCAATCAACAACTTAGTGCCTTAAACCATTTGATCCACGACTGCCCCTTAAGATGTGTCTTGTAAGATTTGCCTGTAAAATGTAAAATATGGTTATAGATTTGAGACTGAGAAAAATGTTGGTACGCGAACACAATTATTCGAATCACAAAAATAGAGATTTTAAATAATCAAGGTGAATCATCTGAAAGGAAAAAAAGCTTTTAGAGCAAACACGTCATTTAGAAATTCTCAGACATGGAGTAGCTGTAAGTGGAGTCAAGAACGCCATTATGAACCATAATGAGAGACGCTTCCAAAGTTTTTATGTAGCAAAAAATCCTATCAGGCGGCTAACTTTGCCTGTTAATGGATCTCAGTAGATTGAGCATTAGCATTAAATGATTAACATGACCAGAAAACTAAAGTAGAATGCATGAGCACACTGAAAGCAGCTACTATTTCACATTTGGCATAATTTGGATAATTTTTTTACTTTTGCATGAACCTATACAGAAAAACTTTGATTTAACGGTCCCGGAACCAACACACATCGGATTTAATGGACAATATCCACAGAGGGGTAGAGTCCGAATGAAATACCTATACATCCGCGCACAGAGAACAAAGTCTGTTAGTTCCAGAATTGACCGATTTTATACTGATGTTGTTTACTCAGGCATGTAGCAGACAAAGTCTGTTAGTTCTTGAATTGTCTGCTGTTGTTTTTAGGGCTAATGTACATTCGTAAGATTTGTATTAAGGTATTGAATTTAGATTTTTATTTCTTAGCTGTAAAACACAGTTTTACATTTGGCCTAATTTGCATGTCCCTGCACAGGTTTTTTTATTTCTTATCTGTAAAACACAGTTTGGAATATGTTTTCTAAATGCTTATTAATGGTAATTTAAAAAAAAACTTTTTCAAAAAAATATAAAAGATAAATGTAAAAACTTAATAGTAATAAGATTAATAATGTGGCTTGGTTATAATTCAACTGTATATGCAATTCATATTTAAATATGCTTTTAAATATTATAAGGAAGTCTTATGATGTGTTTTCTATGGATTCTTGTATATGTGATTAAATTTCACGTGTCACATCCTATATTTTGATTTAGTACCAACCAGCTGACTGACAAACAGGAAATAAATCCCACATTATAAGACTGACATAAAGATGTCATAACCAATTTATGTCAGATAATATAAACTGTACCATGTGCCAGATATCATGCTTCGTTACTAGTCCCTGTGATATTTTCCATAATCGCCACCATTAGGACAACTCGCTCACACCTGCTCACTGTTACTTCAGGTATACTTCAAATAAATGTCAACACACAAACCTAAAGACCCCTGTCATATACTTTGGTGACACTAACCCCTTAGATGGAAAGGTAAGGTGTAAGCTATAACAGCAGCTGGGACCTCGAGATGTTGAAAGGTGCTGTCATGATAATGACAAGAAGAGACTCAGGTTGTTATTACAATAAATGTTGTGTAGGCTCCATGGCAGTACAGTGTTGGATTCAAAACTGTGCTAATTAATTGTCAAATCTGATTGGCCAGAATGTGTTGCTATAACATGCACAGGGAGTCATTAGTTAAGTAGCATAAGATACTTTTTTACAATGGATTTCCTCACAAAGCAGTTTAACCCAAGTATATAAAGTTAAAGCATGGATCTCTTTTTTACCTCCAATGAGTCAGTGGCTTGTCACCGCCTCACATCGTGCATTTTAGTGATTTGGACATTTACGTTTACATTTGCAGCATTTGGCAGACACCCTTATCCAGAGCGACTTACAATATCCCTTGTTATACAACTGAGCAATTGGGGGTTAAGGGCCTTGCTCAGGGGCTCAACGGTGGTGGCTTGGTGGAGCTGGGAATCGAACCCACAACCTTCGGGTTGGTAACCCAACACCTTAACCATGAGCCAACCATGAGACTATAGAAATTAATTGAAATGGTTGGAGTCATATGGAAATTACAGCATAGATCAGTCAATAAATGGTAATATCTCAAGGTCATTATTTGTTTTATTACTTGATGACAGCTGAGGCGTCACATGTCCCTGGACTGTCTTCTCCAGGTATTACATCTGAACTCACTAGTATAGAAAACCTGGACACAGAAATCAGGTTTTCAGCTCTTTGTTTATTTTTGGTCCATAAAAGCTTTTTGTGCGCTTAAAGGTAAAACCAGAGAAGTACAATCTGTCTAATCTGGATATTTTGGGGGGTCTATTAGGCGATTTTTTAAAGAAATATATATTATATAGTTTTTAAACTCTAGGGGGCCTAATTTTCATTTATTATAACTAAGTGACCCAAACATTGTTTCAGCATGACAATGTCCCTGTGAACAAAGTCTTTTAGCTCTATAAGGACATAAAGTGTTGTGATTTGTGTGAAAGAATTCAAGTGTCCAGCCCAGAGCGCTGTCTCTTACTCACACATTACACCCATGTATTGCTGGCTGAATAGTGACATAGCACAGAATGCTATTGGTTACTTTACCTTTTAATCATATATCCTCTTGGGCGGGTTTTAGTCATTCAAAGCGGCCAAGGTTCCCAGACCTTCTTTCATCAGTCTGAAAGTTTGGCTACATAAGACTAACTCTGCCTCAACCCTACTGAACAATATTGGAATGATTTTTTAAAGCTGGCTGCATCTAAGACATCCTCACCTGATCTCATTAATTTGTCTGAATACAAAAAAATCTCCAAAGACACACTTTATTATTCTTTCCATTTGAATGGAGATTATTATAGAAGTAAAATTGAGACAAAATCTGGAATCTCAAAAAAGACATATGGATGTGAGGGTTAGGTGCGTCAACACTTTTGTCTTTATAGCTTATAAAGAGTATAATGTCAGACAATCAGTCTTTTGGAAACATGTTTTTCCCTTAGATTGATTTTTTGTTTTAAATACCCACTGCCCTGTTGGAAAAACAGCTGTTTCTCATTTATCTGTCATTCACCATTACTTATTGCTATGTTGTACAGTGGATGCTAACAGTTGGATATGCTAGCAGTCATAAATATTGTTGTGTAATTTATAATACACGTTTCAGTGTTACAGAGCGTTCGCATATAAATAAACATAGCCAGAGCAAAGGAAACAGCTTTTGCAAGTAAATGCAACGAGGTGTGTAAAGTCAGGATTTATACTTGATCAAAATCAGACAAACATTTCTTATTTTTAGTAATGATAAATTAGCATAACACTGTCGATTTTTAGGTTTCTGTTAGCAACAATAAATCCCAACTAAGGTCATGCTGCTATAAAAATTAATCTGCTATGTCCCGTATGTGAGAGATAAGATGGACAGCTACAAAAATCTAATATCCAAGTTGTCATCTTCGAATGTTACTTTGACATAAAAACATTAAGGAATCAAATCTTCCAAATGTTTTACTGTCTTAAAATCCCTGCTCATTATTAAGTTATTCATCTTATAACATATGATTTGGCAGCTGCTATGAATTATTTAGTACCTCCAGTGAAATTAATTGAAACGTTGGGCTGTTAGAGGGGTAAGGAATGTAACCCAAACAGATCCCAGAGGTTTAAAGGGGTTAAATAAGCAGCACAGATTAATGACCTTATAATGGAATAACAAGGCCTCTTCTTAGGATATTAAGTTTTGCTCTGCTTAAAAACACATGACATTTATACAGTAAAACTTAAAAATTATATAACAAATGTAAACAAATTTGCTAACAAATAAAAAAAAAGTTCTTATCAGTTTGATGAAAATATATATATATATATGCTAATAAACCTAGTAATTAAACTGGAGTTGTTGTTACAGCAATGATTATCATTAGTTATGCATTTGCACATAAGATATTAAAGAACTCGGAAACAAGCTAGGAAATTAGAAAATTAGGTTGTGTTTCTGCACTGACAGCTTTCCCCTTAGAGGTCTGTCTGAGAAATCTGTGGAGCTGAGTTTAATAATACAGCTAACTTCCATGAGAAGAAACAAGTAAATTAAGAATCAAGCCTAAAAATTTGGGGATGGTTTATTTATAATCTGATCAATAATAATAAATAAAAAATAAACTGTGAATCTGTGTAATAGTAATTTGAAATATGTAAGCCAAATTTCTCTTCAACAACATACAACTATGTAAGTAAGACTCAAGTAATACTCTATTCAAGACATTTGCCAGATGTCCTTATCCAGAGCGACTTACATTTATCTCATTTATATAACTGAGTAATTGGAGATTAAGGGGCCTTGCTCAGGGGCCCAGCAGTGGCAACTTGGTTGTGCTGGAAATTGAACTCACAAACTCGCAGTCCAACACCTTAACCACTGTACTACCAATACTAAATGACCTTAATTAAGCAATATTTGAGACATGGTATTTCATATCTTTTAAGATCTTTAAAGGTTAATAACAGGAATAGCTATCACTGAACTAGCTGCACTCTCAAAAAAAAACTTCCAAAAAATGTTTTATTCCAAACTTTTCCTAAACTCGCCATAAGATTGATGGTGAAGTACTGGAACTGAGGGGATAAAAAGACAGACTGTTGCAGTGACTATTAGCATTACACCTGCAGTTACATTACTTTGCTGGGAATAGTGTAAACAACACATGGATGTTGTCTAGATCATTACTTCATAAACAGCAGCACATTTGACTGATTCGAACAATAAATGTTATTTTTTAAAACCATAAACAAGCATTAAAACAAGCACCTTACTGTCTGGAAGTACTGTATAAAACATAATAACACCCTTCAGTTCGTATCAATGGGGTTTGTTTTTGGTCCATTCTGATTGATTGATACTGGCTGTTAAAAATATCTACGAAAATAAGAAGTGTACAAGTTTTTAAATGTATGTTGTTTTTTTTCACAGTTTTATTCACATATGGGTAAAATATATAAATTTATTTCTTAATTCATTGTATAATTTATACTGAACATTTAATAAAATGTAATTATCCAACTATATTTGCTATAACCAAACTATGTTTTTGTATTTTATTACCTGTTTTGTACTTTGCATTTGTATGTTTTTTTTGTCTTTTATATATTTTTTAAGTTTTTATCACTTTCTAAATGTACAAGATAAAATTTTTATAGGAAAAAAACTAACATGGTGTGCCAAGTTAACATTAATATACTATATGGCTAAACGTTGTGTGGAACACCTGTCCGATCATGTTTCCTGTTTTTTTGTTTTTTTTTTTTATTCCCTTACCCATTATTATTTTACCATGTAATAATAACCAAGGTTATGGTTATTTATTGATTCATAAATGATATTTCATAACCTTAAGAGAAGGCTTCCCACTAGATTTTAGAGCATGTTTGTGGGGAGATTTAGTTCGATCTGGCACTCGTTTTTGTTGAAGCTGTCTGGTTTGAAGATGGCATTCCAGTTCCTCTCAAAGACACAGGGGTGCCGCTAGCTATTTTGTGCCCTATGAAATAATTTCTATAATATTACTGCTAGTACTGTTACTACTAATAAAACAAATGTTCTGTGCTCTCATCATAACTTCTCCCCCCTTAATGGCACCCCCTGCTCAAAGGTGTTTTTTTTGTGCTCAAGGTCAATGGACATAATCAGAACATATTTTTTTACTTTAAATACGACATTCATTTAGTTTTTCTTGTTAAAGATATTGTCATGCTAAAACCGGATTTAGCCTCCTACCTTTAGTAAAGTGTAGCACACACAAAAAGTTTTCATAGACCTACATATGGGTGTTCAGGCGATACGTTTGGGTATAAAGTGTGTATTCCTCATATATTGTCTGGAGTGGACTATCCAAATAAAGTGTTTTTCAGCACAGTCTTAAAAAAGATAAGTGTGTTTTCTCTTCTTTATTTATATTACAAATTTTCAGGGAAATATTGACTCAACCAGCTCACGCTGGGTATTTTTTTAACTCTCTCGCTCACCTTGACATGATTCTCACAGAGGGTTGCGCCAGGTGAAAAAACAGCTTTGTTTGACTAAAGCTTTAATGTCTGATTTAGTTGAATGTCCGATGTTGTGAACAGTGACTCTTTACATCAAGCCTATCCTTAAATTCAGGGTTAAATTAGTCATTAAATCATTTGGTATAATTTTATATGATAAAAGTTGAATCATAAATATGTAATAAGTAATATAAATAAAACAATGAATCAAGTTAGCGAATAGACTACACTACATGCACCTACATCGATTGTTTCTTTACATTCCCTAAGTTCCACATTATTTCTTAAATGTAATACATAATATATATATATAATATATATATATATATATATATATATATATATATATATATATATAAATATATACGTTTTACTGTTGAAATATAGTATTTTTTATCGAAGCCGAATTCATTTAACCACATCCAACTTCATCTCTCACATCACCTCATGTTTTAGATTGTTGGATTAATATATACAGTTTTATACAGACATATCTGTGTAAGTGTGCAATATAAGAAACTACATTAATGTGAAAGTACTGCAAAAAATTGTATTAAGTTATAAAAAAAAATGTTTTATTTAACACATAAGTGTATGTTTTTGATGCGAGGACAAATGGTTCGTATAATGTTGGAGTAATTACTCATATTTGGAATACCTATAAGGCAAGTTTCCACTCTCTTCAAGGTAAAAAAATAAAATAAATAGAATGCTAAATAGTCAAGTTGTTTAATGGACTGACAGTGTTATTGGTTAACATTTATTCATTCATTCATCCATTCATTTATTTATTCATCTTCTATACCCGCTTATTCCCTAATTCGGGGTCACAGGGATCTGCTGGAGTCTATCCCAGCCATCTCTGAAAGGGCGAAAGGCAGGAGGGTTCGCAAGGCTGTACACCCTGGACAGGTCGCCAGTCCATCACAGGGCTATTACACACTCACACTCATTCCTATGGACAATTTTAGAATCACTAAAAACATTTTTTTGCAAATAATTTTTTTTTTCAAAAAATTGTCATTTTCATTCATATTAGACAGCATATTACTAGCTTTCAAACCAAAATCACTAAATGAGACTGTGCAAACCTTGAGTAAAGTCTTAAAACCCTTCTGCTCCCCCAGTATTTATTTTTCTAGCTTGCTAATGTTATAATGTTATAATGTATAATCCTAATGTTATGGGTACATTAATGTCATTTGGCAGACGCCCTTGTCGAGAGCAACTCACATGTATCCACTTTATACATTGGAGCAATTAAGGGTTAAGGGCTTTGATCAGGAGCCCAGCAATGGCAGCTTGGTGGCGCAGTGAATTGAACCCAGATCTTCCATTTAGCAATCCAACACCTTAACCATTGTGCTACCACTTTCCCTAGAGATGAGATACTGTATGTAAAGAAAAAAAAAACTGACTGTGCTGTAATGTCAAATCAAACCTTCTCCTAATACATTAACTACTTTAAGCACAAATACGCAGAATTCCTGCCCCTATTTGTTATTTAAGTCTTGTTAGTATAAAACAAATTTGCTTGTCTGGCTAAAATGAGCTTAGAGGTACTTATTAAAAACTGGTTTTAGCTACAGCAGTTATGGCTTAACCCAATCCGAGATAATATCAGCCACAACAACAGTCCAAAAATACTCCACACTGAGTCTCATTACTGCATACAGACTTTATCTAAAAAAATGGCCCCTAACAGTATGTGTTTGTAAAGACAGTAACTGTCAGGCTACCCTACTAACTTCATTTTGGCACTTTAAACAGAACATTCGAGGTCACGACAACGAAATTGATTGTTTAAAAGTGAACAGCGTGGCATGCACGTCATGGCACAGGCAGAGGAATAATCAGCGCTAGAGGAGATCGCTATCTCTCTAGATTCAATAAACATAGCCTCGATTACTCTTGTCATTCACCATGGCAACCATTCATGACAGCTGGTCGGGGGAAAATGAGGATGAATATCTGACTAACTCTGAAAGAGACATACATACGCTTTCATACACCTACTGAGAAATACCAACCAGCTTGTTAACAGAAGGCTTTCAGAAGGACACCAGGAGACATCTCTTCTCAAGACTCTTTTTATGCAAAAGCAATTGCTTTTTTCCATTTTTTGGAATTTTTTTACATGCCAAACTAGCTGAACTGACAGAATAAGCAAGTGTAGAACTGATTGAGTTGAAATGGTGGGAGAAATGCAAAACAGGTCCAAGCACAAAACAATACACTAACTCAGACTTAGAGATAAGAATATTAAGCTCTATTTAAGAACAGGATTTCGACACTGTGAGGACATTGTAAGTTGTGTGTGTGTGTGTGTGTGTGTGTGTGTGTGTGTGTGTGTGATACAAAAATAGAGTGACAAAGAGAATTAGAACATGTCTCATAGGGACACATGTCTGATAATTAGTCAGCTAAAGCATAGTGTGCATACAAATTGCTGGAGGTGGAATAGAAACAAGTAATAGACTTACTAAAGTTTTACTGAAGGGATTCGTCCTAAAATGTGTGTATGCTTGTATGTTCAAGTACACTGTGGACTTATATTACTGTGTCACTTATCGAATAATGATGACACGCAAAATCTTAAAGCGTTACCATATTTTTGGCCAGTGGTGGCTCAAATAGTTAAGGCGCTAAGTTGTTAAATGGAACACTAGAAAGACCTGGGTTCAAGTCAGATCGCCCCAAGTCTGCCACTGTCTGGTCCCTGAGCAAGACCCTTAACCCCTCCCTCTCCAGGGGGCGCTGTATCATTGCTGACCCTGGGCGCTGATCCCAACTTATTAAGAAGGAATATGCAAAGAAACAAATTTCACTGTTCTGTATATGTAACATCTAAAGACATTTGCATTTAAGATGAGGATGGATGTGGGTTCCATCACAAAAGTTATTTTATTTTATGCCTCCAGAATTTGCAAATTTGTTCTGCGATATATTTTTATTTACTTTCGCCTATGCGGTCAAACTTGGCTACCTTTTTTCTCTAGAGGTCTGTCTGAGAACATCTGATGCACATGGCACACAAAACTGTTAACACTTCAACAGACATGTTTTTACCCAGTCTGTCTGGAAACAAAGTTGTTATGACGCTCATTTACAGTACGAATGAAGTCGTCATGTTTACAACTGTGATGATTGTGAATTACGACGTTCATCACATTCAACAATATTACCTGTGATAATTTGCTTATCAGATCAGATCAGAACATATCAGTCAGATGCTCACTTGGACAATAAAAGCTACTAGAAAGTGATAGTAGCTGCTATGCGCTACTAATCTCTGCCGGTTTTTTCAACATACTTTATATTAACAGAGCCAGTAGGTTGGGTTAAAGGGAAACTAGTGTTTTCAATACAGTTCACCTTACAGTTAACTGTTTAAATCTTCTGCATGGTAGATGTGAATGTTAAGTATGTGTTTGTGTGTGTCTGTGTTCATCTTCATCCTGTGTGTATCTCTGTGTGCCAGCTGAGGGCTGGAGTTTATATCACCAGAGGCTTGTCTGTTTGGAAAGATTTGGCAGCCATTTGTGCAACACCCACTCACTGCAATTCACACAGCCTTAAGGAAAAAGTGAAAGAGAGAGTGGGCATGAGACAGAGAGAGAGAGAGAGATCTAGTGGAAGTTAACTAATGATTTCTAATGTTCTGCAGTGAGTAAAGGTGAGATGTTAGGAGGAAGTGATGGAATCGGGTTAGCAAGGACCCTGGTGTAAGTTTGACTCTACTGTGGAAATTATTCATCTGCTCCCCTTTTTTTTTATATGACCAATCACCTTGTAGGCTAATTTGTTGCTACTGACACATGCATCGATTTGCCAATAAAACCATCTGCATTTTAATTCATAATTAGAGAGGGAAAAAAAGAATGCCAGAAAAAACACAAACTAAACAGAAAATCAATAGCCAGACCAATTCTTGCAAACACACAGGCTCTGAGTATTAAAATAGAACTGCAATCTCAGCATCAATTTTCTGATTAAAACAGAAAACCTTTAATGGCAATTCTGCAAAAACATTACCCCCGCCTGCGTGTCTATACATTTACATTTCTGGCATTTGACATACGCCCCTTATCCAGAGCACCTCACATTTATCCCATTTTTTATCCAACTGAGCAATAAAGGGTTAATGGCCTTGCTCAGGGGCCCAGTGTTGGCAGACTGGCTTGTGGTGGAACCTAAACCCACAATCTGATCTTCAGTACAACACCTTAAACAGTGACCTCCAATTTTAAAGATTTAAAAAGTCTTGTTAGTATAAAACGAATTCGGATTTGCAGTCAGTGTTTCAATTTAACCCAAAGGTGTTTATTCAGTTAAGGGTGCAGGGCACTCAAGTTCTTTTACCTGCACAACAATAACACACCATGGCTGAATTTGCACTGCAGATTCTTGATGTCCAATTTCGATTTTATGACAATATCTGTTGTTTTTTTTAAAGACCTGCTTATTTTAAAACTGACCTGTATCCAATATCTGCATTTACACTATACACGGCAAAACAACCCAATGTAGACATACTGACCAGAAAAGAAAGCAAAACAGCATGATAATTAATGGACGAAGACAAAATAATTATTCAGTATTGTGCTTTCCGCACCATTTTTAGCAATGCTCTCTTCAACATTCTGCTGGTTAGAGATTCTAAATTTTCTTATTACTTTTTGATTAATTGTCCACACCAATGTACACATATGTTTATTAAGCATCACATTTTAGTTGCTTACAACTTATCATAGATGTTAAAGCTTTTATGGAGCCTATAATTTATAAGAAGTCTACCTGTAGTGTGATTGGATGGCAAAATGATGCTGCGGTATGATACTTATAACCAGTAACGGAGTGCGTGGGTATGTATTGTCTTTACAGCATATTCAACCAGAGTAATTTTACATCTACAGGGCAGTATCAGGTCAAAGAACAGAGGGAGCTGGTAGGCCTGCGAAAGACTGAGAGGCGTGTGAATGGCGCAGGGTCAGGCTGTAAATGAAGATTTACACTGACTAAGGAACATTGACAGTGTGTGGCACATACACACAATTTTTTTCTAGGAAATAGACTGACTGTGTGCCACATGTGGCTTTCATATCTGTTCATTTTTCATGGTAGCAGCAGAGTGAAGGCTCATCAGTGAAAATCCCGACAGAGTCAAGTTTAATCTGCAACAACGGAAGTAGGGTCTAGAAACAAATTAAACAATGTAGTGGTAATGTATTCTTTAGAAAAGAAGAAGACGTGGGAATGCTGGTGGAAAGGAACACAAGATGTAGGAATGATTAAATGAGCAAGCTTTGACCCGAGAAGGTCTCACCTTCCAAAGATGGTGCAAGAAAATCATGCCTTCCAGAAACAGCACAGTTTTTCAATCATGACTCATCCTTCTTCTGTCAGACAGCAGACAGACCAGCGGGTACATTGTCAACAGTCACGTCAGATTCAGTGCTGTTTAGACAAACAGCTTGTGTCAGACAATAAGTGTCCAATCGAGGAGCTACAAAATGACACTGAGTTTGTCCCTTTATGTATGTGCGTGTGGTCAGTCTGCTGGAACTGATTTGATTTTGCTGATGTCAACGTCACCAGCAATAAATGCTACCCTTCACAGACAGAGGGCAAGTTTACACGCGGTGCTGCCGGACCTTCAGATTCTTAAGTGTGTGTTTAACATAGAGAGATACAGAGAGAAAGAGAGAGAGAGAGAGAGAGAGATCAAAGTAAAGAGTGATAGTGTGTGTATGAGAGAAAAAGAGATCGAAGGAAAGAGTGAGACTGTGTGTGAGAGTTGTAAGCGTGTGTGTATGTGTATGAGAGAGAGAAAAAAAGAGAGAGAGGATAGAAGTGTGTGTGAGCGTGTAACCTGTCCAGTATGTACCCCTGCTTTTAGCACAATGACAGCTAGAATAGACTCCAGCAGATCCCTGTGATTAAAAGTAGGTGGGTTTAGACAATGAATAGATATTCCCACCTACTCCTTTTCTTTGCCTCTCCCTCTATCTCCCTATCTCTCTCTTTCTCTCACAAACTGACACACAAGGCAGATTTTTCATTATCAGTAAAAGCGCACAATATTACTGACCTTAAAATCAATATAGTTTCATGGATCAAATAAACACAAAAGACAAAAGTAATGGGGTAGGGAGTAGAAGAGCGATGTGTAAATTAACAAGGTATATAAATTAATTTATGGAGTGAAATCAGCTTTGATAAATTAGCTAAAAAATCAAACCAAGGGCAAGAAAAGAAAAAAAAGAGAAATGAAATAGCAGGATTAATAAAATTTGATAGGAGACATGAGTGAATCAATGAAAGAGTAAGAGAGGAACTGGAAAGAGAGAGAGAGAGAGGGAGAGAGAGAGATTGAAAGAGAGATATAGAACAAATAAATGCAAGAAAGTGAGAGACTAAGTGATAAAGAGAGAGAGAGAAAGAGAGCTGCAGATGCTCATGGTCTAATAAAGCAGCGCATAGCACTCAGCTAAATGTCATAATGAAAATAACCTCTCACTGCAATCCGTCTCTCTCTTTTCTCGCCCATACCCTTCCCTTTTTTTTCTTTCTATTGATCTCTTAACATATCGTTCTGTTTTCATTTGCTCTCCTACACATTCCCCCCATCATCCAGTGCGCTGCCTCAGCCCTTAACTTATCCTTCATCCTTTAGATTCATATCCTGTATACCCAATTTCCATCCAGCCATCAATCCACTCTTCAGTTCTTGTGCCATGTAAAGTCTAATGCTGTACAAAAGCAAGTAAAAAGCAGTCATTTAAACGTATTCGCTCATAGACGCGCTCACACACACACACACACACACACACACTTTTTCAAACACAGGAAGTGAAATTCGTGAATAGGTTTTGTTCACCTTGAACATTCCTAACCTTTTGATTATTGATTTGCCCTTGAATAGCCACACATAACTACACAGCATCAAAATGCAGTTTTCCACACGGCTACATAATAGAAAACTAAAAAAAAATTATACTAGTCAAATATATTTAACCTATGCTAAAGATGCATTTCTGCTGTGATGACTGACCATTCAGATCTTTTCTAATTTCTAATCAAAATTATGAATAGTAAATTTGTTATGATTAAATTAACCCTATGGGCAGCATGGTGACTTAGTGGTTTGCACTAGTGCCTCACAGCAAGACGGTTCTGGGTTCGATTCCCAGACAGGGGTAGGTTTACTCCAGGTACTCCGGTTTCCTCCCACAATCCAAAAACATTTATGTTAGATTAATTGGTAATTCTCAATTGTGCATAGGAGTAAGTGTGAGTGTGTGTGTGTGTGCGTGGCCCTGTGATAGATTGGCAACCTGTCCAGGGTGTACCTTTCGCTCTTTCAGAGACAGCTGGGATAGACTACAGCAGATTCCCATGACGCCGAATTAGGGAATAAGCGTTTTTTTTTTTTTTTTTTTGCGGTGGTGGTGAAAAAAAATTCTAATATATAATTCTAATACAATAGGAAAATAATAATAAATGTTAACAGCACAATAATACATAAATACCTAAATGTTAAAATAATAAAAATAAATAAATATAATACATTTTTAAAAAAACATTCCACATTTGCTGTAATTATTATGCATCGTGAGGTGTTTATAATCATTGGATGTTACTACTCAAATATGCAAGCGTAGTTAAGGATGCATCTCTGCACTGATTAAAATGTATTAAATTACAAGTTAGCAGTCCTGAAGTTTTGGTATCAACCATTACTTGACTGCAGCTTTTTAGATATTTTCTAATTAACATGCTTATTTTGATGCACATTAGGCACTAAAGAAACACCCTAATTCAACATTAAAAATCAAGTTCAGTCAGGTCTAAAAAAATAACAGCTAGGCAACCTTCATGTCGACTTTTACTGCAATGGTTCTCCGTTTACATTTGTTGGTATAGCTCTGTTCTAAATTCCCTGTCCTTTCCATAAGCTCCATGAAAAGCCTAAACAGGAAAACAGAAGCATCCTCGGGGGCGACCCTCCCATTTTAGGAACAGGAGAGCAGCACAAATCCCCCCCAGAAAAAATGCAGACAATAGAATGACATTATTTAAGCAATGTTAACAGTTGAAGAATCAGCTGATGGCAAGCTTGCCTATGAGGACTAAATGAAATCCCCAAATTTGTAAAAAAAAAAATAATAATAATACATAAAGAAGCAAACAATAATAAATAAATATTTAAATGTGAGTGAAGAAATAAACGAATAAATAATTGTGATTAATAAATAAAAGTGATTAATATTCAGCTTGTGGTGTTTGACTCAGTGGAGTGAGTGTAAAATGACCATAAGCCCTTTGTTTTTCGTAAAAAAAAATATTTGGGTAAAAGTAAGTTTAAAAAGGTTTAACAATGTCCAACTGGGTCTCTTCCAGGACAGTGAGTGCATTGTGCATAACTTTTTGAGCTAAATGGATGCTAATTTATATAATATTTCGAAAGGTTTTTTACAAGCTTCACAACATTTAGTCAGTTTTATACCTAACATCCACATTTATTTTTAAATTTTTAATCAGATTTTTTGTGCCGGCACCTTTTTTTCAATTACAGAAGAATATTAGTGGTCGTTATTTTGGCTCTTACTTGATTAGGGTTACATAATTGATCTTAAAATCTGATCAAATCTAGTAGAAATCTTTACATTTGAAGGAAAAATAATTTAAAAAAGCACTAAATCAGAAAGAAATTATTCCTGTTCAGAAAATAAAGCAGTGTATCTGCACACACACACACACCCCCGGCTTATCTTAGTCACAAACAGGGTGGATGATGTAAAAAGGTAACTGAAGAACCCTTAGGAAATCCACATGAGAACAACTAAAACCTTAAAGAAGAATGAGTGGAACTCTACACAAACAGCAATCCAGATTTAGTATTTAACTGAACGATTGCTAGTTAGTCGAACGTCTCAGGAGTTCTGTAATAAAACCATGCCTCTCTGATTTAACAGAAACTAATGGTTAATAAAACAGTGTAAAATTTCATCAACATGTTTAAGTTTGTTCCTAAGAAGTTTAAGCTTTTGGCCATGTTACTAATGTAATAGACTGGTTATCCTATACAAGTGTTATGGTTTTGCACTTAAAGCATATACACAATATTATTCTGGAATTAAAAAGTGCTAGAGGTGATTTACGCTGCCCCCTGCTGAGTGACCAGCAACACAACACATTCAAGTGTGAGTGTGTGTAAAATGATAGGGTTCGCTACCAATACACTAGAACCATCATCTTGCCAAGTTTCATCAAGAGATGAAAATGGAAAATATATCCATCCATATACCCACCCATATATCCATCCTGTCTGCAGCAGTCCTTTAATATGATTTTTTTTTTCTTTTTTGAGTTTCCATCTCTTCCTGTCATCTTTCCTCTCTTCCACACCTGCCGACTTTACTAATATCATTTCAAAGGATGACACATACAAATTTGCTTCTCATTCAAGAGAATGACTTATCAAAACTGACAGCGCGGGCTTTATCGGAAGATGGAAGTTGGTAACACACACACACACAAAAACAGACAAAAACACACACTAGATTGGACTCCCCACCTAGTGATTATGTGTGTGTGTGTGTGTCTGTGTGTGAGTGTGTCATGTTTGACGTGGCACAAAGATCAACCCAGGTTAATCCCAACAAAGGACAGATTTTCTTCTGAGTGCATCATGAGTGATGTTCAGCTTTCATTTGCACTCCTGAGCAGCTAAATGTCAATTTCACCTTCTCAGATTATACATCTACTTGAATGTTATGACGCACAACATAAGACTTTAAACCTCTTTAACAGTGTTGCTTCAGTTATGTATGTAGCGCTTATCAAAACCAGTTCTCCGAAACCTATGAATCAAGCCATCACAGTACATTCTTCTCTTTAGCATCTAGAACAGTAGTGGGTAAACTATGACGTCTTGGGCTCACAGTATGTACAAAGCCGTCTTGAACACTGCATTCATTTAGCTTTTCTTCCTGCAATACTCCAGACACCACCAACCTTTCTAAAGGTAAAGCTAGTATTCTTTCATCCTGTCCCCTATCGCATTGAGCAAAACTTCAACAATAAAGCGAAAAAAAAAATGTTAAGAATTAGTGCAGAGTGGATTTTTTTTCGTTGCTACTAGTTTTGTTAAATTCAGTGTGGCCCTTGAGCCAAAAAATTGGTCTAGAAGCTGCTAGCAAACATCCGAAAGTCCTGCCTGAGGAAAAATAGAAATGATGGCACTTTTTTTATATTAAGCTTCATATAATTTGAAATCCATTCATTAAGTGTCTACGATGCCAGGATGTAAACGGATTGTTCAATGCTCAGACATAATCCAGGGTAAGAGATGACATCATCACTGATGTCTGCAGAACAGGACATGATTTTCTCCTGCACCACAAATTATACTGCTACAGTTAATACTTTCCAAGGCACACACACACACACACACACACACACACAAAGACACCATGGATAAAATATTTCTTTCTCATACTATGATAAAAGTCTATCTTGCAATATTCTGTAAACATCAGCTATATATTTGCAGGCACAAAATGTTCATGTGTTAATTACCCCAAAAAGGGCAATTGGTGTTCAGACCATGTTAAGCAATACATAGAGAAGTGGGTATGAAAGTGGAAGAGAAGGGGAAAAGGGTGGTAAAAGAAAAAAAAGTTTTGGTTCATGCACCTGTTTCATATTTTATGTTTATGTTTTAAATGTTATATTGTTTCATGTGTATTTTTGCTTATGTATCATGTTTTATGTTTATACTTTGAGTTTGGTGTAGGGGCAGTGATGGCTCAAATGGTTAAGGTGCTGAGTTGTTGATTGAAAAACCTGGGGTCAAGCTTCACCGCCGCCAGTCCGCCACTGTTGGGTCCCTGAACAAGACCCCTAACCCTACCTGCTCCAGGGGCGCTGTATCATAGCTGACCCTGTTCCCTGACCCTAACCTTGAAGGTGGGATGTGCGAAGAAAAACATTTCACTATATGTTGTACGTATGCTACAAATTAAATTTGGTTATGTTTTTGTCCTTGTCATGTGATCCTTGTGCCTCATGTGTTCCTGTAATGTGATTTTCTTGTTTAGGTGTCGTGTTCCTATTGGTTAAGCTTCTGTATTTATAGCCCTTGTGTTTACCTTTGTCTTTGTTAAGGATTTAGGTTGTGTCCCTGCACTGTTGTGGTGAGTTATGTCAAGTCAAGTTTCTTTGTATTCTACTTCATGCTTGTTGTTTTGTTTTGTCTGTGCGAATGTTCATGCTAAGCTAAGCTATGCTAATATAAGCTAAGCTAAATCAACCTTAAGATTAGTTTATGTGTATTGTTTGACACTTTTGTAAATAAACTGTACCTTTTGGGCTCAAAGCTACTACTCGCCTCAGTGGGATTTATTACAGCATGTAGGTGGGAACAGTATTCACTAAAACTGAAAAATACAAAAAAGAAATGTTTGTACTTTTTTATTAATATCCAATTAGTAAATATAAAATAGCTAGTAGTTAATTTTTACAAATAGTAACTGGCTAACTGAGCTTTTTTAACTGTTTAAATATGTCAAATAATTTAGATGACTGTAATATTTTACAGAAACAGTCTTTCACCTCAACGAGGACAAATCTGTGCTGATATTTCCAGTTTATGTAAGCTCCCTTTAAACTCACTGAACTCTGAATCCTGTAGTACCGAAGCTCCGAATTTCATTCATACTCTCCGGAACCAAACTATATAGAACATACCTTTTCAACAGTCGGAAAGTATTTACTTGGACAGAGTTGTTATCGGTATATGTATGTGTCTGTGTATGCTTGTGTGTGAACACCTGCACCACTTTCTGCCTCTGGTTGGCAAACAATAGGGATTTACTCTACCTAGATTTATTCTTATCATCAGATAAGTGGTCGTCTCCCACCTTTACACACACACACACACACACACCAATCATCATAGTCAGTTATGTGGTTGGCTCCCACCCTAACACACACACACCCCAGTCATTGTAAGTTATGTGGTCATCTCCCATCGTAACTTACACACACCCCAATCATCGTAAGTTATGTGGTCATCAACCATCCTAACACACACACACCCCAGTCATCATTAGTTATGTGTCCCACCTCACCCCACACACACCAGTGGCAAAAAACTTTGCTGGTCCGATGGCTGACAGAACTTAATCCAATTCATTGAGCTCAATAATAATATTAAATATTAAAGCATAAAGCTGCAATTTAATTGTCAGTAACGGTAACAGTCATTTGTTCAATTACGCCTTACTAAAAAAAGCAACACCGTTATATATAATGCCGTCATTCCCATCAATGCATGATCTTTTTTTCTATTATGTATTTGTTTAAGGATTTTTGTGTTATATATTTATTTATGTTATTTTATTTAACTTTAATTTAAGTTTGCTGTAATTAAATGCACTGACAGTGACACTGAATAACATTTGTAAGTTTTTCTGCACACTGTTACTTGGCAGATTAAAAATGTTTTATAATTACACACATCAAGCTGTGGAAATAATTATTAAATTAGATAATAACTGCAACCTTACAGTTATTATCTAATATTATTACCCTGGCAACAATTTAAACATTTTGTAAAGCCTCTTGAAGAGGAAAAGAAGCAGGTTTGAGCAAGGGATTATGGGAATTTGAATGTGAGAATGAAAGACAGATGAAGTGAGGATAATGTATAAATAATAAGGAATAATAAACATAAACACAAAAGAGTAGATAGAGTGAAAGCAGTAATAGCAGAGTTTGAAGGAATCTCTCTCTTTCTCTCTCTCTCTCTCTCTCTCTCTCTCTCTCAGGTCTTGCTCAATAATCCCTCCTTTTTCTTTTTTTCTCTGCCTGGTTTTGTAGGGCTTGATAAATAAAAGCCATGGATTTACTCACACCATTTCGACAAAGGAAACACATCCCCTGGAGGGGTAAGCGGAAAACCCTAGCATTAGAATGTCATAAAATGCCCCACACAAACTGCAGTTGTGAGCTGAAAATGATAAAAAAAAAAAAAACCATAATGATGTATTGAATGAGTTGTGTTGTGTTTGTGTGTGTGTTTGTGTGTGGGTGAAAGAGAAAGTGTGTGTGTGAGTGTATATACCTGCTTGGCCAGTTTAACTGAGTCAGAGGTGAGTCTGTCTCTGAGACGTGGATCCAGCTGAGAGGCAGGAGCGACCTCCACCACCTTCTGATGGCGTCTCTGAATGGAGCAGTCTCGCTCATACAGATGGATCACATTTCCATACTTATCACCTAGGAAAGAAAGAGTAAAGGGGGCACAGGTAAAGGATGGAGATAGAAAAATGATATTTTTTTTTCCAGACTGTTCTTTTCTAAGTCTGCTTGCAACCTCCTACTGAGCTAATCGCTATGCAGGGATCTCATCTTGTCAATAAGATAATAAGGGTGCGGGAAAAGTGGTTGTTATTTGGGTCTCGCTCACTCACGCTCACAGCTGACAGGAGCAAAGATCCTCCAAAAGAGAGCGCTATTAGTTAAGAAGCCATGGACTGCATCATTATTAAGGAAACTTGCAGAAACAGGTCACATGGGGCTCTTTGTGCATAATTGGGTTCTTTCGATGTTCTATTTTAGGGTAGAGTTAATCTTGCTCAGCGTCACTGAAAATTTGGATCCTTCACCAGCTCCACACAATTTAATTATACATTTTTTTTAATGAAAGCAACTTCTCAAAAACAGCTTAACAAAAATGTTGTTAACATAAGAATGTGGCAAAAAAAATTTCTCTTTGTGATAAGGAAGCAGCTATGGCTGAAACAAGAGAGAACCAGGCTCTTCCAAATAACACTGGTTAGATTATAAATCATTTAGTATACAAATTACCACTACTATATTAATTTTAGATTAAATAGCAAATATTGCATCATGAAAGTCTTCTCTTTCCATTTCCGAACTTCTTAGGAAATTTGGATCATACTGTGTGTCAGAGTTCAGCCATGATACATTAGCCCTGGAGCAGAGAGGATTAAGGGCCGTTCTTAAAGCCCGGCAGTGGCAGTTTAGCAGTGCTGGGGCTTGAACCCTCACATTCAGATCTGAAACCCAGTGCATTAACCATTTAGCCACACTGCTCCAACTATGGCTCCGGTTGCACTTGAGTGCAAAGCGCTATCCACTACATCACAGACTCACTCTAAACACACACCCTAATAAACAGGACAAGCTTTACTGTAAGATTAAAGCGGCAGCATCTAGATTTACCCACTAAAGTGACAGTGTGTCTTAACAGCTACAGCAGTGGTTCTCAAACTATTTTGTGCGAACGACTCTAAATTAAATCCACATTTCATGCGCAAAGCGGATATTTTCGGTCTTAATGGTAATCATTTATTCAGGCTCGACTGTAACTGCATAATAAGAATAAAAAAGAATAAGGAAGTCTTCAGTTAGTAAGCAAATTAATGAGAGCTTTCTGCTGTTGATTAAATCTAAGATGAATAAATCCATACTAAAGATAATCCGCGTTATATTAGCATCAAATATCTATGTAGACCCGCTTAACATACCTGTTCCTTTAGTGCCCACTTTTAGCGTACAAATAATTTTTTAGGCACCACCAAATATCCACTGCCCCCCTCCTGTCATTATCTGAATGGCCACTGGGGAGAACGAACGCCTTTGTTAAGAATCACTACGCTACAGTATTCATGCCAACCATTCAGAGAAGTGAAAATTAAATTATACTCGAAAAACAGAAACTTCAAGCAAAAAAGTACAGTAGATTATCAGGATAAGTCATCAGGTTTGGAGAGCGAGAGGAGAGAAGACACCGCCATCCCATTGGATTGATAAATGACAAGGAAATCATCTCAGACACACATAAACTGAACATTCTCAAAATAACTGTAAAATTCTTATCACACACCAAAACCTACTAGGTGGATTTCAGTTTTAAACCTACACACACAAACACACACACACACATCTTGATTCCGTTTTAAAGATGTTGTTCATATTCCATCTAGGGAAGCTGGACTGAAATCAATACGTATCAGTTTTTGGCTTGTTATTGGACTTGCACCCCTGGATAAAAACACTTATGACCCTGCACCTGTTTGAGCTGATATGTGCACACGTTTTTGCTCAAACTGTTCCTATAATATGTTAAGCATATCAAGTATGAAAGACAGCCTGTGCAAACGGCTGGACAACATTTTATGCGTTTTAATAATTAACTGTTTATTTTGTAGGCCAGCATCACTCTTTATAACACATCATAACGTAAAATAATGTAACATAACGTAACATAACATAACACTTTAGATTTTATTTAGATTTTTATATTTCTAGTTTTCTTATCATTATACTTTTCCTATTTGAATTAGAAATCTATAATTTAAAACCTTAAAATATTCAACCTCTAATACCGCTAAGAAAATATTCAACATGCAGCTCTATCTAATGTCCTTCGGCTGGGGTGTGAAGACAAACACCAGTAAACTGCTTTGCATCCCTGACACTGTGTATCCTTGTGCTTACTTGTTTACTGAGTTTACTGATTTCTCCGAAACACTGCTGATCTCCCTTAACACGCTAGAGTCACTTTTAACCATGGAACATCAATAAGCACCCAGCGCCAGAGGAACAAATCATGCTTAATGAGAGGAAATACTTCCACATAGTGAAAGAATATGCCAGAATCAATCTAATAAATCATAGTGAGAGGACACACACACACACACACACAGACACATGAACAAGCACACTTACCCAGAATTTGCACCTCGATGTGGCGTGGTTTCTCAATGAACTTCTCTATGAACAGAGAACCGTTTCCAAAAGCAGCCAAAGCCTCCGAGTATGCCCTCTGATAGTTCTCCTCTAATTCCTGCAAAATCATTCATTTTAAAGGGGTAGATTTAATTTACACAATTAAGAAAACATGGATGAGTTTGGGAAATTGCAATAAATTCTTTATGGGTCCACTGTTAATGGGGAGTCTTTCTTTTTAAATGGTTTTGCAATCATTGATTATTTTTTATATTCTATTCTATAAAAATGTCTATTCTATTCGATTTTATATTTTTCCCCCTCTTTTTTCTCTCTTCCTTAATTAATTCAAAGTTTACTTTATTTTTTATTTCTTATTATCCATATAAAGACGTTAGATTTGTAATAATATACTTACATACTTGTTATAAATGCGAAATGTAGAGAAATGTAGCACACTGAATAAAGTGTTTGACTGCTAATCTGAAGATTGTGGGTTTAAATCCCAGCATCACCAAGTCACTGCTGGGCCCCTGAGCAAGGCCCTTAACTCCTGAATGCTCAACTGGATAGAATTAAGTACGCCAAAAATATAAATGTAATGTAAACGAAAGGGGAGTAAGAGTGTATGGGGTGTAAACCTTACATCAGAGAAAACAGTTGCAAATTGTTTTATTCTGGATGATACAGACTAACACACATACACACCTCATATTCCCGGACCACCCGCATGCCACGGCCACCTCCCCCATAGGCTGCTTTAAAAATAATGGGAAAGCCATAAGTCTTAGCGAACTCCTGAGCCTCCTGTAGACAGGTTATTGGTGAATCTGTCCCTGGGACGACTGGAACACCTACAAATATATAAAAAAGATTTGTTTTTTATCAGTATCTTATAGGAGGAAGATTTTTTTTATTTGTGATTAAGTGTAAACGCTATACCGGCTTCAATGGCTAAAGCACGAGCCTCGACTTTATCCCCCATCTTGCGTACCACTTCTGGACTTGGGCCGATAAATCTAACCCCTGAGTCTTCACAGGCCTGAGCGAAATCTGACCGCTCCGACAAGAATCCATATCCTGGATGAATGGCATCCACATTATTCTCCTGCAAATGGTTGTAAAGCGGAAGATCTGTGAGAAGTTTTTACGAAAATGAGGTAGAAGATAAGTGTCAGTGCTAATTAGTCTGAAACTATGCAAAGCAAATACCAAATTTATAAAAACCACAATCAGAGGGTAATTGAAAGCCAGCCTCCCTCTGTTTGGCCGAGTGTGTGTTCCCCATGATGATGGATTACAAAGAATAAGACCAGTAAATCACTTGTAGAGGATACGGCTGGCATTTAAAAGAATTTGTGCATATGCAGGTGTATATATATATAGATATATATATATAGTATATATATATATATATATATATATATGTATGTGTGTGTGTGTGTGTGTGTGTGTGTGAGTGTGTGTGTTGGTGGGGGCATTTTTACAGTACATTTTTAGGTACAGAGAAGCTGTTAAAATGACACAGAAAATGATCCATAGTCCTAGTTGTGTATTGTGATTGAAGAAACATTGAGTCTAAGGGTCTGGCCAGGTCTCAGTTTAATTTCATCCACTTCAGCCATTTATCTAATTATTTTTCAACATTTCCAAACTTCTTAGAGAAACAAAATCTTATTTTAAAGATAATGCAAAATAAACCACAAAACAAACCTATAACAATATTAACCTGCTGGCATAAAAGTCTCTTAATAAAGCAGTCTAAACCTTGGGTTCATCTGTAGAGCAACGGCATTCGATATAATTGACTCGAGACAACACATTCTGAACTCAATTAACACGCAGTTCTCAAGCAATGTGCAACAAAACTTCTCATGCCCGTTGGACTGGAGAGCTGATTAAGGAGTCCAACAGTGCATTAAGACTGCAGAAAGAGAAATTGTGACAGCGCAGTGTTTATGATGTTAGACTGCTAATTGGAAAATCGGGGTTTAATTCCCAGCACCACCAAGTTACCACTGCTGGGCCCCTGAGCAAGGCCCTTAACCCCCAATGACTAAACTGTATAAATACGGTAAATGTAACTCACTCTGGATAAGGGCCTTTCTAGGGTATTTCTATCTGTCCGTCTGTCTGTCTGTATATCTATCAGTCAATCTGTCTGTCATGTCTATTCATCTGTCTGTCCATAATGTCTACCTATCCATCTATCTGTCTGTCTATTTGTCTGCCTGTCTGTCCATAATGTCTATCTATCTATCTATCTATCTATCTATCTATCTATCTATCTATCTATCTATCTATCTATCTATCGTGGTGGTGGTGGGTGGGTGTGAGGGGTTGTCACAAATGCTAACGTTCCAAAGGTGTTTAGTGGGGCTCAGTGAGATCAGAATTCAGTGAAGGAAAGTAGGATTCTTCAACTACAACTATAACACACCATATTTTCATGGAGTTTCGAGGCTTCGTACACAGGGGCATTGGCAGACTGGAACAGTGTTGGCTGCAGGGTAGAAGTGCCAAAACCTGATTGTAAACTTGCCTACCGGTAACCAAAAGTAATAATATAGTAAATTCAGTAGTTGAATGTTTAAAACAATGTTATGGAACTTGCCATTAACTTGCATACTGGAATACAAATTGTGCTAATCCAATGTTAGCCACCAACATGTTATTACAGATGTTATTAAGATATAAGCAGGACTGGATAACCCATGTTCGTTAAATTACTTTGGTTCATTTATTTTCCAGCTTGCCCTGCTCCACCCACTGCTGATTACCTGCTTCACATGTCTTCAGTTAATCAAATGGTAGGAGATACTAAATCATCTAAAATGGTATCCTAGTTTCTAATTGACTGAATACATATAAAGCAGTTAATCAGTGGTGAGTGGGGCAGGGGAAGCTGGAACAAAGGGGAACAAAGTATCTTAAGGGACATGGGTTACTCAGCCCAGTGTGTGAGCCACATCAAACTGCCAGAACAGCTTCAACACACTTTGGTATAAAGTCTATCTAGAACTGTACTGCTGGCAAGAACACACCATTTATCTAAAAGATGATTTACTTGAATGGAGTTTTGATCACATGAAAATGGTGTTTAAGTGGGAAGTGGTGGCTTAGTGTTTAAGGTGTTGGACTGATACCAGAAAAACCTGGGTTCGATTCCCACCACCACCACCGCCACCAAGCCACCACTGTGGCCCCCTGAGCAAGTCTCTTAACCCCGGATGCTTATCTGTATGATAAAAGAGATAAATGTAAGTGGCTCTGGATGGGGGGGTGGTTTTGGTACTGAATTTATTTCATGGTTAAAGCTTCTTTATGAATCCCCAATGTAAACAGTACAGACGAATAAGCTTAAGTCTGATTTCAATTTTGATTACTTTAGGTCGGATGAGACCAAAATCGAGCTCGTTGGCATCAACTCAACCCGCTGTGTTTAGAGGATAAGTAATGCTGCCTATGAACACCATCCCTACCATCGAACATTAAGGGGATGCTAAGGGAAAGGACCACTTTACAGCTTAAAAGGGAGAATGAATTGGGCCATGAATATATGGTGAGAACCTTTTACCATAGCATCGAAAATGAATTGTAGATCAGGCCAACAAAAGAGTGGCTCAAGATGAAGCACATTAAGGTCCTGGAGTGGCCAAGTAAGTCTACAGACCCAAATTCCACAGAAAATCTGTGGAGGAAGCTGAAGGATCTAGTTGCCAAACATCATCTTAAAAACCTTAATGACTGGGACAAAATCCCTTCTGAGATGTGTGCAAACCTGGTGGCCAACTACTAGAAACTTCTGACCTCTGTGATCGCCAGCAAGGGTTTTGTATGAAACCTTACAAAACAAACAATATATTGACCATCAGGATAATGCAGTGTGCGCTGGAAGACCTGCTCTGTGTAATGCCATCAGCCAGTACGGATCGGCATACTGCAGCTTGCCTTACTCAGTTATATATATTTCATCAAAAGCAGAATACAGCTAGATTGTTCTTATAGATGAAGTCTGTTTCAGCCACACTGTGGTGCAGTGGTGGACAGCCTTTGCTTTTAGAAACTGTTAGTGTTAGTTAATTAGCTGGAATTAACACCACAGAGGGGCATTTTCCTGGATGAAAGTGGAAGGTGTATGACAAGAATTCATATAGGAAGTAAAACCTTGCTCATAATAGGCATTTTGGGACATTACTTTAAATGCTTTACTTTTTAGCATTTAAAGCATTACTTTGCACACCCCTTAATACTGAGTACTAGAGTAGTACATTTTGAGTTTTGTAAATGCAGTTGATGTTAGGTCTGGTTTGGTTGTGGAAACATTAAGTCATAGGAAATAAAAGCAGAGAGATCTTCAAGCAACAAGACAGACAGAAGTCAGGGTTAGTCACACAGGCTAACAAACAGAAAATTTTCCGGAATATTAGTAGCAATAAACAAACACTCGAATGCTTTCTGAGGTGCTGGATTGCTTCATGCAGCTGTTTGTGTAAAGAGATAAGAAGCATTTACTTCAAATAGCCTTTTTTTAAAGGGCATTGCTGAAAGAACCCACTAAGTCAGCCTAGGTATACAAATGTTTTTTATCCTACGTACTCGAGTGCTACAAGCTGAAGAACGTTACTTAAAAGAACAAGCTATATCAATGCAATGGCGGGTAAGGAATTTAATATTTAATAGCACTTGTTTATTTACTTGGGATAAAAACAAGCAAATCAATTATAGAATAAGTATCTAAAACTGATTCTAGATAATAAATGTCATTTACATAAGAATGGCAGAACACCAATTTTGTGCATACAATCTGACATTTAGCTGTATATGAAGCGGCTGTTCTTTTTGACATTTACAACTGGAGACCCTACAGAGTTTCTATAACCTTCAGAGAGGGAAGTATACAGTCACGATCACTTCACAATATACTGCAGCCAGAAGGAGCTGCCTGACCTTGGCCACCTTGATGATGTCAGATATGTGGAGATATGCAGCAACAGGCGGCAGCCCTTTTCCAATCAGGTAAGCCTCATCTGCTTTCTGTCTGTGCATCTGCCCTGTATCCTGCTCAGAGTACACAGCCACAGTTCGGATCCCCAACTCTGTACATGCCCGGAATACACGTATTGCTATCTCACCTGGACAGAATAAACACAGAATGAAGAGGCTTAAACCACTGTAACGTGAGAATAAATCTAACTGGTTTTAGGGACAATATTAATCCAGTACACTCTAAAGGATGTTTACAATGGTCTTCTTACCTCTGTTGGCTACTAGGACCTTTTTGATTGGCCGGTACTCAATGCTCTGAGGTGCGGTGTGGGAAGAGCGTGATAGCAGGTATGCTCGCCGAATAGAGCGCATAGTAAAGCCATACCTCACCACTCCCGGATACAAGACCATCCTGAGAGAAAAAAGGGGGGTAGATAAGATTAGATGGTTGATTGTGAAAGCATTCTTCAATAAGACAAAGTGAAATATAAAACTAAATGATGTGAGAGATGAGTCATGGTTCATAAATGTATAAAAGCAATATTAAACAAATTACTGGACAATATTACTACTATAAATGCTCAAGGCTAAACTAATGACCCACCCAGGTTTTATGACAACAGATCAGTGATGCCATATTCTCTTATTTTCTCCACTGTTGTTTAGACTATATCCACCATATCCACTTTCCTCTATTCTCACCGCCCTGGAAAATGGATTATGCTGAATTTGTTGGTGAGTTGCTGCCATCTTATGGATGTAGGCAATACTGCCATACATGTAATGGATTTAAAAATTATTGGTAAGCATTGCACGGAATGACTCATCTTATAATCTTACAACTAACTAACTACAACCAACTAGTTAAACTAAACTAACTTGTTTAAATAAAGAAGAAAAAAAATTAACACATAGCAGTGAAACTTTAATGAATTAATGAAGCACTGAATCCGTGTATACAGGATTATATATATATATATATATATATATATATATATATATATATATATATATATAATTTTATTTATATTTTTTATGTATATATAAAAAATATACATATTAAACACTTGATCAGTTTTGGGCAAGTAACACACAGTCAGTATGTCATTTATGTCAGTTTATACATACTGCATAACACAGGGGTGTATTTTAATAAAAACACGTTCTGCCTTAGGCTCTCTCATTTTTTTTTTTTTAATTACGATTGCTTAATAAAAATTTTAAATCTAGATCTGGAGTTTTGTAACACTGCTCTGTAAGCATGTCTGTTTGTATAGATATTAATCTGTTGTTTCATATAATTAAATTTTAATTAAAATGTAATTATAAATTAAAAATGTATATAAAAGATGTCAAATTTTCTTCGATTTCAGAAATATAAAATTTGACATGGTTTGTTTAAAACATAGCAGTACTGTTATATTTGGTCCAGTTGGTAGGGATCTATCCCAGCAGAAAGTGTACATCATGGACAGGTCGCTAGTCCATCACAGGACCACACACAAATAATTACATTTGAAAAAAAAAAAGTAAATTAAAGTTATTAGAATTTATACACAATCCCATCATCAAATTTATTATGTCTATGTTGCAAGAATTACCTTAACATTACTAGTGACATTTAGTGCAATATTCACAAGGTCAGGCATACATTCACACGAAGAAACAAAAACGTTTAGACCTGCCCAAGCATGCTGCCTACCTTTACACTGCACTAATGAAGCTAAAGCCATGTCTCACACACTATCACACAGGAGAGATTATAAGGTTAGCGAAAGAGATCACTCTGCTCCTGTATTCAGTGCAGCACTAATTGCTGTGCTTATAATAAAAAAAGGGCAAGCTAGTCCAAAGCGTCAGCATGTTCTCTTTCCCTGTCTATTACCCTTTATGTATAGTGATCTGGTCAAAGTAAACCAGGGTTCACAGAACAATTTTCTCATGCTATTATTCTTTACATTTCCTTTCTGTCATTTTCCAGCAATAGCACTAATGAATGTGATGCTTGTACAGCTGTATATTAATTAAGTACTTTATAAAGAATTCAAGGGGAATTTATAACAATCCAATACCCTGCGAATGCCTTGTTACTGTCACCACCCAGCACATAGTCAATTTAGCAATACAAGACTAACAGTATGTCATAGACCAAGAGTAAATGTGTTCTTCTGTGAAAAAAAAAAATCTTAAAGGTTACACACATCCTGACAGCATTAGCAACATGGCTACATAGAAACACATGTACACTTACTCATCCATGAAATTATTCAGCCAATCATGCAGATACAGAACAAGATTATCAGTTGAAAAACCACTATTTGTCTTGGATTTGCATATAAACACTTTTTTAATTTTTTTTTACATTTTTAACAGAATGGTACAAAAATTCAGCGAGCAGCATGTTGTCAAGGATGAACACTACAATGATTGATATATATATGATAAGGTGACCTTGAGGCTCACATTCATTTCATTCTGATGTGAAACTTAAGCTGCATGTGTGTGATTTAGACACTGTACGGTGGTAACACGGTGGTGCTGGGAATCAAACCCTGATCTTCCAACTAGCGTTTAAACACCTTAACCACTGCATTAGCAGGAATATAAACTTACATGGAGTTTAGATACAAGCTGAATAACACAAACACAACTGAACTGTCACACACGCGATTCACCTAAGTCTGGGAATGACGTATGAAGTGTGTGTATTTAACCTGATCTCTATGAGGGGTCTTTAATCACACAAGCTTATCACAGCCAATGTAAGTGAAGTGATCAATAACAGATCAGCAAACAAAGCAGTGATTAGTACAGAGTCACTCATGACACGAATTTCAGCGTAAGCACTAATCTAAAGAATTACTTTAAAGATGTTAGGTGTAATCCAGTCTTATTCTTTGAATTATTCGACTCTATTGTTTCTTGAAGAATGTGTTACTGCAGAGTAAATTGTAGTCAGATGATTAAGTGGGCGAGGGACATTATTCTGAGCTCAACAGTAAATTGTTTTTGCCTTGCGAGCCTGTAATATGTGAGCAGATGCAAACTTCTGTCTCATTATCACCTAAAAATATAGCTTACGACTACAGAATCCTCCTAACTTGTCTAATTATGGCTGTTTCTCACCCACTCACTTTCCCAGGCAAACTAAAGAGATGAATTTGCATCCAGCACCCTGCACCTTGTCCTCAGATAAATACCCAAGGACATTACCTCTTCAAACACAGACTTTATGACCTTTTTTGTTAATGAGACCTTTTGGAAGTCAGCACTCTCTTTTCAACTCTTCTGGGTAAATTAAAGCCAGTTATCATCTCGCATTCCACTCTGGTGTAAAAGGTCATAAATATATGAGGAAAAGCACAAGGATTAGTGATTTACTAGACCCGAGACTTTTAAACAAAATCTTTAACGTCTAAGGGTGTTATAGGTGACTGTGGAAACATCCCATTAATCAAACCCAACGTGATGCCAATTTCAAATTTTATTTGTTAGAAACATAATCATACAGGGTACAACATGCAGTTGTGCAGAAATGCTTTCTACGACTGTCCGACATGGAAAATATGGAAGAGTGTGTAAAAATTAATAAAATAAATATCAGTAAAGGTGTTAAAAAAATAAATATAACTATGGAGTATATGTACTATAAAATAAAATATGGCTAAAAAGTATAAGATATGTATATACCAGTGGCGGCCGTGCATTTGGTACCGGGGCCTTCAGTGGGGATTCACCCGACTGATACACATCTTAATAGCACCACTATCACATCGCAATTATGGAAACCATTAATACTATTTAAAAAACGCAATAAACACGGCATGGCATTACAGAAAGAGAGAGATATTTCGCTTATTGACTATATACACAGTTATTAATTAGAGTACTAAAGTGTAGTTGTGCTGGATTAGAAGTGGTAAGTGACTCTGTGCTGTGCCAGTCCACTGTTAGATGTCAGTTGTGCAAATGTGCAAATAATTGTGCAAATAATTTGCACTTATTAGAGTACTGGTTAAATCAAGTTCAGTCTTAAACTAAAATAATTTAATTTATAAAATAATATCATTTTTAAAGATAATATTTCTTTTCATGTATTTGTGGTGGGCTGACAAAACATAATAAAAGATAATAGAGTCAGTACCATATTTATTTAAAAATGATAAACTGCCCTGACCTAATGTTTATTTAAAAACCCTGGCATTTATTTTAATTCTATTAAACCCTATATTTCAACATCACAGTTCTACCTTGATACCTTGAGTTCTACCTTTAATAAGCTCCCTAATTCCAGAAAAGCTTAAATTTCAGCCTAATAGGTATTCCAGTAATTAATTTATTAACTCTATGACTGCTCCTAAAGAAAAAAAAATCCAGACTAATAAAAATTTCAGTTTAGAGTTCAAAAACATTGTGCACGGAAATATTATCATGTCTAATTCTACAGCAGTCTGCCCAAATTTCTGCAACAGGTTAGGGAAGACACACCCTGTGCTTGTAAGGTGTCCACTAACTTTTGGCCATCTGCAAGGTCATTTACTGTGGGGAAAAATACTTTTCACCCGAATTATCAGTAGCATCCCTATCAGTCTATGTTTCATCACTTGACTTACTCTACAAATTACCCACAGCCTTTAAACACAAGCATTTGTATTTACATTTCTGTCATTTTACAATTTTTTTTTATTCTGCCGCCACCCTCTTTCCACATGACTTGCTTCTGCTTGTTTTTTAACTGCACAATGTGGTTCTGTGTCATCGGTGGAACAAACACAGTTCCATTAAAGCACATAGAAATTCAGTCAGGCAGTTTGTGTGAGTTAACATCAAGTGCTAACATTCTAGCATTAGCCTTGTAAGTCAACATAGACAGATGGGACAGCTGTCAAATATCTGTAAATGGTTTTTTTTTTCACTAAGAATGGAAGCCATTTACAAACCAAATTCAAGAAAAATTGGGACATTTTTATTTGAATAAAATGAAAACTAATGGACTTTCAAATCAAATAAGAGAATATTTTATTCACAATAGAACATGGATAACATGACAAATGTTTGAAAAATGTTACACCTTTCGTCCAGTATATAAGCAACAAAGGGCTGAAAAAGCAATAAAATTTGAAAGGACTGAGCTGGGGGAAAATTTACTAACTAATGAAATTGACAACAGGTCTGTAACATGATTAGCCATAAAAGGGATGTCTTATAGAGGCAAAGTCTCTCAGAAGTAAAGATGGGCAGAGCCTCTCCAATCTGTTAAAGAGTGTGGAAAAATATTGGGCAAAACTTTAAAAACATTTTTCCTGAATGTCAAATTGCAAAGGTTTAGAAATCTTATTATCTACAGTGCATAACACCATCAAAAGCTTCAGAGAAACTGGATAAATCTTGTAAGGGACAAGGCTGAAGACCTTTGTTAGACGTCTTCTGGTCCTTAGACGACACCGCATCAATTATTGGCATGATACTGTGATTGAAATCACTAAATGAACCCAGAAATACTTTTAACACAATCCACCATGCCATCTGCAGATACCAAGTACAGCTCAATCATCAATCATCAATCATCAGCATCATGCAAAAATGGAAGTCAAATGTGAACATGGTCCAGAATCTCTATTGTGTCCCATGGGTCAAGACTCATTTAAAATGGAATGATTCAAAGTGGAAAACTGTTACTGGTTACAACAGCATTGCTTCATAGTCGAAGGGTCTGGGTGCTGAATTGACGCACCATTAAACGTAAAGTACGTCAAAGACAACCACAAACTCTTTAGCAGCTGGAAACCTGTATCAGTAAAGAATAGGACCAAATCAGGACCAAAACTAAAGAAACTCATAACCGCCAAGCATAGACGTCTTCAAACTCTTTTAAAAAGAAAAGAAGATGCTACACTATGGTAAACATGCCCTGTCCCAAATGTTTTAGACCTGTATCAGGCATCACATCGGAAATGATGCCTTTTTATACGTAAAGTAGTAAAATTTCTCAGTTTAAACATTTTGTTATGTTCTCAATGTTCTAATGTAAATACAATATTGGCTCACGTGTTTTGAAATTCTTTTAATTTTCTATTTATTCAAATTTTAAAAAGTCCCAACTTTCTGTTTGTAATGAACCAAAAAAACTCTTGGTCTATGCCAAAAAATGGTCTTTGTCTATGCCAATTTTCTTAGCTAGTTGTCTGGGGTTGTCTGGAATAAGAGAGTGCAGCAAAAACTAGGGCAGGAACTTTGTACATGCATAACAGTGTTGTGGCTGTCAGGTCAAAACACCTCCTAACCTTATGCCAATGCCAAAATTAGGCTAACAGCAGGAAACAACTTGTAGTCTGACAAATAATCAATCAATACTCAGACTTAGATACACAAAGTAATAAATTATTAATATTAAATCAATAATTATAAAGAAGAAGATAAGAAAAAGAAAAATATGAATAACACTTGTTCCAATAATTTAACAGGTTATTTTTGATATTAACTTAAGTGCTAATATTAGAAGAAGTGTCAGTCCTGCAGCCTTATATTCATTATTACTACACCAGATGCAAACACCTGCATGAATCTACAACGTGGATGAATCAGGTGAATCCACGTTGTATGTATATATATATATATACAGATATTGTATGTATATATATACATATAAGTACATATCATTATTATATATTTGCACTGTTCTTATAAGTTTCTAAATAAATGAATAAATTTCATGTTAATGTCACTCAAAACCAGGATGAACTCTGTACGCAGGATATTTAAATAATTTTATCAGCTCCTGGTCATACTAACGATGCAACTGTTCTATTATAGCTTTATAACATTTAAGTATATATTTATTTATGTATGTAGGTGTATTTACATGTATTTATACATGTTATCTGTACTTTAATCTTGCTACTAACTGGTACAGGTATAAATATCAAGCGTTAGTAAACATAACTACTGAGTTCATATTGCTTAAACCTTAAGCCTTCATGCCAAACAAACACAGCAACATCAAAGGTCACACACGTTTTCAGTAACAAAAGCAGATTTAGTAAATGTGTCTTTTAGCGCTTTCACGTACGCATACAACAATAGTAAACTAGCATATAAACCCACAGATGATACACTATATTGCTAAAAGTTTGTGGTCCCCTGACCATCAGATTCATATGTGGTTCCTCCCCAAAATGTTGGTACAAATTTGGAAGTGCAGAGTTATCTAAAATGTTTTTGTATGTTGTATCATTACATTATTTCTACACTGGAACTAAGAGACTTTAGCACTGTTCCACCATGACAATGCACAAACCCCCTGATCCCCATTAAGACATATTGTGTTATGATTGGATGGCACTCCAAAACTTGGGTGTTCTGCGCAAAGCCCTGATCTTAACACCACTAAACACCTTTGGGATGAACTGGAACACCGACTGCACCCCAGACATACCCTGATGTCATTGTCTGATCTCACTAATACTATTGTAGCTGAATGAACCCAAATCTCACATTCAAACTCCAAACTAAAGTGAAAATTTTGAATAGAATAGTGGACCTCAATCTTATAGCAAAATGGAAAGTAAATCTGTTTAAAACACATATGTTTCTGATCAGGTGACCACAAACTTTCAGCAATATAATGTATGCTATAGTTCTGTATATTTAAAAAAAACCAGCTCATTCCAGCTGATCAACAGCTGCATTTCCAGCAGAAACTTGTCCAGTATAGTCTTATAGACTTACATCAGAACAAAGTTAATAAATTCTATTTCTGTGTAGCATGAAAGGCTTAAACAATTACATTTACACATAAGTAAAATACCTTACCTGTCTGAACAGATCCAAAGACAAGTCTATGAATGAGCAGTCACCTGAATTTACCTGCAGAGAGCAGTTTTCAAGTCAAAAACAGACTGAGACAGGAAATCTTTGGCAGGTTCTAAAGGAGACGTAGAATAAAGTGTTGAAGATTTTTTTTTTGCCCAGAGCAAACATATACACTCATACACACACTGAACTCTGCAAGAAAGTGTTGCTGTTCCAGCAGACAGTGAACAGTATCATACAGCCTTGTCCTCCTTTGACTCTCTTTCTTGCTCTCTCTCTCTCTCTCTCTCTGTCTCTCTCTCCTTGTTCATTCAGAGCTGCTTATTATGCAACAAGATCATGCCCCTTTTCTATCAGCCAATCACAGAAAACCAGAATCAAACTGCAAAAAGCGGCAGGATTTAAGGACCGAGAGAACGAGAGATAAAAGTGTGCGGGGGCAAGAGGGCAGTAATAGCAAGTAATATAGTTGCTTGAATAAATATTTACACCCACTGCACTGTTATATACATTTAACCTAAAAAAGCCTGAAACATTCTCAATAGTTTTGAGGTAAACTGTGTTAACATAAGTTGTCACATGTTCACAATATACACCAATTACTGAAAGGCCTAGAAAACAAATCTATGACATGCTTACCGTATTATATTGCTATTGCTATAACATCCGTGCTTTATAAGTGCATGTACTTTGAAACAGGAAATGTATAAAATGTAGTCGATCACATTAGGGGCCATAGTGGCAGTTTAATTTAAACGTGTGAGTTATTTTGTTGCAGATTATATTTAATTTAACACAAATTTCACATGCTCTGGCATTTGAACAGCTTAATACATTGCCTGAAACTACTTTAAGTAGTACTACTAGTTAACAAACAGTTAATATTACCATTCACATCTGTGTGTTGTTTACAAGTGTCTTCCAAGTGAATATGCATAATGACTCAAAGGTCCAAAGTCACATTTGTTCACTGCAGTCTACACACCTGTTTGTTGTGGTTGTGGATTTAGGCCATGAGTCATGGAGAAAATGGGTTAAACTGTAACAATAACTTAAAAATTCTGTGTAATTCAGGTTTACATTTGCATTACTCTACTCGACTGTGGTTAAATGCGATACTGCAAATGTAGAAGTTCTAATTTCATATAGAAAATCGGTACATTGTGGACTGGCCAAGACATGAACTTCTGTGTGTAGAGCGTGTCGGACTCTGATAGATCTGGCAGCAGCTATATACCAGATGTAGTAGCTGATAACAGATATAACACTTAAATCTTTTTTTCCAGCATTAGCTAAATAGGGCATATAGTGCAAAGTAGCATGTAGCATGCTAGCATGTTAAGCATGTAATATCCACTCAAAATTTATTTTGACTGGATATTACATGCTTAAAATTATCTTATTAGTAATTTTACCATTCAATATTTTATTAAAATTTGTACATTTTTTAAATAACAATTACTCTCTTTAACAGTATACTACAGTATACTAAAGTATATTACAGTTGGGAATTTGCACTCAGGAGATCAGACAGCTAACCTGTTGTGGTGGCTAATCAATAAGTTTACCTTAAAATTCAATGTAAATAAACACATCTTGACAAATCTTTCAATGTAATCATCACAAGTGCTGTGATTACACAGGGTTTTACAATAGCTATGATAAGAGCCACTATATCTAGATTATTTCTTCTGAATTTACTTCAGCACAGCGTTGCTTCATATGTCTGATAAAATCCTCATGTCTCCTCTGCCTGGAGTTTTGATTCTGTTTACCTGATAACATTTCGCTGCCTACATAAAGAAAAAAAAATTGCAGCAGGGAGTTTGTCTCACAATATTTGCTAACAGATTTGATAAACTGGCTTATCTGTTTCAGATAACTGCAACTTTAGAATTTTATTCTGAAGCACTTTTACCCCACAGATACAGGGTTTACCTGTATTCTCTGTTTTCCTAAATATATGAAACTAATTAGTGATGAATTACTGCATTCAACTGACATCTCTGAGTGTGTATTTCTACCTACACTGCAAAAAATATCTACATACAATAATTCCACTTTGTAAGATTTCTTGAAATAAGAAAACGTATCTAGGCTTTACTAAAAAACAAAATGTCTTAAAATAAGCATTAAAACACTTATTTCAAGCATTGCATTTAGTCTAATTAACTTAAAACTAGATTGTTAATCATGTTTTAAACAGTTTGCGTGAAAAGATCCTAAATCTAGAGGTACTAAACAAAAGAATTCCTCTTAATTTAAGAATTGGCATTATATATATTTGCCTTAAAATGAGCCAGAGAATTTAAACACTGTTTTTTCAAGCAGTGGTCCTCAAAATTGAACTCTAAAAATGTCTACAAATCACCTGCAAACTGCAATTAGCTTTCTGAATGTTGGTAATGTTATTTGCACATAAGAAGGAATTGGGTCCTGTGTCAGAAGTCACAAATATGAAGTACAATACAGCAAAGATTAGAGATTTTTTTGGGGGGGATGGATAGCATACGATATGCAGTGGCAGTAAAGTGGCTTATTCTCAATAGTAACTATTATTCCAGTGAAAAGGAAAAAAAAAGATAAATATTCTTAAAACAATCATAATAATCTTACACATCTTGCTCTTGAGTAGTATTTTATTCTTAAAACAAGATCAATATGATTTTTTGGCTAAAAATAAGATTGTAACTCTTCATTAGATCAGGAGCTTTTGCAGTGTAACACCCTGTGTTTCTGGGACCCAAGCCAGAATAAAGCACTTACTGAAAATGAATGAATGAATAAATGAATATTAGTCGAAAAAACCAGACTGTGTCATTTCTTTAGCCATCAATTTACTATAAACTATAACATTAAAATAACCTTTGCTTGAACCTTGCCTGGGTACAAAAACATGTATGTTAGGTTGTTTGGTGATTTTAAATTACCCATAGGAGTGAGTGTGTGTGTGTGTGTGGCCCTGTAATGAACTGGTGACCTGTCGAGAGTGTACCCCTCCTGCCTTTTGCCTTTTTAGAGATGACTGGGATAGACTCCAGCAGATCCCTGTGACCCGAATTAGGGAATAAGCAGGTATAGAAGATGAAAGAATAATTGAATTTAGTTATGAGATTTATATGCAAAGGCAAAAAAAATCTCACCTAAACAAAAAGTTCCAGTTGTCTAAAAATGTAGATATGATGTGACCCGATAAACATAAACAATAAAAATGCTGAATTAATAATTGTCCACCAAGTGGGCACCAAAGGGTATAGTAGTGTGGCAACAATAATATTCGGAGGCAATAATGAGTGGTACGCAGTGAAGTGGTTGGGGGAAGTGGTAGCGCAACTTGGACTATTAACTTTGTGGGACAGGGTATGTTCCCAGTCCACAGAGCCAATGGCAAGGTATCGAAATTGCATTCTTCACGGAATCCATCTGGAAAGCGCCTAAATGTAAGTATGGGGTAAATGTAAATGGTTTCAACTTCATTGTGCAGGGTAGTCGTTACACGGCAGCCAATGAATGACAGCTTCCCACAGATACTTATTGACAAGTTGGGGTCAGAGCGTAGGGTCAACTTGATACATCGCCCCTGGAGCAGGAAGGGTTAAGGGTCTTGCTCAAGGACCCAACGGCGGTTGGCTTGCTGGTGGTGGGGCTTGAACCCAGGTGTTTCTGGTCCTCAGATCAGCAACCTTAACCATTTGAGCCACCACTACCCTTTAAAATGTACTGAATGCCTACTACAGGTTATTCCTCTTCATATTTAGATGACGAGACAGAAAATTCATTTTTCAGGCCAAATGAGTAAAGAAAAATCTGTTATGTCTGTCGAATTGTCTTTTTCTCAAAGTTCTTCTCTGGTGTTCTATCTTTCTCCAAATAAACAGTAAATGCTGAGATCCCAAACATTGTCTTTGGACATCCTAACAGCAACAGAACAGTTTTTACTGTCATACCTGATTCCTAACTTCAGTGCCTTCTTTAAAAAAAAAAACTGTTATATATTAATACACAATGAATATTAGTTCAATTGCAATTTCATAGTAATACATCATCACCACCACAAGGTGTCAGTAAAATCCTGCAACAAATTCGTCCGACTCAAATGATGAGTATTTCAGGTAGTGTTGTTTTACATTGCATTCAAAAACATGATATTTTCTGGATCAGTATATTAATGCATTATTCACTGTATGTGATAATAATATATATTTTCTATACTAAGTGCATTAAATATGTAGAGTATGTAGTCAAATGTATTGGAAATTCTATAAAGATTGTTCACTTGATTGAGGCATGTGGGGATTTTTAATGAAGAATTTAACTACTTATATGTCACTTTGTGATTATGATATTTCAATAAAATTTACTGTTCTGTTTATTCTTACTCCAATAATCAAGAATATGAATTTAAAGATTTTAGACAGTAAAAAAATTCATCTAAAAATAAAAATAGTAAGAGGGAACAATTCGTAAATTTCCTTTCAGGCAAAAATTCTTACTAAAATCTTACTGAAAATCACAGTGTAGATGTGTAGAGGTAAGAGTAACATTTCCATTTTACTTTGAAGCTGAGACTCAAAGTTAACTCAGTATCTCTAAATTTTAATGAAGTTAGGTCCTAATATCTCAGCTTGAAAGTATGATATTTCTGATAAAAAAAAGTTCAGTTCTTTTAATTTAAGAAAAAATGTTAGAGAGTAAAGATCTTACTAAAATTCACTGTATTCGTGCCTGGAGACATAAATAACATTGTTGTGCTGTTTGTTTTGCTAGTTTTCTTTCTGAAGCTGAGATATGAGTTTCGAATCGTCCTTATATCTCAGCTTGCTGGTATTATATTTCAATAACATTTGCCATTACCTTTTTATCTGTACCTCAGTAACCACTAATATGAATTTAGAGACAATTCTAACATGTTTGTTTTGCTGGTTTTAACATTGAAGCTGATATAAGAGACTCAAAACTAGCTCGATACCGCTACATTTTAATTCCAATAGTTTTGGTGATTCAGGCACTGAAATTGGTAAAGAGGTCTGGGGTGCAGTGGCGGGCGGTGCGTTTGGTACCTGGGCCTTCAGTAGGGATTTACCCGACTGATACACCTCTTAATACCACCACTATCATGTCCCGATTATAAAAACCATCAATATTATAAAAAAAAAAAACTCTAAACAATAAACCCTGTTAAGACTCCAAACCTCCACAATACAATCGCAACTGTGCCACATACATCATCTGGAGCAGTTTAGAATTAATATTTATCTAATAACATGACAAAACATTATAAATTCTAAATAAAATATACAATACATTTAAAGGCTGTAAGCCTTCGAAAATGTCCACCTTGAAAACATATTCTTAAGTATGTCCAAGACCAAGTCAATTTCTCCGCCTCCGTCAGCCACTGTGGATGTAAAAAGTTTATTCAACTGTATACACACGTTTTTTGCTAGTCGAAGTGGGCTGTAACAGTTTTACTCTGATCAACCAATCAGGGGATGCAAAAATGCTGACGTCATCGTACGCCAGCTAGTGGGCCACGGTGTGACGGATTTAAAAATCTGATTGGTTAAAGAAACTCTTTAGTTTAAGTCTTTAATGATATTAACCAATTAGAAATCTGCCATCTGTCAGCACTACTGATTCTGAAGGCTTTTGTAGATTATATTAACATGGCAGCACATAGAAACTGAAATCTGATTGGACATAAAATCTAACATCCACATACACATACTGGAAGCAGTGCCACCGAGAGAAACGATACGAAATGAGGATAAAAAAAATTAGGAATTAATTAATACACTTTAATGTAGGTCAGTGCTTCTGATATTGTTTAGGCCAGCAGAGAAGACCTTGCTGCACCTGACTGCACACCACTGCTGGGATGTAATCGGTGTTCGCTTTAAGCACAAATGTGATTGAAGTCAGAGCTCTGTTCAGGACACTTGAGTTCTTTTTCGAGACTTATAACGCACCGTGTCTTTAGTAGTCACAAAATCATTTAATTATAAACTGAAAGCCTAATAATAACAGCAGGAATAACCCACAGGTAATCTGGTAAATCGCATTAGACTATAAGTTCTTGGTATTTCTTTTTAAATCTTCCACAAATCCTTATTATTTAGTTGTTCATTCATCCAGAATATATATTTAACCAATTTCTAAACCAGTATATTTGATATCCTCATGTTAGCACTTCTCTAAATGTGTGATCTGTTAGCTAATCTATTTACACTGTTCCAGCTACTGACATTAATGAGACCCCCAGGTGACAGAGGAAATGACATTCGCCAGATATTGAGACGTACCACTGTGGTGCATAGGGAGGAAGGGAATGCTGATATACTGAAGAGGAAGGTTAATGAAGTATTAAACACCATCATGCTGACACCCTGCATTTTTAAACACTCAATATTGGTGTGCCAAAAGACAAACACACAAACGGCTTTCATAAATTGAACGCACACTGACACAGAGCAATGTGTACATTGCTACCACTACATATTATGGCAATGGGGTGCATCATTAGCGGCACTCGTCGGGTTAGCAGGTGGTCAAAAAGTGCACAGAGGAACCACGATCACTAAATGTCACAGGAGGAAATCCCGCTGAGCACAGAACTCATTTCCTGTTGACTGCAACCTTTCCAAAGTCCTTCATTATTAATAAAGGCCACGCATTAAACACACACACAGAATTTCTCTTTCACACACACAACAAATACTTACAAATATGATATGAAAATATTTACGCTAAACTTTTGTTAACAATGTGTTGCTTCGCTCACGTAACTGATGCTGATTATGATGTTCATGGTTGTCTCTTTGCAGGACTCATTGTGTCTACCAGCTCTGCAGAATTAACATCTGGTCTCAGACATTGTCGCCACGGTAACAATTTAAGTGGCAAGCAACCAGAACGTGGCGAGTGTAGGATTGTGTTCTGGGAAGTTAAAACATATTTTAAGAAAATGTGAAGGAATGTCGTCAGCTATTATGCACAGCTCAATCAAACAATATTAAACCATAAGAAAAAAGGAAAGGGGTCAGGAGAGGGTTACATAAAGCCTGAGTTTTGTCTGCGGCTCCCGAAAGGGTTCTTCGCATGTATGAAATGAATTTTAAAGGAGTAGTATGTCACCCTAGCCGCTTCTGTTCCCTAAAATAAATTTAAATATCAAATTCAGACGTCTCCCACAGTTAAAGCCTTCATTAAAAATAAGTTTCTGTAAATTCGAAACTAGATCTGCCTTGTGAGTTTATGAGTTTTATAAGAAAGAGAAGAATACTGTTCTAGGGTAGGGGCTGAGTTAAAGGCTGGAGAAATGTGAACCGGCTTCTAAACTTTATACAGTTATGAGTTCTTAATCATTCTCTCTCAACAAAAATATATCTAACTAAATAACTTATAATATAATAACTAAAATTTGTAAAACTGCGTCAACTCATCCTTCATTAATCAAACATTAGAAAGCTTACAATTTATTAGTTTATTTTTGATATTTTTACATTTACGGAATTTGATTTGGTAGATAACCTTATCTAAAGGGACGTACATCTATTTTATACATTAAAATAGGGGCCCAGCAGTGCTAACGTGTTGTTGCTAGGAATTGAACCCCGAACTTCCAATTAGCAGGTCAACACATTAACCACTGCGCTACCACTTCCCTATCAGGTTAGTGATCAGGTATCTAACAGCAGAACTGAGGCTTCAAATAGAATTACTGAAACTGGTCTGGCTATATTATCTTTTTAAAAGAACCTGCACAAATGTTAGGAAAAACAGAAAACACCAACCTTTTGTCGTGAATTGTGAAATGATGTGCTATGTCTCTAAACTTGCATTCATGATATTTGGCAGATGCTCTTATCCAGAGCGACTCACATTCATCTCTTTAACACAATTGGAGGGTAAAGGTCTTGCTCAGAGGCCCAACAGAGGCAAATTGGTGTTTCTGGGAATCGAACCCCAATCTTCCACCTAGCAGTACAACACCTTAACCATGTCTTTGGTAACTTATGTTTGAAAAAGCACCAAAAAATCAAATTTTGTCATAATATATCCAACATTTGACTACAACATCACATGACAAACCAAACGTTTAGGACACAACGTTTGAAAACTATAAGAACCTGGGAGCTAAAAAAGAAACCAAAAAAAAAAAAAAGTAGGATTTATACAGTGACACTAAAAATCAAGGCGTGACTAAGAACAGACAGGGTTTGACAAAACAACGAGAGACTGAAATAAAGTAGAAAAGGGCAAGAATAATGATGGGGAGCATGATGACCAGGACTGGAAGCTAGAGCTAAAGAAAACAGAGCAAATAGCATGGTTTGGTGACAGCAACCCTCTCCCTTTGCAGTCTTCTTCTGATGGCCTTGACAGCAGACTGTGTAGTGTGTGTGTGTGTGTGTGTGTGTGTGTGTGTGTTTCCACACACTGAAAGATAGACTGGCCCAGATGTCACCCTTTTTCCCAGGATAACTGAACAAGTTATCACCCGTCTTTCATTAGTTAAGAAGATAATAATTTGGATTAGATTAAATTAGATTAGATTAGATTAGGTTAGATTCAATGAATGAAATGCAGTTTATATCATCCTTCTGATCATCTATATGCAGTATATATCATTTATATGCAGTAATATCTTCCTTCTGGTAATTGTGTCTACAAGCCTCAGTTCTCTTATTTTACTTTGACATTATAAATCAAGTCTTTTGCTTTCATTTTAAATAAAAATGAAAAATTCAACATGGTATCAGTTGAAACACTAGTTACATTTATCTTTTTAGTGCACTTGAGCAATTTGGGGTTAAGGGCCTTGCTCAGGGGCCAAATTGGTAATGGAAGTGCAAAAACAGAAAAGGAAGCATATTCCTCCTGCCAAAAATAATCTATCTTGACTCGCTCTTTCTCAGTCTCACTTTCTTACACACAAAAAAATATATTTAGCCCCCCCCCCCCACACACACACACACACAAAGCAAAGCACTAAAATTGGTAATGTGCTGCTGAACTTGAATTTGAGCTGGATGCTGGATCATGTGTCACCCTTTTTTAACATCATCATCATCATCTTCTCTTCACCATCATCTTCATCATCATAATCATCATCATCATCATCTCTCATGTTCTGTAATTACAAATACAGTAGTTTATTGTATACAAAATTCAAATGTTTATTTTATTACACTAGTAAACCAGCTGTTTCCAGTGTAATGATACAGTTTTCAATCCATTTGCCACATTTATTTATACCATACAGGGCTGTGGTAAGACTGGGGCTTATTTCAGAGGACTTATAAAACAAAGCAGAGTGTTAAGCCATTGCAGGGTGCGATCACACACACTCAGTCTCACACTGCCGAAAATTTAAATATATCACTTGGCTACAGCACATGTCTTTGGACTGAGGGAAGAAACCAAAGAAGCCTAAACCAAGGAGAAAACATGTAAACACTACACATCCAAGGCGAGTGTGTCACACGACATTATGAGTTTTAACTCAATCTACTCGATCTCCAATAATGCCCATTTTATTCAAATCTTTGTGATTTTGGCCACAATTTGGTCGTCTAAGACAATTTAAAAATTCTAAAAGATTCCCATAAACCTACACTTAAATCTGTTGACTTTGACGGCTAGTTTGACATGTCCACCAACAGAATACTAGCTGTTACAATCAGTTTTTTTTTCTCAGTGGAATTCTGGCAAAGTCAAAATGTTTCAGCCAAAATGTCAAAATGTCAAAATGTTTCAGGCAAAATGTCAAAATGTCAAAATGTTTCAGGCAAAGGCAAAATGTTTCAGGCAAAGGCAAAATGTTTCAGGCAAAGGCAAAATGTTTCACAATTACCCGCATTGTGACTTTTCCTTCGATGAGCGTCAAACTAAGAACTTCTAGAAGCACAGAACCTGATGAGCAAGAAGAAAAATGAATTGTCTTATGGACAGAAAAGTGTGTAATGTGTCATCGCTGGTTTCGTTTGCAGGTTTTACAGTGTGTAGTGTCTCATGTTCATCTGAGACACTATACATCTAGCTAATGCTGAGTATAATAATGTTGATAATCATTACCTATTGGACCAAATGATTACGCTTAGCCAAATCTGTCAAATATGTGTCAAAGATGAGCATCTACACTCTCTGCTGCATTTAGGCTATTCGGTTGGGTCTAAAAAAATCTCCCAGGAAATCCATATTTAACCTAAGAGAATGGCGGATACAAAAATACACACGGCTACAGAGAGCTGCTTGGTTTGCTAACCCAACCAGCTACCAGCAGAAAGGGAGAAAAACTAAAGGTTCGAATGCAAGTACTGACATTAACTAAAAACCTTAAAAAGAAAATACAAGGAAATTATATCATATATATATATATATATATATAGTATATATATCTATATATAATCAATATAACTGAAACAGTTACAATGAAAACAGCTACAACCGACACAACAACCAGCATTACATCTTATTTTATTCTTATTCGCACCTTTGTTTTGCTATATGCTGCCTAGTTTTATTCAATATTATCCGTGTATTATGTAAGTCGTTTTTAATAGTTTAGTAGGTGCTAATTTTGTCATATCTAAATAAATTCCTATAATGTCTGGTTCAATCTTTTTTGTTTCTATTCTCTTAAGGATTTCATAAAAGTACCTGAAAAGCTACAATAATTATATAAAATCAACATGTACTACATGAATTACCTCTTATTAACTCTGTTTTGTTTTTTTAAGAGAAGTAGGGTAGGTAGTAGTGCAGTAGTTAAGGTGTTGGACTAAATTGGAAGATCGGGGGTTTCATTCCCAGCACCACTAAGTTACCACTGCTGGGCCCCTGAGCAAGGCACTTAACCCCCAATTGCACAGTTGTATAAAAGAGATAAATGTAAGTCACTCTGAATAAGGGCGCCTGACAGATGCCATAGATGTTAATGTAAATAGATCCAGTATTAGTCACCAGGCATGTGGTTTTTTGGGTCAGACTTGCACAGATATTGATCCGTTCTGAATGTATTTGATCCTATCGACATAAACAGAAAGCTGCTTTTATTTTTTATTTTTTAAACAAAGCCCTAGTATAAGGTCAAAGCCTTAAACACTGGTGTAAAAATAAGTAGGTTTGGGTTTATGGTGCAAGGACATGTGATTGATGGCATGGAGACGATCATTGTGATCTAGTTCTCACAGCAGACTATCATTAGTTGGGGAAGCTGTTCAATTCACTTCATCCCATCTGGGGTTTCTTATTGAGATCCTACCATGAGTCACGAATAAGCAGAGGAAGATAAGTGAGGAAGGTTGAAACTTATCTGCTTATCTGCTTATTCTGGTAGCAGATACTTGGCTTATTTTTAGTAGATTTTAATATATATGGATAATTTTTTTTAATCTAATGCTGTTTACACGTAATAGAGTATGTTAATTTGCTATGCTTTATTAAGTAATACATTTTAATGAAGCTATCTACAGTAGCTGTGTTTGTGTTTGTGTGTGTGTGTGTGTGTGTGTTTCATGCAAGCGCCACTGAGTTAATAAATAAGATTTGCTCTGGGAATCCAGGGCCAGTTTAGTAATGAGCCACAGCCTTGCACAGCCATGCACTCTGCCTCCCTCTCCTCCACTCCTCTATCTTACTTCTATCTTAAATTTTTTAAGTAGAATAATTATTGTCGTTGTCATTCATCAAAAATCACCTTCAGGACTGTTTTCATGACGTTATTATATTAAACATACTGGTGAGTTGCTGCTTACACATCCTTCAGTGATCACACAATGATATATATTTCTATATCAGGAAAGTCATTATCCTTTCACATACATGGTCATCCTGTAACAGTGAAATTTCCGTAGCCAGATGACTGTAGCAGATTTGATGGTGTCATTAAAAAAAAGGGCACAAAAAGCAGGAGGGCAATATAATCACTCAGCAATGTAATCACTTCAGAATGGCTGAGAGAGCACACTGCAGTCTGGCCTGTCTGGGGGAAAAAAGGTGAACATACACACATATATACACATATATATGTGTACATGTACGCTCCTCTCTTTTCCCCAGACAGATTACTGAAGTGATGCAGTTCTAAGAAGGTTATTATTGAGAAGAGGGGGGTTTTACTGTTAGTGTAAACAACTACCTTACTAAATATTAATAAACAGCAAATTTAAAAGTTTATGTAGGTGTAGAAACTGTAGTTAATAATGAATTAATCCACAAACTAAACCCTAACCTAATTATAATATAAATATCTGATTATTGTGACAGTGTACTGTAGCTTTAGCACAGCTCGAGGGTCTCTAGTGTTCTGGGATTCTTTCTGGATGGAGTTTCACTTGCATTTCTGACATTTAGCAAATGTGCTTGTGCAGAGTGATTTTTTTCTCATTTATATAGCTGAGAAGTTTAAGAAAATAAGAGTCCCAGCAAAGTTTGGTAAACCTGAAATTGAAACTTATAAACTTCTTATCTGTAGTTTTTTATCTACTGACCAAACATTCCTAATACTTCTCATTTACTGTAGGCAAAACATTTATGCATGGCCATTGCATCTCTATGTGGTTCTTTTCTAAACTTTTGCCACAAAGTTAAAGGCAAATGACTGTCTAGAATTCGTTAAACGATTAATCCGCACTGGCATTAAAAGGGTTCATTTTATCATGACAGTGTTCCTGTGCAAAAAGTGATTATTATGAAAAGATTTAGCTTGCAAAGAATTCTGTGAGTCCTGACTAACGTTATGTACCATACTGTCAGTGTCCTGTGGCTATTAACTCTGTGCTTTCATAATTTGACATTACAAACTGTACCTTAGTAAACCCTGGGCTAGTATTTATATTTGCAGTACAAAACTAACAATTATGAATACATCAATAGGGAAGGCCAAGTTTTTAAATATTGTCTTGTCTTCTTCTTTCACGTCAGGGAGAGGAAAATTCATAATCCGGCAGGTAAGAAGCAAATTAGGGCCATGATGTTAGACACAATTTTCCATGCTGCAATAAAGGCTACTGAAGGGAACCAGCCTTTCAAGGCTGATTTCCGGTATATCTTGGGCTAGTAGACCAGCTCCCTGAAGCGGATTCATGGCAGGGGTGAGCCAGCTGGCAATAGAAACTTTCTCAAGCTCTCCAATGCTTGCTGTGGGCTTGATTGATGGGTCATACAATCTTCAGGGGAGGCCCATGGTGAAGGAAGATGTTACATTCTGCAGCACCACTGGTGGCAGGGATAGTAAGTTGTCTTTCACTGGAGAGACACTTGGAAAGTTTGGGTACCGTTTGACCTTCTCTTTCTTAGCCAGATCTTAGCCTGCAGAGCTAGCGGTTGGATAGGGAGGTAAGACTAGGCCCGTCTCATCCTCTTTTGTCTCATCCATTTGGGAGCCCCAAGCTATCAGCCTGTGCTGTACCTCAGCACAGTACCTGTGCCTGGCCATCCTCATTTATAACCAGACAGGTGGGAACGGAGCAAAAGCATTGGCAGGCATTCACACTGTTCTTAGTCCGTGCTCTTAGGCACTGCACATGGCACACTCCCCGGTAGCTAATACACTGCAAGTGTGTATCCTTGCCCAAAATGAATCTGGGACAAGGATAAACACAACGCTTAAATTTCTGCCTATCTACATTCTCTGTCGTCATATTCTGCTTTCTTTTTGGCATAATGTCTTTCTTAAATTTTCACACACGCACATACACACACACCCTGAAGAAAAAGAGTTTACTGAGGCGCAGTGCGGCTTATGTTTATATAGCATTACTTCCCAGTCGATGACATCACCCGCCCATGACTTTATGCTTTCTGATTGGACAGAATACAAACATGCTTCAGGCCAAAAGTTATAATATGGTGTTCCCAAAGCTTTTTGACACAGCTCGAGTTGCTGAGGGAGAACTTTGCAGGTTCTATGGCTGAGAGTGAGATCAATAATACTAACTCTGCATTTTATTCTCAGTACCGGTAACTTTGCAATAATAGGGGGGACAATAATTTGTTAGATTACTTCTTTAGTAATGCCAATTATTTATAAAGACTTTATTCTCATCACTGGTAAGAATGTTAATAACATAAATGTGATTTATGAATAAACAATAAGGCTTGTGTACAAGTAAACCTTTTGCTTTAAATGTATTTTAAAATATTCATATAAATTGCTCCTCTGTAATTTTACTTAAAAAAGGCTGCCAGAATTTACGCAATGACATTTTTTTCTGAAGGCATAAGCTGTTATATAACCTAGCCATGTGCTGTATTTATCTAATCGTGTTTTTCAACACTGCAAACATGCAAATAGGGACACTAACCCATGAAATGTCAGATTAAGATTAATTGAGGATTAACTGCATTAATCATTTAACTTGGGTAACATATGGGCATCTTAAAACGTAAAACCAGATAACCCCGGATTTTATTTACTGTTCAGTTCTTTTCCTTGCATCATAGCACCATGTTAACCTTCTCCTTTTAAAAAGTATTTAGATTTGCATTTACAGTATTTGGCGGACGCTCGTATCCAGAGCAACTTACATTTATTCCTTTTATAAAACTGAGGGTTAAGGGACTTGCTTAGGGGCCAGCAATGGTGGATTGGTGGTGCTGGGAATCAAACCCAAGTCTTTCTGGTATCAGTCCAATACCTTAACCACTGCACCACCACTTCCCTGTTTTACTCTGCAGCAACAAATCATTTTAGAAGTAATAAAATACAGTTTGCTTTGTTTTTTGCTGCTGTTTGGGAAAAAAATGCAATCTATATTATTTGTCATTCTTTATCCACGTCTCATCTCACCCTTTATATCTTTTACGGTTGAATAGATATTTCCGATTTGGCTAAACTCCGACCTCACAGTGCTCTCTCTCTCTCTTTCTCTTCTTTCTCTCTCTCTCTCTCTTTCAATCTCTGTCTCTCTCTTCTACACGCACATAAACCTAGCCCAAGGATGGATAAGCCATTACAGTAATTAACTAAAAAAGACTGAGGGGGAAAGAAAAACAAGGAGTTCTTTTTCTGCAGAGGAGGCAGCTTCAGCATGGGGCCACCTTCAGTTAATCCCTCACTCACATTCATTACATATGACTGTAAGGTCTAGCAAAGAGCCAAGTAACAGTCAAATTAAATATGTAGAAAAACCCAGAGAGAAAGAGAACTCAAACACAGTATAAAAGAATAGAGCTCTAAAGAGATGTAAGGGTTTTATATGTAAATGCGCCACAAGATATAAAAGACCGTATTTAACGTCTCACCAACATTAAAAATGTTTTCATGACACTCAAAGAGTGAAATATAACCGTTATATTAAGATCATGATAAAAAAGCACTGGACTTTTGAAGCGTCTGGTTACATTTAGTGAAGTTGTTGTTGTTTCCATCTTGCCAGCTGTTCCATCATCAATTCTATCTATTAATTTCTATTAGTTTCCACCATCTTCTCCTGCAATTCTAACTTTCTCGTCATTAATTTACTGAATTATTTCAGTTGGTTTTTTTTTTTTTTACTGCTGAGTGGCCTTGGCGTTGCTGACTAACAGAAATAAGCACTGGAGAAAAAGTGCAAGAGCAATGCCCTGTTCTCTCAGCCGGAACCGGAGACGTCAATAAAACACTGACAGCTCTGACTGAGCTCAGCTCTGGCTCCATGGAGCGAGAGAGAGAGAGAGAGAGAGAGAGACAGAAAGAGAGACAAAAAGAGAGAGAGAGACGGACAGAAAGAGAGAAAGAAAAAGAGAAAGAAAGACAGACAGCAAGAGAGAGGGGCAGTAAGAGAGAGAGAGGTGCTTTTGGTACATCTGTCTACAATATGAAGATTTTGTGAGCTGCAGACACCTAACCACACACACGCAGACAGACAAACACAGACACATCATTTTATTGAAAAACATACAATAACAAAAACTGAAGAAAAAAAAAGCAGGAAAGAGAAAAAAAATATCTGTTGACACAACATCGCCTGTCTGCTTTGTATAATCCAGCTCCCTCAGGTTTTCCCGTATGTTTCTTTATCGGTGCCTATTGAATGTAAAGCGTCGACCCATCATTTTGTCAAATACTCTAATTTTCAATATGTCATGTGACTCTGTATTTGGTTGTTTTTTTTTCTTTATACTTATTATGCCACTACCAGTCCTTCTTTGAGACACTTCACTATTTATTCCTTTAATTAATCTGTTGTTGCAAATGTTGTTCTCTATTTTACACAGCCTAAAAACTACATTTGCTCATTTTTACATTTTCCTATTGAAGCTTTTGCGTTATTTAATCTCTAAGCACCTGAGGGGAACTGACTGCATTATTTTAGACTCTTAAAGGAGCCTAAGACCAAGTTCACACTGCACAATTTTAGCCCTGATTTTCACTCACTGTCAAGTTTTGCGAAATCGCAGTCAAATGTCTGAGAATCTGAGACAAATCAGTGCTTGTTCATGTGTGACAATAATGTGGCATGAATGATCAAAGACGCAATCTGAGAGAATTACAGAGGAGATACACCGTAAATGACCTACAGCCAATACGAAAGCAAGATACAGAGCAGCAGGAAGTTGGGGGAGGAGTTATACACAACAATCTCAGCAAGCATGGCTTCAGTTATTCTTCTTCTTGTATTGTCATGCATTGCGTAACCTCCTGTCGGTACTTAACCCAGCAGCAACTATCTGTTACCCCAGCTAGTCGTGCATTGTGACTTTAAAAACCTTTAATACCCCACACCAATCAATCTATCTGGATCTTAAATGTGGCATCCCTTTAATGGATCTTACACTGCACAGAAAATATCTCAAACATTCAGCATTCATTGCTATATCTCCCACAATCCCTTGCTCATGCGGGTTGGTTAACCCCTGCGTCACCTACAGGAAGATTTAACCTGAATCCTTTAGACTGAAATTGGTTTCATGTCGGAGGAAAGATATGAATACACAATAGCTTTAACACACTTTGGTGCCATGAGCCCATATAGGGTCATCTTATTATTAGGGTCATCCTAACACATTATTATTATTATTATTATTATTATTATTATTATTGAATGTGCTAACACTGCTTAAAAAAAACAAAGATCAGCAGATCAAATGAAATATGCAGTGAATTTTTCAGATAATAAATAAAATAAAATCAGATAACTTTACATATGTACATAAAAATACTGTAATGTCTATAATAATAGGATACTGTAATTAAAAATACAAATGCAGAAATATAATATTTAAGGTAGTGGAGGACAGATTGTGACAGAGAGAGAGAGAGAGAGAGAGAGAGAGAGAGAGAAAATGTAATTTGCTGCATGGTTAATTATTGACTTGTGATAGTTCTTTTCTTTCTGTGCCATGATCTGCAGGTTGGATGAATTTGTACAGATTTTAAATCACACATACAGTACACAATTGCCAAATGCCTCTATCTTTATTCATGCAACTACACACACTCCGAGGCTCTGAGGTTTGATGCATGTGCAGGAAACTTTCAGAATAAAGGTTGCTTTGTATTACCTATCAAACGACAAAAACTGGAAGTGATTTTGGCTAGCCATTCCTAAAAATGGACACCCTTTGGACTTTAAAATCTGTGTATCTACTTGGCCTATACACTCAAATAGAGGGTGCAGATGGTGGCGTGTCCAGATGTAGCGGCCCTCTGCTTTCTAAAATGATTCTTTCTGGCAAATCATCAACTTCCTCAGACTATCTCACTGGCAGACAGATAAAGCCAGTAGTGCTGACAAGGAAGGCAACAGTGAGATTATGGGTTGGGATACATGCCAAGCAAAGGTGACTTGTCCACAAGCCTGTTTTGGCATTTGCTACCGTTTAGTTGAGTTTGTCACTTGGCTCATTGTGGCGTTTGATGATTGGGTCAATAGTTAGATTTCTAAATATAATAAGGAAAAGGTTTTTCCTATTAAAAACTTCCTGAAATTCCCAACAATGTGTATTTGTACAATGTCAATCGAATGCATTCCATTTTAAATTACTGGCCAAAGAGATTTACTGACAGTCTGACTACTAGCTGTTAAAGTGAATGACAAATTATGCAAATGTTTTGTTGACAGTCTTATTCTGCTTGAACAAATGATGCTTTTCGCTGTTATCTGTAATATTAGTGTGGTCTCTGTGGACACTCTCTGACAGATCACAATTGCTGTTTTATATGATGTATATTAAGGCACACCCTAAAACTGCAGGTGATGCATCGTGACATAACCTATTGCCAAGTTTAGAATGTAGAAGTGACTTTCAGATATTAGATCACAAAGAAAGATTTAGTGTGTTGGACAAGCCCCACACTGCAGTTACTATCAAGATGCATCACTATATTGTATAGTGCACTTTTTCAGTCAAGCCCCAGATTTGCAAGTTAGAAATACTGTATTTCGAGCTGACCCAATCCAAGAGACCTGCACTCTTTGACCCTGATTAGCTATGGCCTGAATCTGGCCAGAGTAACCCAATGAAACTGATAATGGCAGCAAGTGTTACCCAATCAGAAAAAGAAGAGAAAGTCTCCAAGGAATGCTGGTGGGATAAACAACTTGAAAATATGAGACAAATGCATCCTGTATTAATTTAAACTATTTAATATTATACTATTATTATTATAATATTAACTATTTAATTCTGAAATAAAGGACGGGTGGCAAGCTGCACTAGAACTTACAAACTGCATAAATGTAATGAGTGTGAAAAATCCTCCTCAATAGAAAGCAGTATAAATACTATAAATCTTCAATAAAGAACAGATTATTGGATTGCTGCCTTGATACCATGTTCCCATTGGTTAACACCAACAAGGGGCTGTATGTGATAAAACTTTTTGTGAAGAACAACTTTCACCCATATGAAGTCAAGGGTTTGAATACAAGGGTTTGGTGACTTTTTAAAAATAAACTTAAGGTGTTTTTTCTTTAATCTTTTAAAGATTGTGGCATCTATGCTAAAACCTTTATAGAGCTTGAGTCTTGCATGCATCTTCCTATCAGACAGATTAATGACTGATCTGTATATGAAGATACACACCAGAAATAAATGCCAGAATCCGCTATGTAGGGGAATAAATGTGACATTAAATGTGAGAAAAGGTTAAATATTTAGGTTGGTGGCATTTTTATCCTCTCTCTTTACATTTCTGGCATTTGGCCAGAAAACTAAGCAATTGAGGGTTAAGGGCCTTACTCAAGGGTCCAACAGTGGGAACTTGGTGGTGTTGGGTATTGACCCTCGATCTTCCTCGATTGGCACACCTTAACCACTGCACTACCACTTCCTCACACTTTACATACACACAGACACACACTAACTGGGATGAAGAAAACAACCCAGACATTTTTTATCAGTTGTTTCCAGTATGCAAATTCAATTTAGATGTGGTCTTTTCAGAAATAGATTTGCTTTTAAAGCTGGGCTCGAACCCCCCCAAAAAGCAGTTTCATTATACATGCAGCATAACTACAAATACATTTTACTGGGCTCATCTGTAGCCCCTGTATTCAGTATTTCCTATGTATAATTGATGGGGTTATACAAAGAATAAATGGCCTAAAAAAAGAGGCAGCAGAAATACCTCAAAAGCCTGTGTTATAATGAAAGCAACAAAAGGGAATGTTTAATTCTGACTGTTTGTCTCTAAAAGTAATTCATGCTTTATCAAAAACAAACATGTTTCTAATAACCTATATTTATATGTTTTTAAAAATACTCTTACAATAACATTTATATTTTTGCCATGTGGTAGACGCCCTTATGCAGAGCTGCTTACATATAACTTATTTATTCAACTGAGCAGTCGAGGGTTAAGGGTTCTTGCTCAACTGATCTGAGTAAATGAAGAAAAACGATTTGTGAAACCCTGAGTAATAGTAAGCATTGGCATACTTTTTAACGGAATAATATAGAATCTGTTACAATTTACATGTGCACAAAGTTAACTTATCTCTGTGATTTATTATAACAGGAATCAACATTACAGCTTCAGACATACTGAATGGCAACAACTTTCCAGATATACTTTGTCTCGTGAAAAGTAAAGGATCATTTCAAATCGATAAAAAATCAACGTTGATAATCTTTATCTTATGTTGAAAAGCCCAAACACTTGCCACAGGGTTGGAAGCAAGCAGTTGTTTTGAGTGTCTCTGTAGCCTGTAACTTTAATGTTTCCTCTCACCTGACCTTGGAGAACCAAACACTGTCCAGCATGACAATGCCCTCGTGCACTAAGCTTGTGGGCTCCAAAAAGGCATAGTTGGTGTGGAAGAAATCAAGTGTTCTGCACAAAGACCTGAACTCAACACTACTGAACCGGTTTGGGATGAACTGGAACAGCAACCCCAGACCTCCTCCAACAACAAAAACGCATGATCCCATACCTTTTATTACACTGTTATCCAGAGTGAATTACAAATATTGTTGAGCAATTAGAGGTTAAGGGCCTTGCTCAATGATCCAGCAGTGGTAACTTGGTGGTGCTTTAACTCTGATCTTTAATTAGCAGTCCAACACCTTAATCACTGCGCTACCACTTCCCCATTAGAAAAACCCTATTTTCATGCCGGATTCATGTAAAACCTTTTAACTGGGAGGAATATTACAGTTAAAGTTAAACAAAATTTAGCATAAAAATGTGATGGTCAGGTCTCTAAATATTTTTGGCATATACTGTAGTTTATATAATTCCAGCATGACCCTATCTACATTTAAGGGAATCAGTAACACTAAATAGTTTCTACTGGTATGAAAACAAGATAAATATAAGCTATAAACTACATTCACCATATGTAAATTTGAGGTTTGATAAGACACAACCTATGAATAAATGCCACTTTATTTGGAATATCCAACAATTGTAGACAGAATCTAATGAACAGAATGACCTTGAAACTGAAAAACAAAGCTCTGAATTTAAAAAGACTTTAATGCATAATTAAATCTGCACAGTTGCTTACAATGAGAATAATAAGCAGTAGGATATACACAGAAATTAATAAGGCATAAAACAGGTACACACACTGCAGGACTAAACCAATGAAATGTAATTTATGGAGACAGAATCATCATCAAAACAAAGACACATTGAAAAAACATGTATTTATCTTTATACACACAATAGTTTTTGTATACCGTAGCATTTACCTCAGCTGGAACTGCATAACCTAAATCTGTTTTATTTTTTTTCTACAAAGCAATATCTATGAAGATATGATTTGTAAAGGTTAAAATACAAGAATAAGTGTGACCTGCACAGGACCCTGACCTGAATTGTACTGTCTATTGCCCTTTATACTAGACATCAGTACACAACTCTACTAATGGTTTCTTCCAGGTAAGCGGAGAGGATTAAAACAGCAAACAGCAAAAAATATACGACTGAAAGGAGATAATCAAAAAGCACAAATGTATGGTGGTTGAAAGAACGCAGCAGGCTACACTTTAAGAAAACACGTGCAAATAGAAAAAAACAACAACAAATTAAAAAAAAACATCATCACTTGAACTGATAATCAGCTGTGAAATGATAATCAGGTCCGAGCTGGGTTTGTCACTTTTTGGATTCCCCTTAAAAGGTTTCCATTGTGGCCTGTGTTATTTGCAGTATGTTTTTGTAATTGCAGCATGTTACCGTATTTGCAGCACGTTTCCGTATTTACAGCACGTTTCCATATTTGCAGTACATTACCGCATTTGCAAGACTTTGCTGTGTTTGCAGCATATTTCCATATTTGCAGTACGTTTCCGTATTTTTAGGTCGTTTCTGCATTTGCAGCATGTTTCTGTATGTATTGGTAGCATGTTTTTATATTTGTCTTATTGTTTGAGGATTGGCTGGATGTGAATTTGCTTGTGAAATTTTTTCTTCGATTCTCCCGTTTTCTTATTTTGCAGCTCATTAAGCTCTCTTAGCCAGTGTACAAACAGCTGGTTGGGTATATGGTGTCCACATAGTTTTGGTAGTATAGTTATTGTATTCTGTCTTTGATACTTTTTCTTGTGCTGTCCTTGTCTATTGTGCTGGGACACGACTGCTGTTCTCCAATAAAGAACTCAGAACAGCACACCATGAAATCCATGCAAGTGTTAATTTGTTGAACAAAGAGACGTGTAAATTAGTTCTGACCTATGCCGAATGCTCACACTCTCAATGAGACCTGATCTTATTAGCTGAGGAGACGCTTCACAAAAGAACAACAAAGCTTCACCTTCCTTTCTCTTGGTTTCTCCTTCTCTAATTTTCAGGGCATGTCTGCTGGGAAATTGAGCTGTGTGCATGTTTACAGTTATTCCAATTTGTATACACATGGGTTTTTATAGAATAAACATGCTGGGTAATCAATTATTTATGCTGAAATCTTAGATTTTCTTTACATTAAAATATACTGGAAAACCCCCCACATGTAGTAATTGTAGTGCACAGTTTTTAAAAATCTTTAGACAAATTGTAAGTGCATCTGTATAGTCCTCACTGTAAACAGGAATGTTTTATTTTTATACATATTTTAGTCAGCAATTGGAACAAAAATGAATTTTTACAAACACAAGTTAACCACAGTTAAAACAGAACATCACTTATAAATACTAAAAAACTAATGGAGCAATGTTTACCTGGAAAATATCAGATAATGCAGGAAACAAATAAATAATTTTTCTCTAATGTGATTTCTGTCAGTGATTTCTGTCAGGTCCATTGGCTACCACTGCATTCCTTGATCCGGGTTTGGATTAACATGGGTCTTATCGCTGTGCCTGCAAGTGAATCACTTAGATTTACTTCCAGCAAAAACTGGAAAGATTAGTCATTATTATAACATTAAAAGGGGGCTAAATTTTTATTAAGGATGTCTAAAATCGCACGATGGTGCTGGTCAAGTGTCCACAAACGTTTGGCTATATATGAGTATCGTGATAGTTTTATAATATTTTCTACATAGTGAGGACTTTTAGTAATGCTGCTGGCCTAGCTAAATATATCTGTGTGTCAATAGGGCTGGATTTAAACTGAATAAAAGTCAGGAGAGCGGAAGCAAGATCATAAGACAAAGAGCACAAGACAAAATTGATCGTCCATGTCCAAAGAGGGGGATGCTGCCATTATTCTGCATGGGGTCATCTATTACTAGGTGTTCACTGGCTCATGCACTACAGCTGTCCTCTCGGTGGTATTTCTCAGTGCCCTGGATGTCAGATTACATGACCAATGTTGTTTCCGTGCATAGGATAAATTCAACTAACACGATGTGCATGACATTTAGGAATGTCCGTCCACAAAAATGGAGTAAAAATTATATCTTTTTTCATCATATTAAGTGATCCTGAAACTTAAACTATAAGAACCTTCATTACTGCATCAATAACTGCAATAATAATAATTCAGGAAAAGTTAATTTGACAATTAATCAAACGGTATGTACAGTACAGTGTATTGAATTTTTTAATTATTTAACCTTCCTGTTCCTGGCCCATTTTATAAGTATAATATATATAAAACCATACTTCACATATATATAAGAAATATGGTTTTATTTATTGTTTAAAATAAACAGTGATTATTCCATATTAACAGCATTTGGCAGACGTCCTCATCAAGAGCAACACTTTTATACAACTGAGCGATTAGGGGTTAAGGGCGTTGCTCAGGGGCCGATAAGTAGCTACTTAGTAGTGCTGGGAATTGAACCCCGATCTCCCAATTACCAGTCCAACACCTTAACCACTGTGCTACCACTTCCCATTTTTCATGTTTGATCAGTTATATCTATATATAGTTTGATGGTTGACAGAAAGACAATACAAGGGTTAACAGTTAAAGATAAATAATTTCTTGTGTCATCCGTTTAATTTTTTTCTGCTTTTCCAGAAGGTCGGCCCAAATCTCTTCATCAATGTCCTTTATTTTCAATCAGAAATGTCTGATCCAGCTGTAGTGAAAGTCGAACTAATAATGTGTTGAACCAGAAGTGGATCATCTTAATTAGGAAGCAATGTCTCAACACTGTGGCTCTGTGGAATTGGTGGTATTATTACGAAGACTAAGCCCATCAATCTATCACAGGAATGTATTAAAGCTGAAGCGAAAATAATAAAAAGATAATATCAGAAATGTCCACATCAGTATTCAGATCTCCGATGTAACTATGCATTAGTTACTCAGGCACTTGACCTGCATGCCTTGGACCTGTATTCATGCATGATTATATGCATTGTGCATGACTGGTTGATTAGATGAACAACATGTATAGAGGTGTATCTATTAAAGTGGTTCATGAAGGTAAATTAGTTATCAATTAGTTGATAACATAATTATTCTTGTCTAATATTTATGCTTCCTGTATCTGCTTATTATCTCTTCTAGTTTCTCTCCAGTCAGCAATGGGTAGCAATGGAACGAAAGAAATTAATTCTCTTGTGTCTCATGTTTGTCTTCTGAGACCCAAGTGCTCAGTCTCATGTCTTCTTTTAAGTTTCAGTACAAACCTTGACTGTAATAGTCAAAATGTACATATTTTGAGAGACTATTTAAAAAGATTATTTTAAGTAAGTGAGTTTATTACTTATTTTTTTTTGAATATATATATATATATATATTATATATAGATATAGTTAAAGGTTAAGGCAGTGGTGGGATGTGTAAATATGAACCTCTGATCTTTGGCCCGTCATCCAAGCCATTGAGCTACACCTCCCACAAGGTGGTGGATATTTTTAGCTTTGAATGTGATATTTTATCAAGCATTTTAAATGTACTCCCTGCAGTATGTCTTTGTTCCTGCTATTTGATGGGAGGTCATTGCTGCTCCCATGTTCAAAGATCTAAACAGCACACAAATCCATTAAAAAGTGTTAATTAGTTAAACAAATAGTTTACTCAGTTAATCCTGACCTCTGCTGAATGCACACACACTCTTAATAAGGCCTGATCTTATTAGTTGGGACAACATTTCGCACAAGAATAAAAAACTTTTTTTTACCTTTCTCTCTCTTACACACACTATATCTATCTATCCATCTATTTATTCCCAGTTGTCTGTGATCATGTCTATAACGTCCCACAGGGCAATCCAATGTGTAAGGTAAGAAAAGTAAAGGACTTTTTATTAACATACAATGCTAGTAAAATGTGTGTTTCCCTTTTTCCTTTATTCTCATCAGTCCCCCTTTTTGTCATTTGTTTTAAAAGTCTTCCTTTTTGTCTTGGTGGACAGATATGTATTTTTGCTGTTTGTTTTTTAAGCTTTAAATGTGTTTTAAATTAGATAAAATGTTTACTAGTAAATGCTTTGGCAACATTATAGCACGACACAGTCATACTAATAAGGTTTATTTAAATTTGAATATTAATTTGAGAGAGAGGGAGAGAAAGACAGAGAGAGAGAGAGAGAGAGAGAGAGAGAGAGAGAATTGTTATAGCTTTCCTAATGACTAATGAATAATCGCATACTGTGTTATAATGAGCACTCGTTCGCTCATAAGGATACAATGAATTCATGCTATTCTATTTATGTATGTCAGGATTTCTCCCGAATAGAATGAATAGCTATTATCATTTACATTCAAAGAATCTCACAGACGCCGTTCTCCAGAGTGACATACAGAAGGGCCTTCTCTATCAAAGAATAAATCAATACTCATTAATTATATCAAAGACAGAATAACAAATTCATTTATTTGTTCATCTTCTCTACCTGCTTATTCCCTAATTCGGGGTCACAGGGATTTGCTGGAGCCTATCCCAGCCGTCTCTAAAAAAGACAAAGGCAAAAGGGGTACACTCTTTTTTTTTTATTATTCTTTTTTTTAAAGTTTTTTTTAAGGTCTGCATGATGGGATGCAGGTTGATGACAGCCAGTGACCTGTTATTTCAATGACATTAATGGTAACTTCATTCCACCACACTGGTGCCAGAACTCACCTAAATGATGGTGACCCCAGTCGAGCATTGCTTGAATCTGATATATCTGGGTATGGTGTAGTATTAGGAGTAATATGTACTCATATCAAAGTAATTCAAAATAATGTATCAGATTAATTTATTTTTAATTACTTTCAACTCACAGCATGTAGGAAACAAGATTTCTTAGTAAAATATTTAGCTTTTGTTTGGATTCCAATTTACATTTTACACATTTTTAGAGTATAACAACAACACACTCTAAATGTCACTTTAAATTTTAATACTAAAATCATAATACAAACCTAAAGTAAATCATTAATTAACAGTGCTTATTTAATTGGCCTTACCATTTTCCCTTTCGTGAACTGACACTACAAATCGGATGACGAAAAAAAAACAGTTTTAATACTTTCTCCATCATAATGTTTCATTTAACAGAAAATGAATACAAAAAAAGACTTGTTTGAATTTATTAGCAGTGATAACTATACTCTGCAATACGCTTCATTAGGCTGACAGGCATTGATATAGTTTTGATTTAAAATATTGTAATTCTGACACATAAAATATGCTGTCGTATTCAGTGCCAAAATAATTAGCACCCCTGTTCTGGACTTCTCATTTTTCGGAAGACAGATGGATGCTGTCTCCTTCATTAATTTCTATATGCTTTTTTACTGTCTTTCTCGGTCTTAGTTTCTCTCTTTGTCACTTTTATGGGTTTTTTTTCATTCAAAAAACAGCAGTCAGTTTATTATTTTTATTTTACTGCTTCTATTTTTCATGTATATATTTTATATAAAAAAACACACAACTTCCTGTGAAAGCTTACGTTCTGTGTTATGCAAATTAGCCAAAATGTTTGATGGATAATGCAATAGCCCATTATCTTCACCAACTCAGGTTTAATCAGGAGGGGGGCTGGGGACATTGGTCTAGTCAGGTTTCCATGGTAACTACATCCCAGCACATTTCTCAGACTTTTAACCTTGCCTTGTCTCTGGAGAAACTCTGACAATACTAACAGGAGAGAAGAAGAGACGGGGGAAGGGGCTTAGGAATGTGATTTATAGTGATTTTCTCTTAATATTTCAGCAATAGTCAAAGTAATATCTATTATATAATAGTTTTAATACCACTATTATTAACAATAATAATAATAACTAGAAAAAGCAAAATTATTTGTGTCCCCTGGCAACGTCACATTGTTGTCATCACATGTTTTTAAAATGCACAAAAAAAAAATTGAATAATATAAAACATTAATTTAATGCTCACTGAGGGTCATAACATACCAGATAGAATTCTGGTAAATTTAAAAGAGATTCTAGAGTTGAATTTATTTTATTTATTCAAAATGGACGTGGGTAAAGACATCACAAGCTGTATTTACATAAATGAATATGGTGTGTAAACATCGCAGATTTGTTTTTGTCATATTAAAAATCCACTGAATAGTTTAAATCAGTAAATGACTTTTTATAAATGTTGTACCATTCGGCAGCTTATAAATAATTCCTGATAAATTATTACAATCCATTAACATAATATAGAATATTAATATAGAATTTACAACTGTAACATGTACGGCAGTATCTACATACAAAAGTGCTTAAAGGCAGTTCTTTTCTTCATCTGTTTCTGTCTGCAGTCTTCGAAAACATCGCCAACAGGCGCACAGACATGCTGTAGGAAGTACAGAAAATCTCATAAGCTGTGGAAAGCATGGATGAGATACTGTGGAAAAACACATAAGGAGAACATTTCAGACACAGAACAGTACATCAAGAGTAACGTCAGCTGGCTTTTCCAGATCGAAGGAGCTCACGTATTTGGCTAGAGGAAAAACTGTTTTAGTGTGCTGGAACTGGATGCTGACATTTTGCAAGTAATAAAGAATCCTGAGTGTGGGGAAAGGAGTGTGAGAATAATCCCTGTAAATATGTAGAGTAATAAGAGATATTTTGAATATGAATCATCCTTTAGCATGTCTTTTTATTTGCCGTCCTCCTCCATACAGGGTCAGTAAATCCTGACCAAATGACCCTGTCTCTGTCTCGCTGTCTCTCTGTCTATTCCTGCTAGAAGCAGAAGAATGTTTAAACTGTTTACTTTACATGTTTAGAAATATGTATTATTTTGGTGGAGAATTTATATTTGATTTAGAATTATTCAAATATGCTTAAACATTACATGAGATTAAATACACAAACACACATACTGACTTACATCACTCTGACTATTCTTTTTTTCATCTCTCTCTCTCTTTCTCTGTCACACATACACAAAGTTAACATCTTGAATGGATGTTCTGGCATGATAGGAAAAAGGGGATATTTGCGGACTTTATTGCCTAAAATAGGGAATATTGATTCCGGAGTGAATGTGTGAGAGAAACAGATGACAGGAAATGAGGCGCTTTGCAGCTGGTGCCTCACTACATGGCAGGCGGAAGAGAACGATGCTAATAGCTGCATCTGGAGGAATGGGTATCCTTGGCAGGATGATGAGCATGTGCAACTTTTTTAGCTTTATTTGTCTCTAGAAAATGCATAGTGGTGCTTTACTTAGCCATGTTTTTCTTTTTCAGTAAATCTTGCACATTAAGGATCATCAAAATGCATTAAGACACCCTGTTTTCGAGTGTTTCCGTCACTTCTACAATATAAAGCCATCATGTTGTAGGTGGGTGTTATTAAAGTAAAAAAAATACTCCGATTTTTTATTTTTAAAAAATACTTTACTTTATTTCATAGTCACAACGTATTGTAGAATAAAAAAGAAACACACAAACACAGTCCACTGTGAACTTTATGGCCAATAAGCAAAATATATATTTTATAACCTTTTTCTTTACTTTAAAACATTAAATTAAACGTCTTGTGTGTCCCTTATATTTGTAACCATGGTCTCATGAGGGAAGCAGTCGCTGCATTAAAAAGCTTCAGGAACGCCCTTTTTACTTTTTTTACTTTTTACTTAAATCACAGACGAGTGACATCATCGACCAGGAACAGACAGGGATGTTGGAGGTATGGCAGGTGACGCAGCTTCTTGTTTCTTCTGTAAACGATGGTTACATACATAACCTGTAGATGTTACCATTTAGGAACTCAAGCTGCGCCAAAATGCTTTAGGAACAGGATACCCCACGTCGCCATAGTGCTATGTCACTGTCCTTTCATAACCCTAGGTTCAGCCTTCTCTGCTCTTGTCCCAGATGGGAGGAGGACAGAAGGCCTGTAGTTCAATAGGACTTAGTGTTGCTGACAACACTTTTGGTACATTCATGGGCTGGGAATTAAGGAAGGCTTTTACCATGCCTGGGGCGAAGTTCAGGCACAAAGGCAAGGTGGACAACAGCTGGATATTGCCAATTTATTTTATATAGGAAATACCCATGAGAAACAATGACTTATTTGTCAGGCCCTACACAACCTCCCTGATTCAGGGAACCGGGGATATAGATAATTTTTAGTGAGCAAAGTTTTAGTTCACTGACGTAAAAGTAGATGTAAAACTCTCTGATGGTAGATATAAGCAAACACTGAAATATTGTCTGTGTGTACTAGAACATGTATGGTAAGAAGTGTTTAAATTCTTAAAACTTAAGCTAGAGTTTATGTGGCATGAGAAATGAGTTCAGCTCTTGGGCATAGCTGCCACTAATGACTGCTCCCTAACCTGTGGGGGTGGCATCCATCCTAAGCTTTATGCAATGACAACAGCCCCAATATCAAGACCTTGCACCAGGAACCAAAAGGCCCTTTATGTATCTATGGCTCGATGGCATAGCTGCAAGACCTTGATTCTGAGTGGATTGTCACTTGGGGTTTGTGCTACCACTGTAGCGGTTTCATATGCAGCAGGCCAAAAGGTATCATGTTGCACGCTGCTGCCGTTAGTCCTAGTAGCCTTTGAAACTGCCTGACAATAAATGACTGCCCCTTATTAAACACGGGTCTGGTCTGCATCTTGATTTTATCCAGAATTTAAGTTAAAGGGTAAAAGTCTGGGCCGGGACCGTGGATGTGTATGAGAACGACATCTCGATGGCAAACTCCCCGGTGTTGGAACTGAGCCAATATCAGCCAGTCATCTATATAGTTTAGAATATGAAACCCCTGAAGTTGCATTAAGGCCAGTGCAGCATCCTTTAACGTGTGAGGTGACAGAGAGAGACTTACATGATATTAGTAAGTTTCGCCTCTGAAAGCAAAACTTCCTGTATTGTGGAGAGATGGAATGTGAAAGTACGCATCCTTGAGATCCATCATAAAAAACTAGCCCTCTGACCTGATTTGTGATGCGATGTGCTTGGCGGTCAGCGTCTTGAACAAGAGCAGCCTGATATCCCGGTTAAGTCAGTGAAGGTATAAGATCGGGTGCAACTCTATGAAGTATTGGCTGTAAAAGCCAAACTGCTTTTCGTGATGAGGCAGAAGATTAAGTAACCCCAGCTGAACCGGGGTCTTCCTGAACTTCCAATCAACAACTTAGAACCTTAACCATTGGGCAGAAGCCGAAATTTCTAGATTTATCTTGAAATCCATTCATAAGAAAATGTTTTGCTTATTTTCTGCTTATAAATATTTGTTAATATTTGGACAGACTTTGCCTCACTATCCAGATAAGTGCTAGCATATGAGATGGCTTTGCTGCAGGTGTAATATTGGAATTACTTTGGAGTGTGCAGAGATGTCCAGTTTGTGTGACCTGCAAGAAGAACAGTCACCAGGGCTGCGAGATTGAGTCTCACAGCTTTCGGCAACAAGTCAGAAGTGCTAAGTTCCACGCTAAGCTGTAAACTGATAGAACAGAGAATGTAAAGAATAGGAGAGGAGGGGTTTGAAGAAAGAAACATTTTTAGAGTAAAACAATTATTGTTTTCATTGAATATAAATTTAAAAATGAATATAAATTTCAAGTGGTATATTGTTAAAAAAATTACAAATAAAATTATAAATAAAATGCTGTTTATAGAAAACATTATTAATTTTCAATTTATTATTTTGTTTCAATTTATTATTTATTATTTCGTTTATTAGTCACTTTCACCACAATTTTAAAAAAGCTTCTTATTTTACATTTACATTTACAGAGTTTGGCAGACGGATTTATCCAGAGCAACTTACATTTATCTCTCTTGTACAACTGAGCATTTGGGGGTTAATTGCCTTACTCAGGTTGATTAACTTTTTTTTAACCACTTCAGTTGTTTACTACTGTAAATAAATGTCATACAATAAATAAATGTACAATATTTCACAATATTTCTGAATAATTAAAAATTAAGTAAAAATATTACTAATAACCACATTGTTATTTTAAAATATATAAAATGTAATTAAGTTCTTGAATAGGGCAACAGTAAAAAACAAACAAACAAACAAATAAACATGAGCAGTGATTGGAATTGTCCTTTTTTTTGGATCAGTAGTCTATTTCTAGCTCCACCCCATGATCGGTATTCGGCAGTAAATTATTTGACACAGTGCAAGAAAGCTAAACTAAATAATTAATAGCATAGGCAACTCAGATTAGTCAACATAATGCAGCAGAAGTGGAAAGACTCCTTGTAAACCATTTGACTTGTTATTGATTAAAAAATCTAAAAATTGTAAATAGCACATCATTAAAACTTTAAGACTTTAAATGTATATTAAAAGCTTTTTTAAAAGCTTCAGTAGTTATTCACTCGAAACAGGGTATTTAGTTGCGAAAGCAGAATAAACTTAGTGCAAATATCCTGCTTCCCTACTGCCAAGTATGATAAGGTGAGCCAGTGTATGATGGGTAAGATTCTTATTGAACACCACTCAGCAAAACATTCAGTAGTGCTTTCAACCCTGCTGCTATAACCTGTCTATAAGCTGTTGTTCACATAGCGTCCTGACATAATTGTAAATGAATAGCCAGATGTCAACTGTACATGATTGTTATGGAGAAAGGATGAACAGAGCATTACATAGTGAAAAATGTTTAGGTTGTGAAAGTGATTATTGCTTGCTATATGGGTAAAGGTGCATGTACAGCACGGAAGACTGATGAATAGGAATGTAATACGACACCAGGGTACCTCATTTACTAATTGACCAGAGGAAGTAAATCACTGTTTGGTTGTGCTGAACGTAAGGAGGATTAGCTTTCCCTTTAAAATCAATGGGACCTGTAGTGCTTTGTTTTGCTTGTTTTTGTGATGAGCACGTCCTCCCATAGGGATAAATCAGCATTAAGAACAAGTTTGTGTGTGTGTGTGTTGATGAGAACAACACTAATGTCAAGTATGTAGAAAATTATTATGAATTATTGGTATTCATTGTAGAAATAGTATATCTTATAAGGCGTATGAAACCATGGAATCATTTTGTCCGGATTTGAGGAATTTCTTTTTTTCTTTTTCCTGTGTAAGTACGTTTTTAGTTCTTATCTCACTGTTTATGTGTAAGTATGAAATCCCACTCAATAAAAAGATGTGCACCTGATCACTTGCTTCTGTATTTGAATGCAAAAAATATTTATTCATTCATCTTCTATACCCGCTTATTTTCTAATTCAGGGTCACAGGGATCTGCTGGAGTCTATCCCCGCCATTACTGAAAGGACGAAAGGCAGGAGGGGTACACCCTGGACAGATCGCCACCCCATTACACAGGGCCACACACACTTGAACCCACTCCTACTGACAATTTAGAATCACCCTAACGTGTTTGGACTGGAGAGAAACCGGAGTCTCCTGAGTAAACCCACGCAAGCACAGGGAGAACATGCAAAGTCCACACGCAAAGGCCTCTGCCCAGGAATTGAACCCAAAACCTTCTTGCTGTGAGTCAACAGTTTGCCACTATGCTGCCCCTATGTGAAAAATATATTATAATTAATCAAAAAGTAATCCAAAACGAAATTAAAGACCTCATCAGTAAGGAAATTTTCTAGAAAGAAGGAAAAGAGGCTTATGTGGCTGTTCCATAACATGTCCTTAATTAGGGTAAGAAAGTAAAAGCAAGTAGGTTGCCATGGTACGTGAAAAATTAACTTCAAACCCAGGAAAAAAAGATGAATGTTTGAACAAGGTGTAAGAAATGACTTAGTAATAAACAGAACGATGGCAAGAATAAAAGTCATGGAGTGAAAGATAAGAGCAAATCCAGTAGAGACTGTAATGCTTTTAACCAGCTTATTTAAGATTGTGGTAACAAGCAAAACGTGAAGCACGGCTTTACATAGCTAAAGATATCTCTAATTTTACTTGACATTAACATGATGACTTAATTTCCTCTCCCTGTTCTAAAGCATATGCTATAGACAAGGCAGTTTTACAGCTGACCGCTTGACTGACCAGATATTCTCATCCATTTCTCTCCCATGACAGACGTCCAACTGTAATAGGCCAATCACTTTTATTTTCTCACCTTGGCTTTTTTCTGTTACTTCTGCAAAAGGTCACACAATGTGTGCGCTCCTCTTTCTGAATAAAATCCCATCAGTGAGAATGAGCCATGGGTTATAAATGGCTTTAGAAGTGAAAACTGTCACCAGATGCCTTTGTGTAACAAGGTCTTGGCTAGGATAAAAAATGTTCTATGGAATAAAAAATGTTCAGTTTGTGTTGTGTTTATTTAAAAAGAGTTAGGAAACATTTTCAGGCTGTTGTTTGTTTCTGATGATAAAAGTCAAGACTACTTATGTGGTAACAATGTGCAGGACTAATGAACAAAAATCTTATATATTATCCCGACCAGACGCAACTAATGAAAAAATCATTATATATTATCCCGACCAAACACAACTTTCTGATTACGACCAAGTAGATGATTTCTTTCTCACTTGATCTGTTTAAAATTGAATTTTTAATCAATTTGACCATATATATATAATCATATATATATAAGTATATATATAATATGATACATTTTATCTAATACATTACTTAAATATATCATGTTTTATCTACAATTACTTAAATTTTTACATGGCTGGATTAAACATTACTTAAAATCAGGCTGGATCTTATTAAAATCATGTTTTGATCTTATTGTTGAAATTGTTTTCTCTTCAGATGGTTCCGGAACCTGTGTTCAGTCTCTTATAACCTGCAACGATCATGAATTTATCTTTGTTCGGACAAATTTACAATAATTAGGATGTATTGATAATTGTTTATTTATTTTCTTTAAAGAATGGTGCTGTTTTTAGATTAAGTTTTATGTATAGTTGGTGGGCAGTGGTGGCTCAAATGGTTAAGGTGCTGAGTTGTTGATTGGGAAGACCTGGGTTCGATCTCCACTGCCGCCAGTCAGCCTCTGTTGGGTCCTTGAGCAAGACCTTTAACCCTTCCTGCTCCAGGAGCGCTGTATTATTGCTGACCCTGTGCTCTAACTTCAACTTTCTAAGATAGCATATGCAAAGAAACAAATTCCACTGTGTCTTTTAAATTCCTCTGAGTCTATGTGTCAAATAAAGATATTCATTTTGTTGTAATATTGTCTCTGTCATACTAAGTTGAGTATTTTGCATACCTATGAGCCCGTGGGGCTGCCCCTTTCATCTTAATGTCAAGAAGCCAAAAAAAAAGAAGACAGGAAGCTTTTTATTGTAATTTCGACTATGTATATCAGACGCAATACACGTTGACGTGAAACAATGTTACTCCAGGACCATGATGATACATAAAACAACACATAATGTAATGTTAAGGATGTGATGTTTAATGTCCTTGCTTCTTTAGATTAAGTGTTTATCTTGTGTTTTGCTGTGTTGGTGTTTGTTAAAGTGACACATCAGTTCATGTTTGTTTGTGCTCATTATTTTTGTCAAAGTCTGTGTTTTACTATGCTTTGTGGTCAAGTTTTTCCCTAAGTGGCACCATCATTCTGTGTTTGCTTTGCCCACTGATGCAAGATTTCTGGAATATTAAATATATATTTTACTGTAATCTGGATTTTTTTTGTTATTACATCTTATTATGTTATTATTATTATAATTTCCTTGCTTGCTCTTTCTGTCTGTCTCTTTCTCTCTTTTTTAACCTTTTCTTAAGTTTTATCTTTTTTTGGAGGATTTGGCAGATAACAGCCTCCACTTTTTTTTTAAAGATGACTAATCATCACTTCTTTTTTACTGTAGTCTCTCTGCTTCACCTTCAGCGGGATTCTTCTTCCCCAACTCAACCTTCACACCTGCCTGCACTGGACATACATTTGCCATTCTCAGAGGAGGTGTAAGATAGCCTATAGTAGGGAGTGTGGGGTCGCCACCATGCTCCACAGCATATGAAGAGCTGGTGGAGTTTGTTACAGTGGTGCGGGCAAAGCTTAACATACATTAGCCAGTCTAGAGGAAAGATGTTCAACCAAAGAGCAAAATAGACAAATGTTTTTTGAGCTCCCACAGATTAAACAGACCCTAGAGAGCTATCTGTCCTTGGGTATGGCATCATCGCTCTGAGCGCCTAAGCTACCCACCACAGCCTGCATACTATGGCCATGTGGCAGGCATACCAGGCAGACTTGCTAAGGGACCTAAATGATCTGTCTGTCAGGGCCACCAAGGAGACGGCAGGGCAGTCAGCCTCTCCATGGCAGACATGGTGGCCACAGGGAGGCACCTGCGGTTAAGCCTGTCCAGAATGGAAGATAAGGATAGAGCTTAACCCCTGGACATCCCACTTACCTTATTGGGCCTCTTTGGCAATAACAATCAGTCAGTTGTCAGGAGGTTCTAGGAGTCAAACAAACAATCGGCGGCATTCCAGAGGTACCTACCTTGCTGCTTCCAGGTTCAAGGGGATGCTGGGTGAGAGAATCTATACTGAGCAGACCACTTGGTGTCCAAACAACCCAGGGTCCTTGTGTCCTGATCGGTTATACACATAAAAACACATAGGACAGTGATTTGGCGCTATGGCATCTCTTTCCCAAAGCATTTCAATGCAGCTCGAGTTCCTGAAGGGGACCACCTACACGTTTTGTATGTAACCATGCTTTCCTTAGTAAATTAGAAGCCGCTTCACCTGACATGTCCATGCTGAATAGGCGGGCTTATCCCGGTGTGTCAGGACGTGTTTATAAAGCATTACTACCTGGTCGATGACATCACTATTTGCCCAATAAATATAAGCGTAGCGAATATTAAGCCCACTTAACTAATCGGCTGTTTCCACTCCCTTAGTTTGCCATGTTTGATTTATTGTTGGTTGCTAACTTACGAATACTACTATTATTTTGCACTTGCCTTTTATTTTTTTTGTTATTGTTCGGGGTTTTTTTTTGCTAAATTCAAAAACTAAAAGACTTTGGGTCATGTTAGGAGGGAAAACAGACGTATGGCTGTTGTAACCACGTGGTTTGTCTTACCATTTTGCTAAATTCAGCTGTCTTTATATGATTACTGTTTGTTCTACATCAACATAATGATGTGCTTCTTAAGGTGCTGCTGGGGACGAAAGAAACGGAGAGAGAGAGGAAGAGAGAGCGAGAGAGAGAGAGAGAGAGAGAGAGAAAGCGCAAGAGAGAGAGAAACAAGCCAGTAATTTATGAGGACATCTAGCTGACATATTATACATGATTTGCTGTCTGCTTAAAAAATAAATTAAAAAAATAACCCTGACACACATCACAACAATAGTGACAAAAGAAGCACACATACACACATAGAAAGGGGCATACCTCAAGCATCAGGTTATTACCCTCACACTATTATCCCACTTCCCCTTTCCCCGGCAACTTTCTGAAATGAATTCCCTGTCTATGGCTTATAATACTCCCTGCTGCCTTTTCTCTTTCTTTGTCTCTTTCTTATTTTCTATCCCATTTCCAAACTGAATTTTAACAACAGGTCTGGAATATGAAGAAGGTTGGCTGGATAATGCTAAAGAATCTGGGCAGTATACCTTCAACTAATACCAAAAAATAATCCATCCCTACACACAAGTCTACTAACACATTACATTCATTTGTTTGCAGATTTGTAATGATTTTTCTTTGAAAATGAAAAAAAAACATATTTACATATTCTATAAAATTATATATTGTGTATTTCATTTTGCTTTAAATTATACAAAGCGATAAGTACCTCCTAAAGACCTAAATCAACATTTTATTTTATTACATAATGTGAGTGATGAAGGAGCAGAAATCATGACAGAGAGCATGAAACAGGAAAAGTAATTAGGCAAGCACGTTGTCGCTTTAAATGTAAATCCGTCCCAGAAAAATGACAGACACAATCACAGTCAGTTCTGCTTGGAGAAATAACGCAAGCACAGCCCTTTCTGTCCATTGTAAGATTTCATGGGTGAAGGTTTTGTGTGCGTAGCAATTTATCCACTCTCGCTTTCTCATTCTTACCCACTACACAAAGCTCAATCTGATTGCTCTGATACAGCAGCCCAGCCATCTGTGTGTATGTGTGATTAGGGCTGTTAAATCACTCCCTTTTAAAGGCTCTGTATACGCACGCTATGTACTGCTTCTGTCATATTCGTATATGTTCTCACAGTTGATAGTATACAGAAGATTTCTAAAGCTCCAGACCTACTATTTGGATCCACTTGATCCCCAAGATAAGAGATCATTGCAAATCAATTGAAAGCTCTTTATGCTGGATCAATTTTTATTTTAAAGGGGTTCTTTTTCCCTTAACCCTTTTTTGATGCTGATGGAAATGTTCTCTTCCAGGATGACTCCATCTGTATCCAGAGGGCACAAGGGCTCGATGAGGAGGTTTTTCTCTTATCAATATATTAGGTCATGACTAATATATTACCAAGGCATGTTACATTGTTTTTGTTTTTTTTAATTATCATCATCTTTTGCTTAAAAGACTTTTTTTTAGAAATTCTGATTTAATGAATTTTACAGAAGATATTTGAACAATAAATAGAAAAAAAGGTTTGTTTTTTAGTGATTTGATTTACTTCCTATTTCCTACAGCACAAATAAAAATGCAAAAACTAAATTAATTACTCTGTATTTAAACTGTTTAAATATTATTTTAGGTATTTTTACGTTTAGCACCCAATTATCAACTTATTCTCAACAAGCATTTACTGTGATTTATATAAAAATATTTCTTCACATTTACAGTCAGTGTTTTATAGGATTCCCTTAGCATACTCACTCTGACCTTTAAGTGGTAGAAGGACACACACACACACACTTTTTTACAGAATAGTTAGTATAAATATCTCCATACATCAAGAATAAGCTGTAGTCGCACTTCAGGCATGTGCAGGTCTCCAGGTCACCATGTTTTATAACGCACAAAGAGATTAAATTCCCTCACAAAATGTACATTCACACTTTTCACACCTTTTTTGTGGTCAGATTGTTCCTTAAATCTAAATATAAAACTTTAATAGGCACATTATCAATCTGTATAATGACTACAAGTGTGCAAAAACAATCAAATTTATAAGTTAAATTTGTTTGTGTGTTTTAAGGAGTGGCCCTGTCTCTGCCTGTGCCCTTTGTCCACATGGCCTGTTAGCTTCACAGATGACAAATGTGGTCTAATCTCTTATCGATCTTCTTTATTCTTCTCAAAAAACCCATTTAGGGCAGAGAAGCAAAGCTCAACCTCTAAAGGCAGCGACTATCAAGCCTTCTTTCCTCCGATTACACAGACACTGCAGTCTTCCGAATGTAGAACTGCTTGTAAATATCATACACTGAAATCACACAGTTCTTTAGGATGTCATTGTATTACATTAGGCCTTTACTGAAACTAACAGACTCACTGTTCCAGCATGATAACGCCCCTGTGCACAAAGCCCTCGAGTTCTGTTACCACATGAGCAGGTTTTCCATCCTAACTTAAAGCTCATTTTTAAAGCAAAGTTCTCAAAAAGAAAAAAATGTGAATGTGAGTGATCTAGTAATCAACCAATAAAACAAGGCAGGTGTTTTGGAGCGGAAACAGACGATGTAACGGCAAAATAGGTAAAATTACATATGTTTGTGATGGACAGGTGTCCACAAACTTTTGGCAATATAGTGTATATATAGCACAGCCATATATGAGTCTTCCTCTAACTCACAAAGAAACGGCCAAAATCTGAGGCAAATCACTACTTGTGCACATAAGTAACAATCATGCAGTGTGAATTAACAAATTACGCAATCTGAAGGGACCGCTAAGGCATCGCGAGGCCTGTAAATTTTTGCCATTCCAAAAATCGAGACCTGTCTGCGATAAAAAATCAGCTGCATACCCTTTGTATTAAAAACCATTTGCAGGCAACCATTTTCCAATCCTTTCAGTCCTGTGTGACATCAGCGATATTTCTGTTATTTTAAATTGCCCATAGGAGTGATTGTGTGTGTGTGGCCCTGTGATGGACTGGCGACCTGTCCAGGGTGTAACCCCTCCTGCCTTTCGCCCTTTTAAAAACGGCTGGGATAGACTCCAGCAGATCCCTGTGACCCCGAATTAGGGAATGAGCAGGTATAGAAAATGAATGAATGAAACTGCACGTGTGCATATATTTTTAATCTATTGTACATAATTTTTTGTTTACTAAAGAAGGCTATGGAAGACAAATTGTCACTTTTATTAGTCTGTTATCAACCTGCCAGATATTGTAATTTTATTTTTAAAATGTTTTGTTTTTTAAAGTAAATTTTATTGATCTGAATTTAATCTCTTTCAGTTTTGTTTATCGATGATGCGCACTCTTGATCATCATTATGACAAACACAAAAGTAATAATATGAAAACTTGCATCAGAAAGTGGTAAATAATTATTAAAGGGAAAGAAAGAGAGAAATGCAAGAGATTTTCGTCATGGCTGAGGGGGTATTGATTGACCACTGAGTTTCTGTGTAATTTAAGGTAATTTGCTGAGAGACACAGAAGCTGGACCCAACCCTCAAGAGCATGTGTGTGCGTGTGTGTGTGAGTATAAGTTGTATCCATGGAAATCAGGCACAAAGAGAAATGTCAATGTCAGGCTTATGCGTAGTCTCTGTCAGATCACACTGAAATTGGAAACAGAGCGTTTTAGCTGTTTAAGCGCACTGGAGTGAAAGTGCACTAATTTCGACCGGAGGTGTCTGACCTCCGGGTATGTGGTGTGTCTGTGTGTGTGTGTTTGAAAGGACACAGTGAAACACAGCAGCTTTTATGTGTGTAAGGACTTTAATTATAAACACAGGACAGGAAGTGCTTGATGTGAGTGCTGTAATTTGTCTTGATTTAGGATTAGGAAGCATTTTGGGATTGTAGTTGGCACAGTAAACATTGAAATGGAATTAAAACCATCTAAAAAATTGTAATTGCCTATAATGGTAATATACACAAGAAAAAATAAGGAATTAGAAAAAGATCAGCACTACTGATTGCAGTTTTTTCCCCTTATTATTCCTACAAATTAGGACCTATTTCAGTTACAACAATATAGTAAAAAAAATTATAACTGCAGACTCGTATTTACTTTTATTGTCAACATTTCGGCATGAAAGCCTTCGTCAGGATATAAATTTAAGATATATCTTAAACAAAAGCTGTAATTTATCTTAATACTCTGAAAAAATCTTATGTAGGAGAAACAAAGAGAAAACTTGGATTGCAATAAAATGATAAGATGTAAAAACTACCCACTTGCATAACATTTTGTAGAGTTTAATCACTTCATTAGGATATGTAGGAATAGTAAAGATATTTCAGAGAGGGTGACTTGGATCAAATTTTATTGAAACACGATGTTTTTTGGATGTAGAAATTAAATGCTCTAAATCCATACGGTCTAAATGTGGATTTTGACTTGAGTTGTTTTTGTGAATGTTTTGAATTGGGATATATTGTTGTTCTCCTTTTTCCTGCTTAATTATGATCCCCACCTGTGAGACATTATTTGCTCTACTTTTACTGCTCTCCATTGTGTAAAATTTTATCCTATAGACAAAGGCAGTCATGCCGAAACGTTGACAATAAAAGTAAATACTTAAGTGAGCAGTTATAATTATTCTACTTAGGTTTTTTTTTAACTTGAATGTGTCCCGAGAGCAGATCGAGGTAAAGCTATAAGGTAACTAGTGTTTAGCAAAACGCTAAAACTGAACAATTATGACTAAACCTCAAGCATTCAGTTAAATAGAAACATCAAGTATTACAGTAACCCTCTATAACTTGAGTAATGTGTCAAAACTTGTATCAGTTCACATAACTTAAGACTGTAACTTTAGACGGCTCATTTAGACTGTACTTAAATTTTTAAGTGTATCTAACTAAGTGTTTTTATAATGTACTTAAACTAAGTTCATTTAACTTGGTGTTTAAGTTCAAGTGTTACATTCAAACTCTCGTCCTCTCCTTCATGGTAACAGTCGAGACGTAAAGCGCCGCCATTTGTAATAATCCACAAATCAGAGCATTATTTATCTTATATATCCAATTACACTAAAGAAAGTCCAGCGTAAGATAATTTAATGACTCATGACTTTGAGTTCTAGACAGTGAAAATTCTAAGTTCATGTTATTTTTAGGTTTAATAAATGGCACTAACTTAGTTTTTTGAGTTATAGGTTCAAAATGCAAATGTTTAGTCAACACAACTTGATAATTTAACTAAAGACAGCATCAGGGTTTGCACATTAGTGCACCCCAAGGTGCAATTTTAACCCAGTACAAGTATTACATTGCATGTACAAAAAAAAAACCCCTACCATGTTAGTCATTCTCTGCTATTATATCATTTAACTCCACTCAGCACTTGGTTGCAATCTTAACATCTACAAATGTTAGTGTGTTTTTTTGTATCTTAGCCCTCTTAATCAGGTGGGGGGAAAACGGATGCCCTGGTGAAAGGTCAGTGGATGATAATCAAAGTTTATTAAATGAAAATGATGGCTTAAACATGATGGCTCTTCACTGACAATTTAGCCATCGTGATCAATGTTTATCAGCCTCTAGAGCCCTGAAGATAAGATACAAAATAAGATTGCTGTATTTGTGTGGCATTCACAACCACTTTTTGCCAAGCACAAGCGTTATCTAGGGGGCTGAGTTAAAAAACACTTCAGTTTATATAGTTTACAAGTAAAACTTGTAGGACCTACAAGGTTATGTTTAAGTAATAAGTGAGGAGTTAATGTTTTTTACAAGTAATTAAATACATTATTTAATATATGTGACACATACTGTACAGCCAAACAGCATAGTGATATTCTACCAGACATTCTAATCTGCGAGTTGTGGTTTGGTGCTTAACGTAACAATATGAATGCAGTCAGTGTCTTTGTTAATGATGCAAATTGTCATCATTATTTGATGTTTATTTTCGTTTGCTCTCATTAATTAAACTGAATGGAGTTAATAATAGTGAACTAATCCAATCAAGAGCAAGTCAGCATCACATCCTAATTATTTACACCCAGGTCGCTGGAGCGCAACAACTTGCGCATGTGGGTACCGGTGCCTTAACCCACTACACCACGGCACTGGCTATTAATTAGTTTTTAAACCAATTTATTATCATTCTTCTTATTATTATTACTATTGCTATTATTATACACCCATCCATCTATTGTGTATACCTGCTTATTCATGGGGATCTGCTGGAGTCTATCCCCGCTGTCATTGGCTGAAAGGCAGTAGTATACCTTTCCATCCAGGGCCACATACAGACAAACAACCACACACACTCACACTCCTATGGGCAATTTAGAATCACCAATCAATTTAACATACATGTTTTTGGACTGTGGAAGGAAACCGGAGTACCTTGAATAAACCCACACAAACACAGAGAGAACATGCAAACCTTCTTGCTCTGAGGCAACAGCGCTAACCACTAAACCACTCTGCTGCCATATCATTGTTATTATTATTGTTATTATTATTATTATTATTATTATTATTATTATTATATGTCATTATTAATATGTCAATAAGTTATGTTAAATAAAATAGTTAAAATAAACAGAAAACATATATCATTATTTATGCTTTGGTAGGTGTCCAATTTTCAATCTATAGCCAATTTATTAGGGTTTGTTACTGTTGTGATAGTTAATTAATTTGTGATTCTTTATTAATTGGTTTTAGTTTGCAAAAAAGTAATTATTGAATAACTAATAAGGAAACTACTGTTTTCCTAAGTAAGATTAATAACAGTTTATTTAATCTTACTTCTATATAATATAACAGTAGTGTTATCATGTATAACTTCCTACATGGTTACTACGGATTATTATTAAGTGTTACCAAAAAAACAAGCAAAAAGATATACCCTATTCCCACCTGGATGATCGATTCAAGTGGACAGTCGAGATGTGTAGCTGATCACACCTGGTGTTACAGTATGATTGAGTTGTTTCAGTGGTCACTTTTAGAAAACAGATGTCATACATCATTTCTGCAGAAGAAAGGCTGTCGAGTTCATCACATCAGTCTTCTGTTGTGTATCTGTCCAGGAAATGTCCGTCAAATCATATCCTATATGTCATACCTTTATTTAGCACATTCTATTTGTGATCCATTCACTCAGGATGCATAATAATGCCCGGTTTAAACAACATGAGCAATTGTCCAACTTGACCTAATCAATACTGAAGCACCTTTGGAGGTCAAAATTAAAGGCAGAGAGAGAGAGAAAGAGGGGGAGAGAGAGAGAGAAGGAGAAAGAGAGAGAGATAAAGACAAAAATGGGGGACAAAAAAATAGATCGATTGATTAGCAAAAAGATTAAAACGGACAGGTTTAATTAACAATATAGGTGTGAACTTTTAAAGCATAACTGACAAAAGTCTATGTGTGTGTGTGTGTGTGTGTGTGTGTGTGTGTGTGTGTTCATTTTATGTTTATTTTCACATAATGTTCCACCTAAATAAAATGAATCTTAAATTGTCCACCAAATGAACACAGACCTAATAAAGGGTTATCCCAAGGACAATAAATGAATAAAATAAAAATAAAGCTACTAAATAAAAAATAAATAAATAAATAAAGCACAATAATTTAATTAAAGGACAATAAATAAATAAAGGACAATCTCCTGATGGTGCACCACCACTTAAGTGGATACCAGCATCCATTGATGTAATATTTATTTACATATATGAGGGCATTTACATTGCATTTGTCAGATGTCCTTATCCAGAGTGACTTACATTTATCTTATTCTATACAACTGAGCAATTTGGGGTTAAGGGCCTTGCTCAGTGGTAACTTGGTGGTGATGAGAATCAAACCCAGATGTTCCAATGAGCAGTCCAACACCCTAACCACTGCACTACCACTTCTCTTATCTAATAGAAGAAAAATCTGATCAATGCTTAACTTTAACCTTAGCAAAAAAAAAAAAAACCCATAAGTCTCTTTTGAAATGCTGTTTGTTTTTGGTGATGTTTTTTGTTAGAGTACAATCACACAATGACTGATTTTTATTAGAAACAACAGGATAGATCATTATCACACACACCCATACACATACTGTACACATACACAAATGTGGCCGGTTGCTTGATGCATTGAATTTGAGATAACGTTACACATTTTTAAAAAATTGATAAAACTCGTATGAAATGGCGTGAATATTATTATTCCGTGTTTCCTCTTTAAGGTTCCTTCCAATTTACTGTAGATGGGACTTTATATAACTGGCACGCTTGTAGAATCTCTCTAAAATGTAGAATATTTACATTTTAAAAATAAACCTACTTGGTGCTTAAATAATAACTTTAAGTCAATTCTAGAATTTGTATATAAAGTATGTCTAATTAACAAAATATACAATCCTCCTCCAGCAAAGCTTTTTAATGATGTCTGTATTATTTAAATTGTCACTTAGATTTATTGTTATTTAAATTATTAAAGGTATAAATAGCTGTATTTCTAAGGATGTTTAGATGAATAGTTTATGTGAAATGTGCCTTTTATTATTATGCCTTACACTTTTACTGCACTGCACACAAACAGCAGAAACAAAGAAACCCGGTTAGATATTCTGACATCCAATAAAGGAGTGTGTGTGTAAGAGTACCAGTCCATCCGGTCAATCCTTCCTACATACCTCTGTCTCTCTCTCTCTCTCTCTCTCTCTCTCTCTATCTCTTTTTTCATGTATAAAATGACTTGAAAATAAATGTCAATCTTTCCTACATACCTCTCTCTCTTCTCTTTCTTTCTCTCTCTCTCTCTCCTCTCTCTCTCCGCCTCTCCGTTTTATCATGTATTTAATGACTTGAAAATAAATGATGTTTAAAAGTCAAAGTCTCTCTCTCTCTCTCTCTCTCTCTCTCTCTCTCTCTCTTTCTCTCTCCACACACACTTACACAATTACGACCTGTCTGCAGCACTGAGATTAGGTTAATGGTCTATTCAGATATTGGATACCTCCACAACAATTTATCACAAACAAACCGAGAGCACACACATACATGCAAGCACACACACAGACACACACACACACACTAAACGATTTTTGCCTTCCTTAAGTATCATAATGAACCAAAACACTGCATAAAATACAGGAGGTAAATGTCTGGCAGATGATTTATTTCCACTGATAAAAAAAATAATATATATTATATATATATATATATATATATATATATATATATACCTTTACCAATATTAAAATCTATCTCAACATGATCATTGCTCTTTTTATTGCTATATAATTCCTTACTTTCGCAGCCTTTTAAACCAAATCAATAAAAAATTATCAGCATGAGAATGTGGTGTGGCTTTGATGGTATAAGGTAGGAATACTAAACTCAGACTATGTTGGTAGGTAAAGCAGCTGATGTACATTTTGTAGCATTTGGCTGACTAATCCTTAATCCTTATGTTTATCCCATTTATCCATGGAAGGATTTGAGGGATGGTGGCCTTGTAAAGTCAAAAGTTTCTCAAAGGGCAGCTTGGCAGTGGTGGGAATTTGCATTCATGGCCTTCATATTAATAGTCTGTCTTTACTAGTAAGATGCAACAGCTCTCAAGGTGGTCAGACCTTCATGGACCCATCCTAAAATTACGCCTGAATTAAAGGTGAAAATAGAAGGGCAGTGGATTGAGTTCAGATACAGACTGAGCAAAGATACAGTACTTTACAAGAGGAACCGTGTGGAATTGTACAGTAATGCTAGGGTAGCCGCAGGTAAGTCTCTAAATAACACCCATAAGCAGAAAACACCCTTCAGATATAAGTTATTTTTAAGCCATGGTAACGATGCCTATCATTCAGACCGATATATCATCAGTCTGCTTTTTCCAGAGGAGCTTCCTGCATCTGTTTTCTGTGACAGACGAACAATTGATCTGATGATGCAGTAGCTGCCATCTGGTCTTGAATGCAGGTTCACCACTGTGGAAGACGAATTCAGTCAATTAGTCCTGACGTGAAGATGTCTAACTGTGTTAGATTTGTTTAGGACATTAATAAAGCTGTGATACTAATAAAATGGTGATCCTTTTTTAAAGATGTCTCTTAGTTTCTACTTGAACTAGAGTTAAAGAGATGAAAGTGGATACAGAAGTTGAGCATATGAACCAGTGTCTACAGTGGCATTAAGCTTAAATGCAGATAGCTCCATATGTTGTATATAAAAATCTGTAAATTGTATGTTTGGGGGGGGCAAGAATAGGAGAACGAACAATTACTGTATGACAATATGCAAGTAAAAATAACCTAAATGTATGTGATATGTAATATTGTTATGGTTAGTTTGGGGGTTTTGTGGGTGTTCATAAACTTAGTTCAGTGTCCTGGTTTTTCATTTGTTTCTTGCGCCTCGTATGTTCATGTCATGTGCTACCCTTGTCTGTGGGTCAGTTTGTAATTGGTTGCTTTAGTCATGTGACTTGTTCTATTTGTTGTTTTTAGTTGTTTAGTTGTTCATTGGTTCCTGTTCAATATTTTGGCCTTCTTATTGGTTGGATAGGATTATGTCATGTGACCCCTTTAGTTTGATGATATATAGCCCTCTTGTTGGCATCGTTGCTTGTTTGTTGTTAGTTTTATTCGGTGAGTCCATGAGTATATTCTTGTCAAGCCAGGCCAAGCCATGTGTGTGTTTATTGTTTGGTCTCTTTCTACAGAAATGAAGCTACACTTGGGTTCTCTTTAACCTGCCTTCAGTGGACTACTTACAAATATTTCCTAATAGATATAGTAATTACATTATTGGAATCTCTTTTTAGACATTTTCTAATACCAGACCTTTGACAGACTGATTTGCTATTTTTGCACGTTTGTCTTGAAAATGAAGATGAAATACCTGCCAAAAGAACATGAAAAAAAGTAAAGCTTAAAAATAGAGATTTAGAGTTTAGCATCTTATTAATCTGACTGAACTCTAGATGTTTTCATTTGGTAAAATAACATATTTATTAACTTTAGACAAAAGAAAATGTACCACTATCTAAACACTTTATTCGGATAGTCCAATAATGACAGTTTACAGAAAAATCAATAAGATGTCTATACACTATCAGCAACCTGATAGGAAAAAATGATTAATCAATAGATCATCTCTACACATACTACATACAAATACCTGTGTTTTTACTTTAGATACAGAAGACAAAACAAAGTATACTACACTATCTACACAATACAACACAAAGATGTAGTGTGTACATCTCATATAGAGTACAAGACTCAGCGTGTTGATGTCAGTCCAGAGTCTGATAGCTTGGGGAAAAGAAACTATTACACCATGTGGTTGTTAGTGCCCAAATACTGTAGTACATTTTTCCAAACCACAGGAGGGTGAAGAGTGTGTGAGGGATGTGTGGCGTCATCCTCAATGCTAATAAATTTGTGGGTGCAAGTGTGGTGTAAATGTTTGTGATGGAGGAAAGAAAGATTTAGACTTATCTTCTTAGATGTCCTCACTATCTGCTGTATAGTCTTGTGGTCCGAGATGATGCTATTTCCATCACAAGCACCGATCCAGCTGCTTAAGATGCTTTCAATATTCCCTCTGTGGAATGTGGTCAAACAAAGAGGTGCCATTCAGATTTGCACTAAATTTTTGCCAAGATGTTGTATTGATGATAGGAGAATCAGACTGCTGCACAAAGTCTTCTCCAGAACATCCCAAAGAGCATCAATGAGGTTAAGGTCTGGACTCTGTGGTGGCCAATCCATGTGTGAAAATGATGTCTCATGCTGAACCACTCTTTCAACATTTGAGCCTGATGAATTCCGGCATTGTTATCTTGCAATATCCCCAAGCCATCAGGGAAGAGAAAAATCTATTCATGGAATAACCTGTTCAGTCAATATATTCAGGTAATCAGCTGAACTCATTTTTTTGGCACATAACTTAAACCTGAACCTGAACCTGTCCAACTGCAGCAATTCCAGATCATAGCACTGCCCCCACAGACTTGTATGATAGGCACTAGGCATTATGGGTGCATCACTTCATCCACCTCTCTTTATACCCAAATGCACCCATAAATCTGGAACAGGGTAAATCTGGATTCTTCAGACCACATGACATTCTTCCATTGCTCCAAAATCCCGTTATTTTACTTTCTAGAAAATTATAGCCTTTTTTTCTGATTTGCCTCAGTGATTTTTTTTTAAGCCACAACACTGTTTAGTCCTAATCCCTGGAGGTACCTTTGCATTGTGCATGTGGAAATGGAAGTTCAACTATAGTTTTTTTACGACTTGATTTCATCAAAAGTTATCACCGAAAACAATCATTCAAAAAAATTTTTGCAACCACATAAGTTCTTCAAAGATGATAATTTCCCACAATCCTACCAGTTTTAAATAATGCGTTAGACAGTTTTCTTTGCTTAATGCATGCCAGTAATTTGACCCATATGAAACAGATTTACATCCTTTCCCTGTCCACAGGATGTGTCTTCCAACATGGTTAAGAAATGAGTAGTAACTCACTGCATTAGTTTGGGTTGAAGAATGCACTATTAATCGTATGGGTGGCTCTTACCTATTTGCTTAGTTAAATCCAGGTGGGGACCTTTTTTTGGTTCTACACAATAGCACCACAGAAATTACACAAAAGCAACTTTCTAACTGTAACTGATAGAGCTTGGACATAGGAAATTTAGACTCACATTACATCTAAATTATAAAAAGTGACTACATTTGTGTATTAAAAGGTTTCAATCTAAAGTGTATCTATTTGTAATACACAAATACAAACATGACGCCGATGACCTGTGCTAACAAATGCGGAGAAAAGAAGACCTCCTGTATATCAGGGATGCTGTCAGTAAGCCTAGAATGTGCTAAACAAGCTGCTGTTCAAGCTGAATGCTCCAGTAAGTTTCATTAAAAGCTCTGATTAATTTTATTTGAGGAGACTTCTGAAGCTGGTAGAGCATGCAGCAGAGGAGAGGGAAAAGCCTGATAAAACTGCAAAGGACAGACAGAGAGAGAGAGAGAGAGAGAGAGAGAGAGAGAGAGAAAGAATGCAGACTTTGTCTTGAAAAGAAGGCATACTAGTGGATTTTAATTAGAATTCTTCCCTGAACGATAACAAGCTTTGTGAACTTTGTGATATCCACATTTTAGAAATCTGAAGATGTTACTGCTGAGGATACATTTCTCAATGGAGCTGCTTTCAACCAAAGGCTGATAATTGATTAACAAAAACTGTTTATATAGTCACTGTAAAATGTTATAGAGTAGAATAACTATTTAGATAAACATTTTTTTATAAATAAGCTTAAGGTACAATTGAGTACTATTTCATTTTTATTGCTAATCTTTTCTTTTTATGTGACAGCAGATACAATCAATAAACATGGTAGGTGAGAGAGAGAAAGAGAATTTTCCATGTTTACAGAGACCAGCTGACCCTGAGCAAGAATATGGACACACACACAGATCAGCAAATCATCATCATGGAAGCAATGGAAAGCAAATAATTCAATCTATTCAATTGGACAGACATGTAAAATGAGTTAAAAACAACACTCTTGGTGATGCCTATAGAGTAAATGTGTATGTGTGACGGTGTGTGTTCGCTAGGAACTCTATATTCATTTGCACCTGCACACATGCCTAATCATAGACATAAAATAAATGCAGATAACCTTAAAATAACTCTTATTTAGCGAGTCAAACAGCGAGGCCCTAAAGTCATGGAGAATATTAGAAAGAACACTAGCTCTATCAGGTCATGATCAGCACATCACATAGACCAGCACTGTTGTAGGGGCAGTGGTGGCTCAAATTCTTAAGGTGTTGAGTTGTTGATTGGAAGACCAGGAAGACCTGGGTTCAAGCCACCGTTGGGTCCTTGAGCAAGACCCCAACCCTACAAGGTGGGGTATTTGAAGTAAAACTTTTGTGTTGTACTGTGTATAATCATGTATGTGACAAATACAATTAAAATTATTTATTTTATGTAAATGTAAAAATGCCTTAATTTGTCACATATACTTCTTAGAGTGAGATTTGTTTCCTCGCATATCCCATTTTAGTAAGTTGGTGTCTGAGCACAAGGTCAGCTCCGACGCAGCACCCCTGGAGCAGGTAGGGTTAAGGGACCCAACAGTGGCTGGCTGGCGGTGGTGGGGCTTAAACTCAGGTCTTCAGATCAATTGTAATTTAATTATTAATTATTCTAAACTAATCTATACTGTCCTGACTGTAGACTTGGTTTGGTTTAATGGCTTTTATTATTCTCTACCCATCATTGATTGCATTTATGACCTTTTATATATTCCACAAGTTATCTAAATACTATAGCTAATCGACAAATATAATAATGCTCTGCAAAACCTCTAGTTCATCACTAGGTAATACGACTGGTTAGGTTTAAAACCTAGTGACCCACATACAACACTGAGTGAAAATAATGACACTCTATTTATTCCTACATTCCAGATTACCTTCTCATTGACAACAATGGAATTTTCACAACAATAAAATATATGTGATTTACTTACTACTTTTCATTTGTGATAAATAAACACCTTTCCCTTATGGAATTTTGATAAGTAACAAAAAGAATTTTTACAGTCTGGAAACTAGGCTAGTGATGCAGTCCTTATAAAAACCAGTTTATATAACTACAATGGTTGTGGGAGCTAGTGCAGGGACAGATATGTTTGATGGCAAGCGGAATGAAGAATAATTAATTTATTAACAGCAGGCAGTCTGCTGTGTGTTGCTAATTAAAAACTGCTGATCATCTAACCGTCAGTCTGTGTTTCTGTTCTGTGGTAACTTAAAAAAAATCGTTTGGCACATGAAGTAATAGCTGTTAAAAAAGAACAAAACAAAACAGCACCAAAAATTATGTTTCCACACAGCAGATCAAATATACAGAACAATTTATTCCAGCTAAATTGCACAATTTCAAAGTGCAATTCACTGAGCTGTTTCAGTGGGGAAACATGGTTAGTCCTTGTTTACTCTCAATTTAGATTTAGCCACTTTCCCCACACAGCCTGTCAGTTCTCTATTACACAGCCACTCCGGCGAACCGGCAGACTCACCCCTGTAGTTTACTGATGCAGTCTTTAAGACTCCTGGAGAGAGATGTATTTGTAAAACATATTTTCTGCTCACCTTCTCAGTATCTCAAAACCTTATTTACATACAGCAATTGTTGATGTTGATATCTATTCATACATTCGTTTATTCATTTATTCATTTGTTTATTCATTCATTTAATCATTTATCTTCTATACTCACAGGGACACGGGGATCTGCTGGAGTCTATCTCAGCTGTCCCTGAAAGGGCAAAAGACAGGAGGGCTACACCCTGGACAGGTCGCCAGTCCAGCACATTTGGGCCAAAATATAGGGCACCCATACACACAAAAAACATTCCTTTTTTAAACATTATTATGTCTTAATATTTGGTCATGGTAATAGGTAATAGGTGGTAGGTGATACTTATTTTACCAACTCAGACATTTGAGTCTCGTTCAGCAAAATAAACGAATCTTTTATCAAGTTTATTTTAGCAAAATATATTTAAAATGTTCCTTTCCTAACACATCTACTTCTTACCCAAACCTTGATCACACTACAAACAATATAAAACTATAATGCTATACGAAACAGAAAAGATTAATGCCTTGTTTTTTTAGGGCTTCAGTCTATAATTAGCTCACCTTACCTCTCATCTGACAAGTCTTCGAGTTTGAGTCATTCGTTTATTACGTGACAACACCATAAACTTAACCGATGCAGTCTGAGCCGGTAAAAGAATAATTAGTTAACCTTTCAAGTCCTCAGATTTGAGTCGTTCGTTTATCACGTGACAACCCAACATGCTTAACCAGCGTAGTCTGAGCCGGAAAGAGAACCACATGCGTGACTGAACGAATCACTCTATGAGACAGCTCGTTCTCCCTGAGTCACATTAAAGATTTGTTCAAAATAAACAAATTGTTTAAGAATGACCCATCACTACTGGGAGTAGTCTGACGGTCTGGATATGAGATACTATGTGAAGTGGAGTCTGATATGGCCATGTCTGTGCTAGTGTTGTCATCTGGAATTTTTTTGTAATATTTAATACTTCCTGGTAGTCATTGGAAAAAAACTGAAGAGTATAAAAGATACCAAAACTATAATAGGAAACATTAAAGGAATTCAATGGTAAATATAGTGATGGCTATTTACAGTACATATTTAACAGAATACAGCAATCACCAGAGCTGCGTTTCATTACAGAGACCAATTGTATCAGGATACAAAACCTGACATGGCTGTGTTTAGGTGTCAAAAAATGGCAGGCGCTAAGCCGCTAAGTGATTGAAAAGACGGAATCCTCTCTTCTCTTTTATTTCTCCATAATGCCTCCATCTTTAGTATTCCACAGATGGAATCTCATTCCGAATCCCACTTTTATGAGCACTGTGATTCTTATCCTAAGGCCAAACCTTTAAAATTGACTTCTTTATTTTCTATCAATCATAGATATTCTTTGATGAGAGATTGATCTGAGTACAGTTAATTCATTTATGTTTGCAAGGTTCATGTTTGCAGAATCTTCTTTGTTAGTTATCTTTATTTTATTATATAATTCAGTCACAGAGGATTTACAATTCGGGGGGCATTAGTATGACGATGCCTCTTCTGCTATGACACACTCCTTTAAATAGGTTCAGTAAATCTTTATCCAAAAAATGAATGTGTGTGTGTGTGTGTGTGTGTGTATTGTCAGACTGCTAGGCTACCTTAATCCTTTGGGGAATCATTAGAAATCTCAATCTCTGTTGTCCTGCTGATTGATTGTGTGTGTGTGGGAAGGAGTGGGAGGGTTTTTTCTTCCATTGTAGCATTTTAAAATGGGTCTGCGTATGTATATGTAGGAATATGTATAAAATAGTATAAAATAAATGGCAGCTTTGACCTTGTTGGGACATCTGGGTGATCCTATATATATAAAAGATGCATTCATAGCTATGTCAGTGAATGCAAGACAAACGTGTATTGTTTTCATATTTGTGCTGACGTGTTTAAGTTACTAAAACATTTACTTCTGCTTAGAAAAAAAGAGAACGAACAACCGGTTAGTACTGAAGCACCAGTTCGTTACTTATTTATCCGAACGAAAACAAATGCAGTATTTCTTTTGTAGCTTTAAGCACCCCCAATACAGGACATCTAGGATATACTGTGGGGAATCTGTGTGGATGACAGGCATCTTAACTTTTACACTAAAGCTTTTTATTATTATTTTCTAATCAAATTCAAAATAGGTTTAACATCAACTGGCTTAAAATCAAATTAAAGGCAAAGAAATGTGGACAACTGATCAGCAATTTAAAGTCAAATATCTTTTGTACCATCTATCCATCCATTTTCTTTATCTACAAAGGAAGCTTGGAGGAAGCAGGTGACATTCTGGATGGGATGACAATTTATTACAGAAAACAATTGCACACACTTACACACCCAGATGAAGTGCCAATTTATTGCAAAAAACAATCACAGTCACACCCTTTTCTTTTATTATAGGAGAAACCGGATTACCCAGAGAAGACTTTCAAAGCACAAGAAGAACATGCATATACTGAGCAAATGCAATAACAAAAAGTCAATGTGCTCATGTTTTTTCTACCTCGGCTTCTTTAAAATTGATGTATTTATTATTTCCTTTACAAAAAACCTCGGTTAATAATGCCATACTACAAAAACTGAACTGGGACTAAAATTGATATACCTACATTTTTTAAGTTCTATTGTTTCTATTGTTTCTAATACAAGTCAGAGGCCAAATATATATATAAAGATATAAAACAGGCATAATTATAATGTTCCAGTAAGTTCCAGTAAGCCCCACACAGAGAAAACAGGTTAATTATGTTGAAGTACCAATTAAGTGGATTTCTTTAAATTAAAAAGATTAAGTGCATGTTTTCACATATTCCATTGTGAATGTTGATTATCATTGCTTACACACAGGCTAAACACTGTAATGAGTCAAACAGTACTACATTTAATAAAGCCTTGCCTCCTAGGTGATGACTCAGTATTTCACATCATTTGTTGGCGTTAAACCTCTGTTAAACACTTGCCCTGTAACACAAAGCCCTGCAGAAGAAACATGAGTACCGAATCTGATTCATCTTAGCATCAAAATTATTCCGTATCCTGTGTGGGTGTGACACCGTTGTGTTTGTGATGTCGATGTGAATTCGGAAACTAGCCGACTCAAAATCACTCGAAACCAGATCTGTCTCTATTGCTGTAGTCTCAACCCTCAGGTGTCGTACACACACATGACTGTTGGCTGAAAGTTTGATACAAATGCTACACAGTACAAATAGGGTCTGAATATTTTCTTTAAAAACCTCGCATATGTTGAATAATATTATTTTGTTGTTGCTTTGTCCTTTTTTAATTTGCCTATTTAAACTCGTGCTATTCTAACACTTTTGATTGGTTCCTTGCACCACGTCTGCCAATTACATTGATCCAAATTGCCACAGAAAGTATTGGGCTACTACACCCTGTCTGAGAATTGCCACCATGATGCATAACAAAATGCATTTCAGTGCTACAAATTTAATAATAATCTTATCCTAAAATTTGGTAAGGGCGCAAACTATAACAACATGTTTTTGCCAGCTGTTACATTTACATTTAAATTTGCAGCATTTGGCAGACGCCCTTATTGTGTTGGGAGTATTGTAAGATTAACTCTGCCTGGGATATAAATGTTTCAAATTGATTTAGTTTAAAATATCTATTAGAAAATTAAAATTAAAATTAAAAAGTAATTAAATATAATTAGTCACTCTACTTTTTTGTATATTTAAAAAGTTACACTACTTATTACATTTTAAATAGGGTAATTTTTAATCTGTAACCTATTACATTTCCAAAGTAACCTTCTCAACACTGATGACAAAACTGGAAATGCTTTTAGAACATTTAAAGTCACTCTGATTGGTTGGATTCTAAAGGTGGGTGTGTTGCAAATTTGCAGACTTAAGGATCAGCTAACTGCTGAATTTTTGTAAATGATGTAAAGTTCATCATAGAGACTTATGATGAGACATTTACTTACATGATGGATCTATGGTTGGATACTGTCTGATTTGATAGAAACGTCGTTTCTACATTTTATTTGCTTCTAAATAAGATACTGAACTGTGATTGGTTGCTTTTCATGTCAGTCAGATACTCTATTTTTAAAAAATCTGCTTCAGTATGTGATCCAGAACCTCTGCTGTCACTCTGAAAGTCTAGCTACACAAGACTATTATGACAGATCTAGAAAAAGTCAGGAAGAAAATTGGAGACAGATAGTCTGAAAAGGAAAACCAATTGTAAGAATAACAATGTGGCCATTTTTCTATTGTGCCTATAAAAACTGGATTGGATTATTTTTATTATTCCATGACTATGATCTTGATTATAATAAAGCTCTGGCCAATTCACAGTTTTCTTTAAAGTCTATATTTTTAATCTCCTGTGATTGCCGCTTTTTAAAATTATAGCAAATTAAATGTAAAGTAATAATGATAGATGATAGATTGGGTCTATTACAAGCCAGTGTACTGATGGATACAAGGTAAAATATTACAGTATACTATAAAGCCATGTAATTTTTTTTAACATGAATTCCTCCCCTAGTGTTTAGAGTTAACACATTTCTAATTTTTCAGGTGGTAAGTCACATGACAGCTGTTCAATATTTCACTTTCCATCAACAATGCAGTTAGCTAAGAGCTGCTGTCAGAAAACAGATGTAGCTGTCAAACTTGTAAAGGGATATCTGCACACAACACACACACACACACACACACACACACTGTAAAAATTAAACCTAAAAATTGTATTACTTGTATCTTTTTTCTATTAAAATCTTATTATACCTGTCTTTCAGTCCTCCATTGTTTTTTATGCTGTGAATATAAATGTTGTTTATCCTATGTGTTGTTTTTAGGAGTATACTACATTATTAGCATATATACTAATAAACTTACTTTTACATGACCTGACCTATCAACATCCCATAGTAAGTATAGAAATACAAATATTTAATGATACCTTTATACATTTGCACATTACGTAATAACTGTCTACAAATCATTTTAAAACATTAGCATTAAACTATGTTTATACTGTAAAACCAAAGTTGCACCTTAGGCAGTCAAAAAATCACATGGTTAACCGATGACCTAGCTAACTAGCTAAAACACCGCTAATCTTCTGCACAACAATTTGTGTGGAAAACCTGAGCAAAGACGTTGAACTTTTGACAAATGTCCTAAATGTAAATAAATCCTGACCTGATCCAGTGGGGATATTAGGCCAATAGAAAACCTTTAAAGTAAAGTTATAACAAGGGATAGCCACTCAATTACGCTAGTGGCAAATATTTACAGGCCCACAGATTAACAGACATCAGGTGATGTTAAATAATAATAATAATAAGGTCACTGTAAAGTTTATGTATGAAGTAAGAATAAGACATTTAAATATAGTCATAAGTATAAGGTGATTTATTAGTGTTTATTAACCGTTAATATGCTAGTAATATAAATACTAATAAGCAACTAGTTGATAGTAAGAATTGGTCTTAAATTGGTGGCAAATTGACCCTAATCGGCCGCTTAGTTCACATATGCCTTGGGTCAGCTCTGCCTTAAATCCTTCTGCTTGGGATCATAATTACACATTACACACCCAGCAAGTAAAACTAAGAAAAGAAACTTGGTTGCTTAATGTATTTACTAAACAACAAATCTAACACTTACAAATCAAAGAATTAGAGCTTAAGTCTGGCACACTGGGGGGAAAAAGCCTCTCAGCTACCTAAAGACAAAAAATCACACCAAATTTCTCTCACCAAATGTATCTCCAAATTTGTCCACAGTCTCAGACCCAATTAGCCAATCAGGACAGACCAGTCACTGATGTAACTGTACATAGAAATGTACAATTTATTAATTTTTTTCATAGGATTTTGACCCTTAACTGCTGCTGCGACTGGGTTGGAGTATTTGAGTATAACACCTCCAACAAAGTCCGTGTATTAAAAGGTCTTACTATAAATAATTTTAGTAAGAAAAAGTCCCTGATACATGCAGATCCCTGAGGCTAATTGCCATCATTAGCCCAATATGCAACCCTAACTTACAATGTAGTGAATTGTCTTAAAATAGAACTTCATAGTATGAGTTGGGGAGCGTAAGAAAGTAAACGAGTGCACTCCCATCTGTTCCCCTCGGATACAAACTGCTCGTTGGCAGATTCCATTGATGCTTAGCCACAATCTGAGTCTCAGTTTCGATTACATTTACAGTAGTATTAAGATGTTTTCTTTAAATTTTTTTGTGTTTTTCTTTCAAAGTAAATCAAAAGTATGTCATGTCAAGATTATCAATAATGCATGTAGTAAAAAAAAAAAATAATGTGAATATCTACATGTTCTACAGGGAGAGTAACAAGAACAAAGCACAAAAAAACTGGGAACTGGCAGGGATTCTTTTTAAAAGGTAACATAAATTAAAAGACTAGAAGATACTGGAGTGTGTTGAGTCAGAGTTGCTATCATGATGAGCCAAAACAAGCTGACTTCATCCGCCCTACAGTCACATCTGACTTTCTCTGCAATGAAACGCAGTCGGAGCGTGAGAGACAATGTGAGTGATCACTCAGCGCTAGGAAAACACATGCTGAGATAATAATAAAATGTTCTCATTCATTTTGCAGGGGGTGTACATTTAATGACTGCCGACATTTAGGGAAAGTCAGTATCAAAGGATATTTGGTGAAAGCGGATGACATTTTATCTGTTTTTTCTTTTTAAATTACAGCAGAAATTTTGAGGTAGATATCTGCACAGTCCAGATGACATCATATACTAAAATAATATTCGGCCAGTCAGGAAAAGTGGTAGCTCAGTGGTTAATATATTGGACTGCTGATCAGAAAGTCGTATGTTAAATTCTCAGTGCAGATAAAAGGGTCACTGCTGGGCCCTTAAGCAAGGCCCTTAACTCTCAACTGCTCAGTTGGATGAAAAATTAGATGAATATTAGTCACTTAGATAATGGCGTCTGCCGTATATCTAAAAATGTAAATGAAATGTATACACTGTTTTTTTGGAAGGTGAAGTCAACTAACTCTAGGCTTTTATCTGATTATTAATAATCTGTAATAGTTAGTAGACTTTTAGTTTGTAGAACTGATTTCTGTGAAAGTCATAGGGATGATAGTGACCTGTTAAATTTCAGCTCTCCATATGTATGCCTAACTTATTGTGACATTAATGAACACTGATTCATCTACAAACAAAGTGTTTTCTTTTTCCTAAATTAAGGTCCACCATGTTTTTTAATCATATTGAATGAATATGTATGAATAACAGTCATGTCGGCTGATTTATAGAGGTTTAAATTCTCCAGAAAAAGAGGCAAGTCTATTTGCCAAGGTGTGTTTATGAATACACACAGTGCAGTTAATAAAAAAATGCTTTGTTTTCCAAACCAAAAAATATTTTCCTTTGTCAGATTTATTCAAACTGATTAAATGACCCTGTAGACACAGATGCTATCCCTTTTTATGTGAGATGAATGGAGGATACGGCTGTCCTAATACTACATATTCATACATGCAATATTTCAAAGCAGCTATCATGGCAGGTGTCAAAGTGCATTTGAATACTCATTAGACTTTAAAATATAAACAATTAGAAATGCTGGCTTGGAAGCAGAATAAAAAGTGTCAAAGCAATCAAAGGCCACATGTGGAGCATAAATCATCCCTATTTGTGTGTACGTGTGTGTTCACATAATGTATGAATTCTAAATCAAACATATTCCAAGGTCTTGCATTTTCTCCCGTACCCTCTTTCACACACACACACACACACACATAAATACTAATTGGCTGGTGTTGAAAAGCACCCCTGCCGTGACATACAGCTGTAAAGCAAGTTATTGTCATGACAACACATCATGGACAGAGTTTCTTCCTCTTCTCCACTGTCTAAACAACTGCCCTTGGTAATAAACCTGTTTCTCTCCAGAGGAATAAAAGAATACTTCCTAACACTAAAACAGCAGCAGTCTATAACACTGACATGAAGGCATGTTTGGATGATGTCATTAGTACGATACCACAGCTGTCAATTTTAACAGCTGTACTTGACTGATTGCTTTTAACCAAGTCTCATTTTCCTGTCAAAACCTAATTGAAAAATCTATTCAGCAGTTCCTGGAAAGATTTTTTTGTGTATTTTGAGCTGCAAGAGAGATATATTGTAAAAAAAAAAAAAAAAAAAAAAAAAAGGTGTAAACACATGTTAAAGTCAGTGACAGGATTTGTGTGAGAGTTGAGAGATTCAGATGTAACCTCACACTGAATTTTGATGATGTAGTGGGGGTTGGATTCACTTGCCTCTATTGAAAGGTGCATCACTGCAAATAAACACACAATATTCTCTTAGCTAAAATACTATTATCCTGATGATATTAAAAATTCTATCCTGCTTTGATTGGTCCCTTTTAGTGTGGCACGCCCATACCCACAGTACACATGGAAATACTGTATAATTCCACGAGTAGAGACGAGATTTAATGTTGGTTTGATGTCAATCATTCAATATCAAATAGATTGGATTTATGCGTTAGTGTGTTTCACCACCATCCTCAATACTTCTGAGTAGGGTAATATTTTTTAAAAACTGCTTAACTGTTTATTCAGCCAGGAACAGAGATTTCCAAAATATGCACTATATAGTCAAAAGTAACAAGCCACATTTACATTATTTTATTTGAAACTTTATTGGGATTGGATCTTGGGATAAGTAGAAAATTGGGAGTCTCAACCATTTCCTACAATCTAGTTCATGTTAAATTAAGACAAATGCAACCATGTTCACATTTACTAACATTTCATATGAATTTTTTATGAGCGTAGCTTAGTTAATTCAGTTAAATCAGGTAAATGATGGTGCTGTAATGGTAGAATATGCTCTATATAAATCCTATTCTGCCGTTCGGTATATCAACTATATCATTTTGATATAGATTGATACACATTCTTCATCAAAATATACAATACAATACACTGTTACAAAGCATCTTCACAGAAAACCAGATGTACACTTAGATCATTTTACACAAACCAGAGACAGGAAAACTCCTGGAAATGACGTGGGGGCTTTAAACATGAACCTTAAGATGAAGCAGACACAAACAAGAACCCATCTTTTTCTGTTTAATAAAAGACAGTGGAACTGTGAGATAATCTTTGAATGTTGATGTATATTATAGTTTAAAACCTTATGTTGAGGGACATTGGTCTTGATGTCCATATCTATTGACATACATACTATATAGAAAAGGAAGTAGGAGAAATCAGGTTTTTTTATTTAAATGCTATTTAAAATTGTTCTTTCAGTGTTTCCAAATTCAAGTGCAAACCAAGACAGTTTTCAAATATGGTGGAATTCTTTTAATATTTTCTGCACAAAGCAATCAGCACTCCAGTTTTCCTTCTATTTCTAAACACTTTTTCTAAACAATTCCTTTATGTTGTTACAGCTTACAGGCTTATTTCTCAATGCAATCAGCCCCATAACTAAGCTGATAATATGTCTTTGATCCTCAACACTTACTTTGGCTTTCCTTGTCAGTCTCTACTCCGATCTGTGTATTAAGCATGGGAGACAACTCACCTGTTCTCCCGGCTATAAAAGGGTGCATGCAATTATCCAGGAATTGAGCATATTGATTCCTGGATTGGTTTATCATAGAGAAGGCTGTTTAGGTGCAGTTATAGGCATTGTAAGTTAATAGATAGGCATTTGAGGAAAGGGAACAATGTCTGGGAAAATAGGAATTGAGTGCTATCATGTCTTAGGTATAGCTAAAATGTCAGGCGAACGTTCATGAAACCATTTTTACCCTTATTGGAAAATCCATATTACCTGAAAAAAATGCATTAAAAGCGCACTGTTAGAAATTACTGTAGAATTTACAGTATCCGACTGGCAATTTTGGGTTGCCAGTAAGACTATAAAAACAGGAGTACTGTAAATCATCGACTACAACTGTACTGTAAAAAAACACAGCATGGTGCTGTATATATAACTGTAAACTTAAAAACATTCATCATGCTCCCATGATTCATAGCAAAATACAGATGTCTGCTGTAAATATTTATTGTAAAGAATTACAGCAATTTTAACAGTGGGAAAGCTTTTTTAGTTGAATGTGAATTATAAACTGTAGCATTGTATAACCCACTAAGACGATCTAACTTATATGGCAACTATTTCTACAGACTTATCCACATACTGTAGCCATGCTTCTACGTGGCCGCCCTGGTAATGATGCATGATAACATGTCTACATTTAGCTGACACAGATTACAGTATACGCACAATGCAGCAGTGTGTAAATAAATACATTGTTTATGCTTCTTCATCCCCCATGCTACGTGTCCTCTTCAGGCCTAACAGCAAGTGATGGTACGGGTCTATAGTGTTTCAAAAGGATTAAACCATTTGTACGTGAAAATGTGAAACATGACACATTAGCAGTGGAACGAATGTTTCTCATTACAGTCCTGAGCATCTACACTAATACGTCTGTTCCATTCCTATTTCGAGCTCAACGTCGCCACCAGGTCCAGCCCGTATCCAGCCCAGTTTGATGGATCAGCACTTAAAAACAATAAGCCCCAGATGCATTTTCTCAGTGATGACCTTGTCTTCTAGACGGCTATCCAGACAATAGAGCAGTTACGTTGCTGCAGCATGGAATAAGCTGCTGGTTTGTCCGGTCAGAGGAGAACTGGCCTCCAGACTAAGCCTGGTTTTTCTTTATTCATTTTTGATGTCGCCTATGACTTGCTTAGTTGGGGACTGTTAATTTAAAGATATTAATTAAACTAAGTGTTTTAGTAAGTGTTTAATATTGTTTTATTTGATTCTGTAAAGCTGCTTTGGCACAATATTTATTATTAAAAAGTGCTATATAAATAAAGGGGTCTTAACTTGTCTCAACAATATTAAAGTGGATCAAAACCTTTTATCAAAGTTGTTATTAAACTTAAACAATATGTGTTCTTGTCGTAGGACAACTCTAATGATTTTTTTGTCCGTTTCAAATGTAAGACTATAAACATCAACTAAAACTACTGTAGTTAAAATAAAAATAGTTTCACCATGTTTCAGAACTAACATCCTGAGTTCTGATTAAACTTAGAGTTGTGTTGCGTTTTACATGTTTGCTCTGTGTTCTTGTATATCTTTTCCAACCTCCAAAAACATGCATGTACATGGAAAGGCTACTGTAAATTCCCCATAGATGTGAATGAATATGTGTGCAAGTGGGTGGACATAAATGTCCTCTGATGCAATGGTATCCAATCTCAACCTCATCTTCATCCCCAGTCATCCTGAGCAGGACAGTGTTGTTAAAGTTCAACAGATGAATAAATTTGATAAAACAGGCTTCATAAATAAAAAACCTAATTCTGACAAAAATGTGCACTTTTGCAACAGAGGACAAAAACTGAATATATGACTCATTGCAGAAACTTTTGGGTGTCTTGAGACAGACCCAATTTCAATTGTTCTCAGGAGGTCCAGGATATCTAGCGTTGTCTATGAATGACCCTAATAGAGTGTGACTACACCTCTAGCACAGTGCTGCCTAATCAAGTCCGTGGAGAGTCCTATTTAGTCGACATTTTTGTTCAAGTTCCGCTTCCAACACACACAGAGGAGGTAATCAAGAACAATGAATATTTAATACAGCTGTGTCTGGAGCAGGTACAGAGCAAAAAGTTTGGAACATAAGGGGTTCCCCATGGATGGAATCGGGGATCACTGTGACAGCGGATGAAAAGAAAAAAGAAAGGTTAAGCCTACACTGAGAACCTGTTTGTGATTTTGTTAAGCACTGCTGAGGGGGTGCTTTTGCATTTTTGGGTGCCCTCCCCAAACTGATTGCTAGGACATACAGTATATAATAGGCACCAGGTGCCAAATCGGTTAGACAGCCCATCCTCTGCAGCAGTGAGTTGGCTAATAAATCTATTCATCTTTAATAATCAAAACTCTGACTTTTTAATTTCATTAATTTTTTTTTCCTGTGGAATTGAATGTTTTAGGTTGAATCTAGATGCTGTAAGTGATTTAGGAGCAGGCTGATTTATATGTTGATTGGAATATTTCCAGACATGCTATTTCTGTTTGCAAGGCTGATTATATACCCTCACTAAGGGAAAATGTGCTAGCCTGGGGTTTTAAGATACAAGCTCATGGGGAGGCTACGCTGGATTTAGTTTGTATTTTAAGTGGAGCTTGAGGGTACAGTGCAACTTAAAGTCTTCTCTAAGGTACATATTTACACATCTTTACTTTCTATGATTACACCTTTGTGTGCACATTTGTTCTACTTGTTCTTTCTCTGATTTTTTTTATCTGTTAATGTTGTAAGAATGTGAGTATGCATGAGAAAACACACATGCCATGTATAAAATTGAGCAGGACGTTGCTCATACTTGTCATCTTGCCTCGCCTTTTTTCTTCCTTTATGACTAATTGAACCACTTAGGCTCTCTCACAGTCTGGAAAATTGTCCATACGGTTTTTGTGTCCCCCCAGGACACAAACGTTGTAAATTGTTTGATTAAATTTGTCTGGTTCTGCGTTTCCTCTGGAGAGCAAAAAAAAATTAAGAGCACTTTAAACTTCCAGCTCGTGAAAGAAATCAGCTGCATTTATCGATAGGCTGGTGAATCCAGACCCCTCCTCCTATTCTTCCTCCTCCTCTTCGAGAAAACGCTTCTCGTTTAGGAGAGCGGGTCTGCCATGATAAAGAGAGACAGCACGGCGATCCCCATTAGACAGCGCAGAGAACAGGACGGGACTGTTTTCCTCGCCGTCATTTAATCGTTGGAAAGCGTGACAAAAGCGCAGGCACGATGCTGCCTCTCACCTCCGGCACTCGTGCAACATCAGCAGCAGCATCTTCCCCAGGCAAAAACCCGGAGAGCTGCTGATTCCTGCAGATCCGCGCTCTGCTCCAGTCAAAAGCTCGGAAATGAAGAGAATGAACGTAAGCGCTTTAGTGTGTGTGTGTGTGTGTGTGTGTGTGTGTGTGCTGGCGTTTTTGCGATTCTGCTTCATGCCCGTTGTGTCAAAAACGTACAAGATGAGTTTTACGCTCGTAAATGCGAAAATCTTCGTGTACATATAGGATATTATAGGCTATAAAAACCCTAATGCAACTTTGCGTCTTAGCGCGCGCTGTGCTTGGCGACAGAAGCGTTCGATACCGTAGACTGCGATCGAGGTGCACACTGGGGTTAAAACATCTTAACACACCAAACCGCTTTCTTAATATTGTTTTATGTCCTTTCTACTCAGTATTGTCTTATATTCTTGTATGCCTTCGTTTAAAAGGATGATGCAAAGTGCGAATATCATGTAATCTGACTTGGCGCACAGCATTCCCCCAGACTGAGACACACTAAAAGTCAGTTTCACATGTTTTAATGCCACCAACACGTGCATGAGATTGGACATAGACGCAAAAGTATGTGCTAAGGTCAGCTTTTGATGATGTTTTTTTGTGCGCAGCCTCGTTGGAAGTCTTCCCCGATGTGGCCGTCCGGAGTTGGCAGCAGATTGCCGTGTCCTCGCGAGTCGGCGCTGCGCAGAGCGGCCATCAGTGGAAACGTGCTCGCGCTGCCGCCGTATCACGTGCCCACGGGCCGGAGCGTGCGCGTCTTCATTTGCGCCAACCCAGACGGTAAAGAGCAAAGCTTGCGCTTAAGGATGACTCACGAACCCTGGCGCCTGTTTCTGTGTGTGTGTGTCTGTGTGTGTGCGCGCACCCTTGTGTGCGTGAGCCCACGTGAATAGAAACCCCCCTGGAATAGTGAATCACTTTTGGTTTTGTTGCCAGACTGAGTGATGTCCAGTCTGATGAAGATGTTTTAAATGCGTCTTTGCCAAATGGTATATGATTTTTCACGATTATAATTTTATAGTTTAATATCCATCAGAGGCTGGCAAAAAAACAGTGTGAATCAGCAGCTAAAGTTGTATTTTAACTTTGGAAGGACTGCACTGGACTGCACTGCACTGCACCTACTGCATGACTTAAGGTCTTTTTAAACTAAATATTAATGACGTAAACAGGTGTTTCTAGGGTCAGTTGACATGCACTAATGCTACTTTAACTTTAATAAACATCTCTAATGACTAAACCAATATTGTATTTTAATAAACAAATTTCTACTCATATTTACAATAATAAAAGACAAAATATATATATTAAAAAATTGGCAATCAAGTAGTTTTTTTTCTGCAATTTTCTTGCATTAAATTTGATTTTTTTAAAAATGAACCTGGAAGTTTTTGATTGGGCTGTATTTTTTCTCTTACTCACTGTATAAATTCTTTAAGGTGCCATTAAAACCCTTTAATTGAGAGTTTATCTATTAATTATCCATTAATATTCAAATAACACTGATAACAATTCTAAGGTTGGAAATGATCGGAAAGTCTGTTAGGGACATTGCAATATTTCTTCTTCCATAATAATAATAATAATAATAATAATAATAATAATAATAAAAACCTTTAGTTTGAGTAATAAGTTTCAGCAGCAAATTATATAAATGACCTGTTTAAGTATACAATGTCAACAGGTTTAAAAATGCAGTGTGGAGGTAAGCAGATCGGTTTACACATTCCATCAAACATCTCATTAACATGTTTAAGGGATACTCCCGAAAACAGGAAACACCATGCAGAAACCGCCTCACTGTCTGATCAAAGCCATTCGCTTGCACAACAAAAAGAGTAAAACTCATAAAATTTGACAGCTAAAACCACTGCAATCTGTGCGACATGTACAGTGTTACACTGGACGGCCAGCTGTGAAAGCTGTCAGTGCAGTCATGCTGAAAAAAAGGCAATAAATAAAGCACTGTAGAAGGAGAGACTAGGCTGTAAGGACATAAAGCAAGGGCAATCCTAAAATAACCCTGCACTGATTTGTGAAAATTCATTATCGCCATTAGGGAAAGAGTGTTGGCATTGTGAAAACTCAGAATGATGACTTAGCAGCAGGACTATAAGAGCCTACATTTTTTAGTATTTAAAAACTTACCCGAATCACAGTGAACCATCTTATATATGGCACTTAATAATGTCGAACCAAAAATCAAGTAGAATGACAAAATTGCCCTCAGCCCAAAGTCAAAGTTTTTAACCCGTGATACTTATAGCCACACAAGCATTTGCTTATTTACTCTTTGTCAAATTGTAACCAGCAGTCTTAAAATAATTTATAGTACCAAAGGTTGATTTTTGAAGCCGGTTTAAGAAACAGTGTGTGTGTGTGTGTGTGTGTGATGCTTGAGAGCAATTTGTCACTTATAGGAACCAGCAATGCAAAAAGCATTCAGCGGCAGATTTGAGTCTGAGCTGCAGGAAAGACCTTAAAATAGGGTTTCTAATCTGGGAGTAAACAAGGCGAGGAAAGGGCAGGTTAGGTGAGAGGAGAGGCATAGAGAAAAGAGGACAGAGGTAGTGAGATGAAAGTAAATCAAAGAAAGAAGCTGTTAAATCTGACGCATAATGAGTTTAGGGTTTGTTGTTATCTCAGTACACCACTTTAATGTCATACAGCCTTGACATATCTTTGCATCAATTTCTACAATAGGTTTACACTAGCTTGTAGGACAAAGCCACTGACGCTAACGGGGGCGCAGTTGTACAGTGATTTTTATAGGGATGCAGCAAAATTTTAAAAGAGAAAAACGGCTGAAATATGAGTTGAAAGGATATGCCAAGGGGCCGCACCCTCCAGAAGTGTTCAGCATGCAGGTTTAACCATCGTCACTGCAAGGTGTGACGCTTCCCTCAGTATTATGAATGTGAGTTTGGAAACGCTAAATTCGCTCAAATAACAGAAACAGGAAATTTCTAGAATACTTGTTTCAGTTTGCAAAAGCACTGTTAAAAAAATCTGTTAAAATAAATGGAACTGTGGAGACACTGCATTCTTTATATTGCTCGCTTTTACTATAAAAGCCACTTGTTTCTTAGTTTTTCTTTTCAGCCACTTGTCACAAACTGAATTTGTGTTAATTGCCATTACAAAATATTTCAAATAAATTCTCCTAAAAGTGTCTTGATATCTTAAGGGCTTGAAATTCTTTTATTCTGCAAAAGAGAGGCACAACAAGAAATTCTAAGACGTTTTTGTGTGGGTTTAGGAATATTTTAACTCCTCCGTTAACTTTGCAGTAGGTAAAAGTTCCCCTTACTGTCTGATTGATGCCAATAACCAGTTTAATCAAAACAGGAGAAGTCTTTGAAGCACTATAAACAGAAACATACAATAAAATCTGTGGACCACCAGCATTCAACCAATCAGACAGAGAAGTATCCCCACTAATCTGTCAATCACACTGGCACTTACAGTACATTAAGACCACTTACTGTTAACCTCAGCCTTAGATGTCACACCCACAGACCGCTGGCTGAATGTCTGACGCATACAGCAGACTTAGCTGAAAACTTCAGGAGTTTCGAGGTTGTCTTCTGATTGGTTGAAGTGTACAGGATTTACAGGAGCCGTGTGTTTTGCATTGTTTAACGATCCGCTTGGAAGCTACCAAAGGCTGTCTAATCGAAGAAATAAGCTGTTATTTGAAAGTATGCGAGTTTTATGGTATAGACTGAAACGTCACGTTACGAGTTACCCATATTAAAATGTAATAAGTAGTGTAACTTTTAATTACTACATAAAAGTAAAGTAACTGATTAAGTTGGATTTCTTTTGGATTACTTTTAAGTTTCTAATGTACATTTTTTGGAATAAAAACCTATAATATGGAGCTTCATATATAACAAAACTACTTAAATTGAAATTTTTAATTATTGGCAAGTAAAATAAAAAAAAAAACCTAAATATTATATGACATTTAAAATATTTGGAATTTAACACTTTAACTAATTTTCTGTTCAGTAGATATCCAATTTTTAAAAGTACAGATTCAAGTTTTCAAGATGAAGAAATTCCGAATTCAGAAATGTTCGACAAATGTTTCACAAGCTGGGAACGCTAATCTAACAAATAAATATCAAACCAGAAATGTTTAATTTGTGTGAATGGCAAAATGGTTCATTTGAATTCAATATTCCAAATTCTGCACTTTAAAATTCTGTATCTTGTGTTTTTAAAAACGGAATATTTGCTGTTCCAAATTACAAACAAAGATTTTGTTATAAAGAAATAAATTTTGGTCAATTTTAAATGTTCAATATTCCAAACTATTTTAAATGCCAATTAATATTTTTTATCGGATTTCAGGATGACTTTTTTTTTTTTATTTCCAGCACTCCCTATGGTGTGATAGCCTAAAGCTTTAGTAGCAATCTGGATTAATGTAATTAGTGCAGGAAATTCAATCCAGAGAACCAAATCAAAAGGCAAAATCAGAATAGCACCCCTTTAATAAAAGGCATTGTGCAAATCAAAAAATAGGCAAATCAACAACACATTAATATTAATCAACATATTCAAGGTTTTAAAGAAAATATTCAGATGTAACACTTTCTTTTGACAAAATTACTGTTACTCTGTCATCCGTCCTCTTGGGCGAACCTTTAGCCATTCAAAGCAGACAAGGTTCCCAAAGCTTCTGCAGTCAGTCTGTCTCTGAAGGTCTGGCTACATAAGACTAATCTCAAAATATCACTGGCTGTGCCTTTAATAAATCTGAGTATGCATAATGTAAAAATGCTGAGAACGGATTTTGACCAAAACAGCAAGAGTTGCAACAAAAATACATAGTCAGAGAAGGTTTTTATGAAAATAAATAGCAAATAGCAAATGGCTTTTCAGGGTAATACCATGTCATGTGTGAATATGGATGCTTCTATCATGGCTCATGACACCGTTAATAAAAACACTTTTAATCGCTACAATTTTTTTTCTTGCTAAAGCTTTATTTGCTTGCTTAAGGAAAATAGACAGTTTTTCCTAATTTCTGGACAGCTTCATCTCTACAAAAAGTTTAGAGTTCAGAAATTATCATTATACCTTACAGGGTATAAATATACATCACATATATACGTGTTTGGAAACAAATGTGGCTTCTGAGTTTGGTTATATTTGTAATACTTATCCTACATAAGCACTAGAGGGTGCAATTAATTCATCAGAAATTTGTCTACTGTGATAAGTGTCTTATCATCTTCCTCCTTAAATATCCTTAACCCTAAAACACTCGTTTTGTGCTATAATTCTCCCCCATGCCATAGTTTAATGCTGCTTTGAGATTTAAAGGCACTGCTGCATAAAAACGGAAAGCAGCTGCTGAGTTACTCCAGAAGCCGAAACGGCTGCTTTGAGGAAACAGAGGAAATAACATTTATGCACTTGTTTGGCTCTTTTCTGTCACTAGGGTTTATTCAGGATGCTTAACACTTTGTCTTTTTTTTTAACACTGAAAGTGGATGTAAAATTTACAGACTTCTTTCACAGTCACTGATTATATAAGACAAATATGGATCTATATACATATATATATATATGTAATAAAAAAAAATTATCGATTTATTATTTATTGTAAAGAATTATTATTAAATTATTATTATTAAATTAAGTGAATTTATTTAAATGTAAGTATTATTTTAAATCTTATTATAAGCAAAATGTGCTTCTTTTGAGAAAATTTTTAAATAGCATGTGTGAGAGAGAAAGAGAGAGAAAGAAAGCTAAAGAAAAATAACATATATATATATATATATATATATATATATATATATATATATATATTATATATATTTATAATATGGTGTCTGTATGAAGCCCTGTGATGGACTGGTGACCTGTCTAGTATGTACCTCGGCTTTTCACTCAATAACAGAAAATAGACTCCAGCAGATCCCAATGACCCTGATAATGAATAAGCGGGTATGGACAATGGATGGATGGATGGATGGATGGATGGAAAATGATATGTAGAAGTGTTAGATAGTACAGTATAAAATAAACTGTCCAATCCCCTGATGGTACCACTCTTCATATTGTTTTTCTGACCTAAGAGCTAAGATTAGAAATAGTCAATATAAATCTCATTAACATGCACAGACCAACAATGATGTGTGTTCCAGAGGGACAGGCTTTTTAAGCTTTAGTCATAGCAACAGATTTGGTGTAACAATAAATACTATGTAGTTCTATTCAATTTCTTTCAAGATTTATATACAGTAACCTGGTGACAAGGTTAATTCTTCTGTATACAGATGCCTGAATAAAAAAGTCTTGGCTTTCCCAGAAGGCATTGTGTTTTGGTTAGCTTCATGTTTAATAGAGAGCAGAAGAACTGTCTCTAAATGTGTTCAATAAAGAATTGTTTTATTTAATTCAATTTTGCTTCATCTCCTGGGATGAAAAAAAGATGGTTAATGACAGTCTTTTGGAGCTTTGAATGAGACCACAGGGCTTTATGGGAAAATCTGAAGGTCTCATTTATTTATTTAATTTCTTTTCTGCCCTTCTCTTTCTCCTTCTCTTTCTTTCCTAGCTCACCCTCCTCATTCTATACAATCTGGGTTAATAATGCTTTATTGCCACTCTCCTTCTCTCTCTCTCTCTCTCTCTCTCTCTCTCGGCCTCTCTCCCTCTCTCTACTCACAGAAATGATCTCACCAGTTTTCACTTCTTTTCTCTGGCTCCTGGTTTACAACCTATCGTCATCAATCACAGCAAACATTCAAGCCGTGAGGCTCATAAACCCTAAGTGAAAGTTACAGCTTTGGCTACTGTTGCCAGAAGCTGTGTCTCTGTGTGTGTGTGTTTGTGGGAGAGAGACAGATTTCAGGTATAAGATGATGTATTTGGTAGATGTGATCATATCAGAGTGTAGTAAAATGTAAAAAGTGACAGAATAGATGCTAAAGTAATAGATATGCCATACAGTTAGCCTGTGTAGGTAGAGGCAAGCAGTTATTTATTTATTTGAGGACAAATAAAAAGAAAATAGAAAGAAAGAAAATAGGAATTTAAACATTATTTTTATTTAATAGATGCAAATATCTGCATCTTTACTAAAGGATTTTTTTTCTTAATAATGTTTTAATATGGGTGGGGTTTTTTTATTTGAATCTGGCAGCCAAGCTTGCACGTTATATTTATTATATACAAACATAAGCAGACAGATCAACGCATATTCTGTTGTATAATTATCAATTTTACTCTTTTTAATAATTTTAGTAGTGAGGAATGCACCAATTTAGACTTTCAAATAAAAATATGAGCTTGGAGACTAGATAGGGTCAATACAACAATGTTAAAATTATAATTTTTACTTAAACTACTGGAAATACATGCCTTTATCTCAGACCTACTGCATCTAACCTACACCATAGTTCCAGAATCTTGGTGAGCGGAAGGATTTGAATAAATTCATTTGACTTAAAAAGTTATTCAGGGTTTATTACCAAGCCACGCTGCCGGTCCTTTGATCAAGGCTCTTGAGCTCAAACTGATCGATGTTCATATGTTCTGCGTCTATTTAAAGGCAGTCGTCTGAGTTTATTTACAAAGTCTTAACATCCACTTGCCTTAAGTCCAAGCTTTAGTGTTCAATAGTCCCGTTGATAATAGTGCTATTTCCTGTTTTTGTCGTGAATCTGGTTTATAGAGTTTTCTAGTTTAATACTGTCTGTCTGAGTTTTGACCTATTAGACTTTTATGTATCTTCTGTCACCTGTCAAACATGGCCCCCTTGTACTGCGCAGGTTTTTATAGAGATAAACATAAACACTTTTCAAAACAAAGATTTAAAGGTGCAGTAAGACATATTGAAAAAAAAATGCTAACTGTAATAGCACTTAACTTGTTTGTCCCACCTTCTAAAAGACCCCAAATAACATTACTATAGTACATCATGTGTCATTTACCTGTGAGAAAAACTTCATAGTAAAGTTAGTAACAGTAGTAAACATACTCGATTACACATTGCTGCTGTAGGTGAGCTAATTCATAAATGTGCACAGACTACATCAGCTATGTGTCATAATGAAAAGACCAAAATCCTAACTGTCCAAAAGAAATACTGTAACCATGACATCATCTTTCAGACCCTTTGACTCCTGTAGTCAACTTCAGCATGGAAACACAACACCAATATTAATTCGGGTCTTTGCTCTGTTTTGATCCAGTTTTTTTTTTTCAGTACGTGAACAAACTCAAGACGTATGCCGTCTGTGCGAACCGGGTGCAAAGAGGTAATCAAATAAATATGTTGACAGACGAGTTGGGGAGCCTATTCTAATGTTCGGACCGAATCATTTGATTAGACATTTCCTGGTCCTTCTCTTTCAACTGAATATATAAATACATATAAATACATTCAGACCACTTAACTTAATGACCGCTATTGGGATGTGAAGGCACTTATTGTACCTTTGAAGTGAGGAGGATAATTAGACTGGAATATGTCAATACAGGTTTCAGCTCCTCTAGTTGACTGAGGCAGAATGTGAATGTCATATGATTCCATACAGTAAATACTCAAAATCATTAAAAGCAATAAACAGTGAGCAATGATTTTCTTGATCAAATAAAACCCTATTCGTTTCAACTAGTCAAATTATTCTTGTTACTGAAATGTCATGTCATAATTTAGGTTTGCAGTTATTCGATTTTTATAGCCATAACAAAGAAAATTGTGACTAATATTTATAGGCGTTAGATACAGAGCTCCTTGTGTATAATCAATAACGAATAGCATTAAAGCCAAAGGAGGAAAAACTGGATGAATAATTACTAAAATATAGACTCTGTTTGGTTGAACCAAAATCAATGATATTTATTTTTGCTCTCTGGACTTTAGCACAATGGATATGACGTAACAGTGAGGCTAAGGCTGAAATGCAGAATGTGAAGTTTTATGTAGGTTACAAAAATAGGTGCAACTGGAAAAAACCACATGATAATATATTAAACGATTGAGCAGTGGTGGCTGAAATAGTTAAAGTGCTGAGTTGTTGACTGGAAGACCAGCAAGAAGTGCCAGTAAGCCACTGTTGAGCCCCTGAGCAAGACCCTTAACCCTTCCTGCTCCAGGGGTGCTGTATCATAGCTAACCCTGCGCTCTAACCGCAACTTTCTAAGATTGCATATGTAAAGAAAAACTTTCATTGTGCTGTACAGTTTACGTGACAAATAAAGACAATTACATTATTTTTTATTTGCAAGAGATAGATTATAAAACATCTATTTTGTCGAATATCCTTACAATTTATCGTATATTTATATATGTTGTAATTTATTTTCGGTTGTGTTGACTAATTTGCCCCAAAGAACTAGAGCTTCTTTGTAATCTATGATAGCCCTATATTTATATTTATCATTGAACCTGTTATTTTCACACCACCACCTTTGAGCAAACGGGGGATGAAATGTGTTTAATATTGTCGTGACCTTGTCAAAACCCCTGACCTTGAACTGTCTATCATTCAAAGGGCTGTGACAGAAAAAGGTGAGGTGAAAAATACAAGCATTCTCTTTAACAGTGAAATACTGTCAGTGTAAAAACCTTCCTATATATACACAACCTCAAATTGAAAGAAATTAGGTTACACCTGGGGGGGACTACACAGTGGATTAACGGTTAGCATGATATCTTCCACATCCAAGATGGGGGTTGGGGTGATGCCTATCTTCACCCTGTGTGTGTGTGTGTGTGTGTGTGTGTAGAGATTTCATTTTCTTGTTTAATTTTCTCGGTTTCCTCCAGCAGTCTAGAGACATGCTTTGATCTAATTGGCATGGTTAAAACAGCTGCGAGTGAAGAAAGTTTTTAATAAAGAACACAAAACCATAGCAAGGCAACATAAGTTAACAAGAGAGCAGGTATGGTAACACAACGAATAGCAGTGTAACATTAAGAAAAGCTAGACAAAGAGAGACTGAAACAAAGGGGTATATATATAAGATACACATTAACTACAAAAAAAAAAATCACACATGACTAACCAGACAATCACCTGATGGCCTGGTACAGGGGTTTTCATCTTTTTAGGACCCCCCCCCAACACACACACAAAATAAATTGTCTAATTTTACTCACGCACCCCCTCCTCTCTTGCTCAAAGTAATGCATATGAATATAATTTACATATTATTTGTTGCGTATAGTGTGCATAGCATTGATCATGTTGAAATATAAATATATATCCAGCTTATTTTCTTTGGTGTAAAATCTGTTTTTAAAAGCACAACATGCTAATCCAGGGTTCTTACCAAGCGACTCCACTTATTTTTTGTCAGGCAGTTTACCCAATTTAATTAATAGTCTTAAAAATTTTATTTTCACTTACTTTTTATCAAACTCGATCCCACCGATTCTGCTCTAACGGCTGTCTGATACTTAGATGCCGAACTAATTAGATTGCCCCTAGTGAATGCCTAAAAAATAAATTGTGTATACCCTGATTTAACAGATTCTTCACACACACACACACACACACACACACACACACACACACACAATTGCTTAAAAAAACTATGGCCTAGTAAACAAAGAAAGTCTCTTGTCTGCCCTCTGGTTTTCTGGTGCGGTAATGTTCCACATATTACCTGTCCATATAGCCTGTCCTGTGAATGAAAATGGAATGTAAAATGTAGAACTGAAAAACTAATTTAAACTTTGCTTACTATACCCCAGTTAGTATAAACGATTTTGTTCTTTATATAAATATATTAATTCCTCCATAAATATTACATTAAGTGCCATTTTATTTATACAGAGCACAAAAACACTTAAACCATATTCTCATTAACTGTTATCATTGCTAAAAATGACATCTAAGTAAATGCAAATATTTTGAAAAAAAAGCATCAATACATTAAAATACAATACAATATAATGTAATGTAACATAATTTAACTCATTTTTATTAATTTCTTTTTATTCTAGTCTATTTCTCATTTCGACACTTTCAAGTATTTGTTTAAAAACTTAAGCTTATGTGATAAGGTCAATTTAAACTTGTTATGAGTAAAAATGTCTAGGAATCGTCTTCTTAAACTTTATATAAAAGAAATTATTTTGATAACATCTAGAGGGCTATATGGCCTGCAAGCATTCAGCAAACTCAATTGTCTACATCATCGCCTTCTTCCTGATTCTAATGACAGTGATGGATCAGTGCCACAGGCTGGTGTGCTATTTCTGATGATGACTGATATGTTTGTTAAGCAGAACATGATAAAATTGTGTGTTAGATGAAGATAATAAAATAATAAAACAACCGTTTCTCACTGCAGCCTGTCACATGATCAATATGTAAAAGATGCTAAAAATGTGTTTCCTGGAAAAAAAAACACCCTTTTTTAATGAAATGAAAGGGCTTTTTATTCTTACGTTCTCTGTGTCTGCTTGCAGATACAGAAGCAGAGAGGAATGCCCTGAAAGAGCACGTCTACCCCAAGCTGAGGGACTTTTGTAGAGAAAACTATGGCATTGAGTTCCAGGTAAGATGCGTTCACAGGTTTGAGAAATGGTGTGACTAAAACTTTCTGTCTGTTTTATATTTTTATTCTCTCTTTCTCACACACACACACACACACACACATTTAATCTCAGCCCTGCCTGATTTAAGCACTGAACGAGACATACCTTTTGCTTCAACCTGATTTGATTTCATCCCTCCCCTCTTCTAGGCTCACTGATGATAGTTTACAATGCAAATTGATTGTGTTAAGGGAAAAAAAGAGAGAGAAAGGGAGGACAGGTCCCTATCGTGGCTGTTTGTTAAACAAATTCAGAAGGGTCATGAGAGACAGTGCCTGGAGGCTAAAGCAGATGCCCATGGTTGAACCAAACAACACAGGCTTTGGGATTGTCCTGCTTTGAAAAACTTTTCCTTTCAGCATCTCTTCCTCCTATGTAAACAGGTCATGCCCTATTTAATAAAAAAAAAACGCCATCTTTTAGAATTGAGCCATTATGCTTCTTGAAATATCATAAATTCATTATTTTACTATGGTTAAAAACATCACATTCTTACTTAAGACCTGTAGAGCAGAAACCATTTGGGACAGATTTGAAATGAGCTTTGAGTAACAGCCGCAGCAGCCTGCGTTCCCTTTTTTTATCCAGCTCGTTATTTATTCAGTCATTTTATTAAAAAGCATCCTCCTGTTGAAAAATACAGACTCCATGCTTAAGAGAAACTTTTGATTCATAGTCTTTTTTAAAAAGAGCACAAAAGTGCACTCCAATCTGGCAACCCTCATCTTTCACCTGCGAGTGTGCCTAAAATGTGAATCACTGAAAAAGGCTGAAGTTACATAATGAGCATAATAACCTTTAAAGTAAAGATTAAAAGGTACAATTGATGAAGTAATCTTGGTAAAGATAGACGCTAAAGGAACAAAAGATGTACTTTTAAAGGTGCCTGTCTGCATAGATTTAAAACTAGGATTAAAGGTTCAAGAAAAAATAAGGAATTTTCATTTTCATCTTCACACTGTGAAAAAAAAATTGAGTAATTTACATATATTTCTCAGTCCAAAAGCATGAACTGTGGTCTGATCTACACATCTATACAGTTTACACTATAATGCAGCTTGATGTTCTGGAGCATTTACATTGTATTCTAACGGAACTAGGAGTCCATCAGTGGTGGGTTGTGAATTTGGTACTTGGGCCTTCAGTGGGGACTCCTCAGTAGCTGTAAGCCAGTGATACCGCTCATAGGAACTAGTCTGGAAGTGACGAACAAACCATTTCTGAAAACAAGCTAGTTAGCTTCGTTTGGCCGACCTCTCCCCACGATGTGTAACTTTTCTCAAAAAATCAGCCTTCACCACGTTCATTTCTCCTCCTTTGTCAGCCATTGTTGGTTTTAAAAGTTCTACCTTAAATGTATTAATGTGTGCAGATCACTACAGACATGTTTTGCTAGTCAAACTTGGCTGTAACAGTTTTGCTTTGATCGACTAATCAGAGGAAGGAAAAATGCTGACGTTATTGTGGGCCAGCTGGCTAAAATCTGATTGGTTAAAGAAACAGTTCTATTGCTAATATAGTTTAAGTTACATGAGCCAGCAATAGTGATTCTGAAGTCCTGGGACAGATTAGATTAACATGGCAGCACATAGAAACTTTGTCTTATTAGACAAAAATCAACCAGATACACTTAAATAAAGAGAATAAACTGATGGAAATAAATGAATAAAATTTCAGGGAACAAATATTAGAATTTAGGTTGTAAATGTAGGTCAGCCTCTGATAGTGTTTAGGCAGCAGAGAAGAAGACCTCGGCAGAAGGTCTTCTCTGACCTTTTTGTAAGAAGGTAGATGATGATTTCATGTCAGTGTTTTTAATCTAGAAAGAAGGTTTGACGGTAGATTGTGCCATAAATGATTATATCACACATTTGTAGCACAACCGCCCACATCACTGTCTGGCATCCATCTGTATCACTGCTGTCTGACATCCACCTAATTTAACTGGAAAAAATGTATAGGCAACCATGAAATTATTTTGTATATTTTTGGAATCCCACTCAAATTCATTTCTGCCAGCACACCGTATGTACCTCTTTTAGACACACTTATGTGTTAACCTATTTTGTCCAAGTTCATGCAAGCTATTTGTTGGACACATGTACTTTAGGGTGTATATCTATTGTCTTGGAGGAAGCATGTGATTTAATTAGCTTATAGAGTGACGCTTTCAAGGTAAATAAGTAGTCTAATTATGGACACCAAATCATTTGTAAAGCTATTAAGATACATTTTTACATTGAAAAAATTGGGAGCACCCCAGTAACAAGCGTTAGTATATTTAGTTGGGTTTATTTGTGGGTAGAACAATGAAAAGCCTGCAGGTTCGTTCAACTGATAAATATGATGTGACAAATCACAGTTATTTTTAGCCAGTGTTACTTGGTTATATTACCTGTGGCATTCCTTGAATAAATGTGTGTGTGAGTGGGGGGGGGGTCTGATGTGTTAGCAGTGTTGGACTGCTAATTGGAAGATCAGGGTTTAAATCCTACCACCAACCAAGTTACCACTTCTGGGCCCCTGAGCAAAACCCATAACCGCTGTAATGAATGTTAAAGCGAGTGTGTGTAGAAAAGAAAGAAAGAAAGAAAGAAATATTCATTGTTTACTTGCACACACAATTGTGATGATAGAAAAGCTCAGATGATGTTACAGTATGGAAGAATTCAGCACCGTACTGTACCAGATGAAGTGTACTACTACACTTTGTATTAAATAAAAGATCACAGCGCTGTTGATTATGCATTATGGGTACTATAATAATGTGTAGGGTGCAAAACTAAAAATCAGTGCAATTGTTAGTATGATAAGGTTATATAATGTATTTATTTAGCATTTATGGAAGGAGTCTTCAGTGTCAGTCTCAATACTTTTAGCACCCTGCTGTTGTTCTTCTACCTACATCATATCAATTACATCACACACATTTAAACACACACATATATACAATTATATGCATGTCCATCCAAACAATCAAGCATGCACACACACATACACACACACACCAAACCTTGTTTTCATACAAACAACACCTTTTAATGATGGGCTGAATAATCCAGCCAGGGAGCTTTAGGAGAGAGCAACCCATCAGCATTAATGAAAACAGGCTGCCATGACAACGCTAACCACAGCGTTCTATGATTACAGGCTTGGTGATACAGGCGCAGACTAAAGCTTTCTTGACTGCCCGGGAAAAATTAGCCTGCAGACACTATGTATAAAATTTGCCAAAAATATATTAAAACAGAAAACAGGAAACAGCAGAGGAAATTCTTAGAAGGTGCCACATAGGGCTATTTAAAGAATAATCAATTATTTATTTATATGGAAATACAGAGAGAGGGAGAGAGAGAGAGAGAGAGAGAGAGAGAGAGAGAGAGAGAGTTTTAGAAATTGAGAAGAGTCTGATATGTGTAGCGGTTCCAATTTATGGCAACTGGGTAAGTTATTTTCTGCCAGAACCGCCTCAGGGGTCCTTATCAGCAGAAGATGATTGGAAGAGGGAAGGAAATCAGCTGACATGCACAGAGAAAGAGAGAGAGAGAGCAAGAGAGAGAGAGAGAGAAAGAGGGAGAAGAATGATTAAAACAGAAAAGTATGGTAGACTGCTAATTGGCCTGTGTAGTGTTTGTTGTGTTTCTCATCGCTTGGTTTGTTGTGTCTCACATTAAAAATCAACCTTTTATGCTGTAAAAAAATGATTGATGGGAATTTTACTGTATGGGCAGCATGGTGGCTTAGTGGTTAGGACTGTTGCCTTATATAAAGAAGGTCCCAGGTTCGATTTCCAGATGAGGCCTTTCTGTGTTGGGTTTTGCATGTTCTCCCCATGCTTGTGTGGGTTTACTCCGGGTTCTCCGGTTTCCTCACAAACTTGAAAACATGTATGTTAGGTTGATTGTTGATTCTAAAATGCCCATAGGAGTGAGTGTGTGTGTGTGTGTGACCCTGTGATGGACTGGTGACCTGTCCAGGGTGTACCCCTCCTGCCCTTCATTTTTTTAGAGACGGCTGGGATAGACTCCAGCAGATCCCCTTTACACTGAATTAGGGAATAAGCAGGTATAGAAGATAAATGACTGAATAAATGTACTGTATATGCTTCCTAATTGTTCTACTGTCCTTAGAATAAAAAAAACTATTAAAATTACACCATATAATTTGGATATAAAGAGTTTCATTTTTACATATTGGTTACATTATTTACAGACATTGTTGAGTCATTTTTCTCCTCCTCCTGTCGTTCGCTGGCTTGCATTCACACTGTCTTTCCACACTTTCTCATACTGTAAATTGAAAAGGCGGGCAGTCTAGGTGGCTAGTTGCCATAGCAGTAGTGTAATTGCAGAGGCACTAAAGGCGCAGGGCATTGTGGGTAGCCTTGTAAATCAGGAGAACTTCGACAGGGCTTTTAATCTTCTTTCCCTCTTTGTGTTTTACCTTTATTATTCTACACACATTCCTTTCTATCCTGAAACAAGCCCTCTTTCTCTGTTTCTACCAGTTTTTCCTCATAATTAGCCATGTCACTCTCTCTTTCTAATTGCCCCTAAATGATGGCTATCAGTGCTGTAATTTGTCTGTTCTTAAAACGACACCTTCAGAAAAGATCATTTGCTGAAAAGCTGTCCAAGTTCCTTAATGCTGAATGATAGCGATTTGTTATTAAGTTATTAAGGCACTGTTAGTCATCGTGTCATACAGTTTGACACAGTGTGTTTAGAGATCGGTGAAAAGCAATGTGATTTGCTATTTGGGTGTTGTGAAAAAAGTAAACATGGCTGACAGGTATTAGTCCGTTAGCAAGTAATAAATCTATTTTTATTAGAGACGACTAAGAAACAGTGCTTGTCTGTTCAATTAAATATATTTTTTGACAATTTGTTGGTGACTAGCTAGAAAATGTGTAATTGATGATGTGACCTTTATACAAACCCTAATAATACTAATAGAAACACCCAACAGGGGATCATAAAGTGTTTTGTTTATTTAAAAAAAAAAGCGGATAGGTATGCTATATGTATATACTGGGGTGTGAGGAGATCTCAAGATACATTGGATATGAATGGTCTCAAGAGAATGTAATGACAGAAAATGCCCCGCATTCAAATCATTTGTGTGGCAACATTTTAGTTTCCCAGTGAAAATAAGAAACGGCGAAAGAATGATGGACAAAAAAGACAAAAACAATATGCAAACAATGGACATCTCTGCCAACACAATCTGCATCGCTATTGTAACAGACAACGCGCGTAATATAGATGTGGCTGTGCGCGAGGCAGGTTTTAGCTACACATTAAAGGCTTCGCACACGCAATAAGTCCCTGCTACACAGCCTGGACTTTGGTGTTGTGTTTGTCGCTTGTTTGCTCAGCCAGGTGAGACGCTTTGCTGAGGTTTTTTTCCACTCGAGTTCAACAGCTGTCACAGTATTGACGCCCGAGCAGAAGCTGCTACAACTGCCACCACGCAAATTAATAATGGCTGTGGCAAAAAGTTTGTAGCCAAACATTTTGCACAGCGGTTATATGTGTAAATTATCGCATATAATTCATTAGAATAAAAGTTTAATTTCATAAAGTACAAGTTAATTTCAAAATGCATTTTGTGTTTTTCAGTGTAATAAAAACCTTATTATTTATTTAATGCTTATTTTCTCTGTATTTCATCATTAAGGATTTCTTTAAAAAAAGACTCAAAATCTCGTCACGTCTTGTTCTCGTGAACCCAGTCTCATATCTTGTCTCGTATTGTGGGATAAATGTCTCATCACACCACTACTATATACAGTATATTTACAGAAATAAATGAAATTATAGCATTTGGTGGCATTTTGGAAGGCAGTGATGGCTGAAACAAGAAAAGCCTTGTATTGCCAATTTAATGCTGTTAATCTCTTGCATAACCATTTTCCTGCTCCAGGGGTGCTGTATCATGGCTGACCTCCAGCACAGACCAGTGCTTTCTAAACTGGGATACGCCAAAAAATGTTACATATATTTTTGTGCATACAGGCTTGTTCTGTTCTCAGGTGTTATGGTCAGTCATTTGTGGAAAAAAATGTAAAGTTGAAACACTATTCTTGATGATATATGTATCACCTTGTTGAGATGATCAATTCTGTGATTAAATCTTCAAGTTACAGATTTATTACTTGGATGGTTTAATGTGTCCTATTTAAAAAATAAGTTAGTCTCACAAATTCAGGACATTATCAGGACATTATCTTATTCCAGGACAGGTGAATGTTACTAAATTAATCTGTAAACAAATACAAACACAAGAAACAAATAGAAACAAATACAGCCGAACTTGCAATTATAGAAAAAAACACAAGGATGGTAAATTGTGATGTTACTGTTATAATAAAGTTCACTATTTTTATTAACCATATAACCTGAACAATTTTATTCTACTTATTACACACTAATTATCCAATGACTGTATTTTTCATTTATTAAAAAGCACCAGGCCATGTTACCTATATGTAGCCACATATTTTTTTTTTTTATATAGCTACTTCCTATTGTTACTAGCTGGTTGCTTATAAAAATATATTTTAATCTGTTTATTATTCTAAATAAGCGAACAGAATGCATAATCATCTATTGTAAAACTACAGACACAACAGAAAACCCACATTACTTTTCCTAATTCATTAAGTGATTAATCATTTCCATATTTGTAGAATAATTAATAAAATAATATAAATAATAATAATTATAATAAAATAATTTGAGCTCAGTGCTTCATGTATTACAATTATATATTGTCCATATGGTGTTTAGAAAAAACATGTTTAACTGTCAAATATATATATATCCTATTTTTATATCTAGTAAGTACAACTTTCGCAGCTAGCTATCTAAAGCAAAGTTTCTGTTTTATGCCCCGATTCATCCTCTGGCAGACTCAAATATATTCAGGCATAAACCATAAACCATAAAGCCTAATAATTATACCTTAAGGAACTCTGGATTTATCCGCAACAGCATATTAGCATGCTATAAACAGCAGCAGACTAACATATTTAATAATAGACTTTGTAAAGAATGTTCTTTTAAGTATCACTTAACCTCATATGCAACATGGTGATACTTGACATGACTCATAATTGCAATTTTCTGCTTAGATAGGTACAGTTAAATCCTCAGTCTTCGTAAAGACTTTACAAAAAATTAATATATAAATCGTTTAGTTGTTGCTCATGAAGACACAGCGTTGTCCGATTATTATTCAAAAATGATTTTTTTTATTATTATACATACTCCATGTGTCCTTAGGGTTTTGATGTGTTTAAAGTCATAGGATATTTTGGCAATCCATTTTTACCTTCAAATATAAGATACTGAAAATATAGCAAAATATAGCTGCCAGATGCTACCGGTAGTAGTAGTTACAGTTGTTACAGTTCAGCTGTGTAAAGTTTGTAAGGAAAAACTTGAGCCTGCTGGTTCTGGTGCAAATGTTGACATAACAAGTGACATAACTAGTGTTGAAATAACGTAACAGTGATAACAGTTCTCCACATAAACATTTTTAAATAGCACCCAGAGCACTGAAAGTCTTCGTCCTACCCTCCATGTCCAAAGTCACATCTCCTGGACCTATTAACGTGCATAATGCAGTAAATAACAGTACTAAAATACGAAACATAACAACAGTACCCAATTACACGCTACCGGTGTAGTTAAACTAATTCATTAAAGTACACAACTACAGATGCTATGCATTTATATAAAAATACACCAAAATCCAGTCACATTATAGTCCTACCTGTTTAAAAGAAATACTGCAACCATGATGTCATACTCCAGTATGAAAACGCAACACCGATATTAACTCGGGTTTTCGCTCTGTTTTGCTCAGCCTTTTTTTCATTCACATGCATATGTTGAGAGGCAGCCTATCATAATGTTAGGACTGATGTTAGCGAGTACAGCTAGAAGTAGGTAAAATGTTTGCTGATATCTTAAGGAGTTTTTTTCTTGCCACCATCACCCCGGCCCTCCCAATTAAGGATTTATATTCATGTCTTTGTTTCTGTAAAACTGCATTATAAGAGTATTTCCTGTTAAAGGGAACTACTCGAATACAATTAAAAGAGTTCTTGCTGGGAACAAAAGAAGGAACACGTAGGCTGGTTGTTAGTTTTATTATGTTGAGCTGTTACTTCATTGTGTTGTCAATAAGCATCTAGGGACTTCCCTTCATGTCCTTATTACCCGTGATATAAATCCATCCTTCCTGTCATCCTGTATTAGAGAAAAGTGCATTGTGGTATATGTGTGTGTGGTCTATCTACATAAACACAGTACTGTACAGTTTAGAGGGTTGGGGTCTAAAGGTGGATTGTAATATTCTCCATTGGTAAAGAATGGCTGGCTGACTCGATTTTGAAGCCAGCATTTGTCACAAGAAACTGTGTTAGATTTGCCTTTGGGAAAAACCATGTCTATTGCGTTAAAGCCTAATTTATTACAGGGGCTTTGTGTCTGTCTGTGTGTGTGTATAATAATGTGAAAAAGAACTGGAAGTACATTTTCGCAATAGAGACCAAAAAAAGTGAAAGACAATCTGTTTGATTGCTTAGGCAAAATGTACAAGATTATATATAAACTGAAATAGAAATCGACTAAACCAACGATCTGGATTAAGTGTTCCGCATGATCAAATAAAATGGGTAGGGTTCTAATAATAGGTACACTAAATATTAACTGCTATGTAAACCCTTCATACAGATATATTCATATATCCTGCTGTTTTTATTATAAGAGTCAGTGAAACCAATTTTGACAAATATGTCCAGGGATATCCCCCTAGCCTGCAATTCTAATGCCCTGGAAATGCCCTGTCCCTCCTCATTACACTGTTTTCAACACACCTGACACAGATATGCTGTTGCAATTTTTCACTCACGCTCAAAATTTCCTGTAATGCCTTTAGACGTTAGGGATGCAAAAACACACTAATTTGTGTCACGGGATGACGCAGGGGACGATGGACATTGGATGCAACAGAACTTTAATAAACAAAGGCAATCAAAAATTATCAAACAAACAAACTAACTAAAGAATGATCAAAGAACAGAATTTGAAAACAAACTAAAGAGATAAAAGCTTATTAGCATAGCATTAGCATAAGCGATTTGGAAATACAAACGAAGAACTTGGAAAAGGCCGGCACTAGAATTAGCTAATTACAAGGATGTAACATCAAAGCTACAGTAACGACATAAGACAAAGACAGACAGAACCACAAGGACACCTGGACACAATGCGGTAACAATCAACCAATGACAAGACAAGGGAGACTTACATGGACAAAATACGGACAAAATAAACAAACATGGAGCACATGGCAGTTATAACCAATAAAAAAGAAATCCAGTGGTTGCCCTCTAGTGGACTGGTGGGGTTCTGCTCAAAGTATTTGTTACAATTTGCTGCTGTATATATATCGCAGCGAGAGTGCTAAAAATTCACCGACACTTTTACTTGGATATGTGTGATGAAAACATGAAACGGAAATAAATCCTCAACACAACACAGCGTAAATTACACTGCCATCACACCATCACACCTGCTTCACATAACTTGGCAACAGAAGCTTATATAAGGGTATTAATTAACACTGATCATTGAAATCCTAAAAACAAAAGGGGTACGTTTGTGTACTTGCTCTCGATATTATGGAAAAAGGTGAGTTAAAAATGCTCCAAATAGGACTGTAACACTGATATTTGGAAATAGACTCACACAGAGAAACATGCACATGATAAACATCCAGTAATAGAGACCCAGAGGTGAGATGAGAAAGCAAGTGTTCTCAAAAAGACCAGTCTCCCTCCACTGCGCTCATTTAACACTGTTAGTTTCGAACAGTATGCTGCCAAATCTGTTTGCTGTGCAAAAGCGAGACGTGACTCCCTATTGGGACAATCCATACAGACCATCTCTTTTTCTATTGTTCTCTTCTTTTTTTCTGTTTCTCTTGTAATATCTCTCTTATTGGTCGTACTGGGTAATGTAAAAAACGAATTAACTAAAATCTTGAAAATGAGAGAAATAAAACGGTTAACTAGTAATTAATTATTTGTGTAAATGATTTATTTGGCTTAAAAAAAATTAATAAATGTTACAATATAACAACATAACAGTGTTTTAGTAACCATGGTTACTTTGTAATTTTGTGATAGCCACACAGTTTTGGGATCTATTGGGAAACCGTCATGCATTTAAACTCCATTGTAACCAATGCAATAAAATAAAACTGTAGTGTGTGTTTCAGGTAGTGGACCTGTACTGGGGTGTGGACCCGGAAGAGTGGGACAGTCCAGAACTCCACAGATTGCGGATGAAGCTTTTAGAAGAATGCCTGAAGACATCTGCAGGTCCATGCTTTGTTGTGGGTATATATGACCTTCCATTAACCCTTAAATTAATACTAAATATGAATTTCCACACCATAGGAAAAAGTGTTATTAACCTCCGAGCCCAATTTTGATGATAAAAAAGACACTAAGTAACTCAAATTTGTCATCAGAATCTTGAAAATACAAGCGGTAGTCTCTGATATTAAACTCTGGGGGGGTTCTGCTGACGGGGTTAAAAACCATGCTAACTCCACATCCACCTTTTCTTTGTTGAAGTGGTGGCTTAGTGGTTAAGGTGTTGGATTTATTCCAGAAAGACCGGGTTTCAATTCCCAACACCACCAAGCCACCACTGTGGGCCCCTAACCCTCAATTGCTCAGTTTTATAAAAGAGATGAATGTAAGTCGCTCTGAATAAGGGTGTCTGCCAAATGGTGTAAATAAAAATATAATCATTCTAAGGAGGCAGAGTTGTTTAGTAAAATATTACAATACAAAAAAAAAAAGAATTTACATGAGGAAGGCATAACTAGATAGCAAACTGTAGACTGAACCCAACAGTAATGCCAGTAATTCACCATTAATTGGGGAAAACAACTGATGCTAAGGAGCTCTGTTAGGGAGAGGGGCTATTTCATCCTATTTCATCAACGAGTCATGGATTTTAACCCCGCCTAAAAAAACCTGACCATAAAAATAATGGGAACTTTTAACCGTCTAAATCTACAATTCAGTACTACACAGTTTACAGTCTTCCTAAAATATTTCAGCAATGCATTTTAAACATTTATAATTTGTTTTACATAGACTTTAATTTACATACAATTTAATGACAAACTTCAATTCGGTAAATGCTTACTGATTGTCTTAAAACATATTATATATAAGCTAAATTCCCTTTATTTAGCCAGGAAAAAACTCTTTTTTACAAAAGTGGCCTGGCCAAAAAGGCAGCAAAAACACACAACATACAACACAAATTAAATATTTTATGTTAAAAAAATATATGAGACTTTTGTTTTTAAAATACACAGTCAACAGTACCATTGTATAATCTATATAAAGCAAAGCTGAAAGAAATAACACGACTGGCAAACAGTTCTGTTGGATAATTGGCAACACATATTATTGGCAATCCAGCAAAGCCAAGAGTTAGATAACTGATGATGTAGAATGTTAAAGAAATAGCAAGACAAAAGTTTTAAATTAAAAAAGTCCAGTGAGAGAGACTGTTGGAAAACTAGAGAGGCATCAAGGCAGATTGGGCAAAACAAAGCACTGTGAGACTAATGAGGCATTGTTGGAGAACCAGGGTGCAGAAATGTCAAAGAAACTGGCAGAGCAGAATATTGGAAGACAGGTGGTGTATAGCATTGGAAAAAAGTAAGACAGGGTTTCGGACTATTGAAGCATTATAATAAAGACCGGTGATGTGATGTGATGTGAATCATCAGAGATGCAGAATGTTAGAATATTGTAAAGCAGAGTGTAGCATGTTGGAAGACAAACAGGGAAGGGAACTGGCAGGATACTTAAAAATGTATTGAGGTACAATATCATTTACTCTACGGTGAATAATGCTTCAATACACTGAAGCTATCCCCCTGGGAAGTATAACAAGCTAAGCTATAGCAACATGGCAAAAGTATCTTACTACATCTAAGCCTTATATATATATATCATATCAACCTCAGGCTCCAGCGGGATCACCGATTTGATCTTACTAATGATCAATACACATTTTTCCCTTTAAAACAAGGATTGCATTCGGTACGCAATGTGCACCAAACGGTTCGGTTCGGTATGAATGCGTGTACTATTTAAAAAGGGAAATATAAAACTGACATTCGAAACTTATTAAAAAATATATATATATAAATGAAAACTTTACTATTTATTCCTGTAAAAAAAGATAGAAAAATAGAGTTTTTTTTCTTGGTTGGCTTTTGCTAACTATTGGTTAAAAAGCAAGATAATTTGAGAATATTTGGTGTGTCAGCTCAAAGAGATGCTGAATGTTTGTGACGTCACCCTCCAGAGCAAAAACTGCTGAGATATGTAAAAAAAAAAAATCATTTTAATGTCACTCTGCCAAATGCCTGAACTGTATGTGTTATAAATCTAGCAACCAAAGTGACTACTTAATTAATATATATATATATATATATATATTATGCCTCTTTTGTTCATGCTTTATTAGTTTAAAAAGACAAAATTGTTCTTTATATGACAGAATTTTATCTTTATAAAGTTGATCATACATGTAATGCTACAGTAGCCAAATGACTGTTGACACATCAGCATGCACTAAGGAGGAAAAAATAGTATGAATATCTTGATTTCACCAGATTTTATTTATAGAAGTACTGAAATTCCAAATATTTAAAATTGTTACACTACAAAACAAAAAAAATGTTTCACAAAGCACCTCTTTCCATTATCTTAAGTAAAGTGGGTTTAATCCTCTCTCTTCTATCTGCCACTATGTGTAACGCATAAAAGATGTGCAATTAATCATATGCTAATCAGAACCTCTCAGTAATTGACACATGCTTTGAGACGTCTGCTGCCTTGTAATGAACAATGTCTACTTAAGAACAAGTCTGTTCATCGACAGCAGGAGTCAATCTCAGGTGCGCCCGCCGAACATCTGGACGAATCCCAGATGGCATACGGATTTAATGAACTTCAGACAAGTGCAATGACAAACACTGATCACTGTTGTTTTTAACAACAGTATTCAAAAATTGTGTCCTAAAAAAGGACAAGCCTTTGTAATAATCCCTCTTCTCCGCCGTGTGTGGGTGGGTGTGTGAAGTGCTGATCGTTGTCAGGTCAAGTGCAGATGAGAGATCGGTGCACAGGTGTGGGTGAGATTGATGTTAAATGATTAATATGTAAATGAGGGCGATGGGTAGGCGGATAATTGGAGTCAGGGAATGACAAGCAGAGTAACCGGAGAAAAGGAGAGCGGGGAATACCATCAGTCCCCTGTCCTTTCACTATCCTCCTTCTCATTCTGATATCTCTCATGCAATCTTCACCACATTGCCCATGTCTGTTGACTGTCTGTCTCAGTCACACTCTTACAGGACACACTCTCAACATTTCATAGCTACCCCTCATCCTCAATAGCCTTTCCCCTTTATAACTCTCTCTGGCACTCAAACATCCCTTTTCTAATTTAATCTCAGTTTCTCATTTTCTCTTTCCTTTTCTCTTATCTTATGGGTGTTTTCAGTCATCTGTCTTTTTCCAGCTCTCATGCCTCATTTAATAGATCTTGTCGCTCTCTCTCTATCTTTCTTCCTGTCACTTTCTCCCACTTCATCCTTTCTATTCTCACACATCTATATTCTTAGTGTCCTACAGCAAATCCCAGGTTCCTTTTCCTTATTTTTCAAGCTTCCTCTATTAGCTTGATGAAATATCTCTGCTCAGACTGCTTTATAATTAATTGAGCAATACATTATTTAAATATCTCTAAGGTAACCTTTTCTCATAGCTGTCCTAAGAAATTGCAGATACGTTAAACACTTTTCTCTAAATTAAAAAACATACAAACATCGTCATTTTGTTGGCAATGTTCCATACTCTGTTCTGGGGGGGAGTTTGTGCTGCTTTTCTATTCTTACAGTCAAATGGGAGGGTCGCCCCCAAGGATACTCCTGTTTCCATGTCTGGGCATTTCATGGAGCTCATGGAAAGGACAGGGAATTCAGAACAGAGCCATACCACCAAATCTATACTTAAAAAAGGCAGACCCAGTTGTTATTTACATTTACAGCATTTACAGCAGACGGCCTTATCCAGAGAGACTTATATGTATTGTTTTTATACAACTGCGCAATTGGGGGTTAATGGCCTTGCTTAGGGTCCTAACAATGGCAGCTTGGTGGTGGTGGGACTTGATCCCTGATCAGTCCAACACCTTAACCACTGCGCTACCACTTTCCACTTATCTTTTTTTTTATTGTGCTAATGGTACCTTAGCTAAAAGTTGTGCAAATGTTAGAACAAAACATTTTACAAATAATATTTATCGAACATTCTTATAACGTTATTATTAGAACACCGTTATGATGTTTATCCTTTACAGCTTTTTGACAGATTTGTATTTGATGTAAGTTCTCAAAATGTTTAGAAAAAAAAATCTCACTAAAAAGTAAACGATAAAATATCTTTCTACCAAATCCCAGTTTAAAAAACGTTTTCAGAACATTAATTTCTCAGCTTGGATAAATCTGTTTTTCCTTAGCTGCTAGAGAAAAGTTTCTTTCTAAAGCATTCCCTTTAATCTCAGAGTCTGGAGATGTCGTGATGCCTACTCTAGCCAAAGAATCTGCTTTATTATTCCTTAAGAGAATGAGGTCAGAGCGCCGAGCTGTGAGATGTGCTTTCCCAGACAGAGTGAGTGAGAGAGAAAGAGAGAGAGAGAGAAAGAGAGAGAGAGAGAGAGAGAGAGAGAGAGAGAGAGAGTTCAGACATTCGGGTCCTCCAAAAACTAAATCCCGAAGGCAGTGACGCAAAACAGGTAAAAGGTCCTCGGAAAACCCGTACAGACTTACCAGCTTTAGCAACCCAAAACAGCACATCATGACCCATTTGCAAGTTATGTAAAACGCTGACTCACGACTGAAATATTTTCGTGACACTCCGCAAACGCTCTGTGGGGTTTTTTTTAGACGCTTGAATTGGGAGGTGTCTGGAAACAGTGACAGTTGATGTCCTGTTATTGTGATCTGCTGTTGCTTAAAGTTATGTGTTTTCTCCAGGCTGCTTATTGTAAACGGGAAGCCCAGAGTTCAGAGAAAGAGAAAAAAAATCAAGAGTAGGGGGGTTGAAGTTGACAGTTCTGGGTTGCATGTGCCAGTTTAAGTCTCCAGAGAGACTCTGTGCAGATTGAAGCTGTTTAATCTGACTGCAACAGCCTGCAAGTGCAAGAGAGAAAGAGAGAGAGAGAAAAGAGGAGAAAAAAAAGTAAAGAAGAAAAGAAGTGAGGACATTTTTCAATTAAAAAAGAACGTTTCTGGCATAAGACCCATTTTAGCTAATGAACAGTTAAGGGTGTTAAAGCCCTACATAAGCCACTGTCCTTTTTTTAGTTTTATTTTAAGCAGTTCTTTATTAATATAATTTTAAAACAGTGAATAAGTCTAAATGTTGTAGGTAAAGAATCGGAGTGTAGCGCGAATGCTCTTAGCTTTGTAAGAAGACTCTGACATCTCTTTAAGAAAACTCAGCCACTTTAAGGTTAAGAGACAGAAACATCAAAGCTCTTGTTAGAGAAGAAGTGCAGCTGACACACAGTTACAGAGCCTCAGGCACAACAATGTGGTGGAAGAGACAAAAAAGGAGAGAATAGACTAAGGAAAGAAAAAAGAAAGCACAAGACAAGACAAGAAGACAAACTCTTCTAGCCACTTCAAAGGACAGCTACCATATACAATCATGTATCACTACCAAGATAGGACAGAAATGCTTCTAAGGACATTATGTAGTAAACTTGTTGTAGATCGAAATAGTTGTGAAGCCTCCAACTGTAGCACCCTAAAGGTGAAACAGGATAAATAAATACTCTACACTTCATTTTGAAGCAGATGTTTTGGGGGGATGGGTTGATGATTTCATATGAGCACAACATTATGTACATATTTTTCTGTAGATACGCCACTAGAATATGACAGCAAAAACAATTATACTGAAGGCTTTTATACAAGAAGCACATGACAGGATATTAGTCATAAGAAAGCATTCTCACACCTGATTATCATTCATTTTCTAAACCCGCTTATTCCCTAATTTGGGGTCACGGGGATCTGCTGGGCGAAGGGCAGGTCGCCAGTCCATCACAGGGCCACACATACACACACTCCTATGAGCAATTTAGAATTACCAATCAACTTAAGATACATGTTTTTGGACTGTGGGAGGAAACCAGAGTAAACCCACGCAAGCACGGGGAGAACATGCAAACTCCACACAGAAAGACCAGGAATCGAACAGTGCCAACCACTAAGCCACAGTGCTGCCCCTCTGACCTGATTACCTGATTATAAAATTTAAATCATGTTCCAGTTCTCGCATATGGCATTTGCATTTCTATGTTTTAATCTTATTTCTATTAAATTTGACAAGACCACATCATTATCATCATGATCATCACCAGGCAGATGAAGATGTTCTGTATATGTGTTAAATGAAGGTTTCTTCTAAATTAAATATATTAGTAGCTGTTTTTAAGAAGTCTGATCAGAAAACTGTGAGTTAAAATCCCGTGACCACCATGCTGGCACTGCTGGGCCCTTTAGTACGGTAATTAGCCGTCAACTGTTTAGTTGTGTAAATAAAAATAGATGTCAATTGCTCTAGGTATGGGTATGTATCATGTACTTGTTTACATGTAGCTAAGTCAAACACATTTACAGCATTTTGGCAGATGCCATTATTCCGAGTGACTTACATTTATCTCTTATACAACTGAGAAATCGATGGTTTGCTTAGGTGCCCAAAAGTGGTAGCTTGTTGGTGCAGGAAATCAAGCCCTAGTCTTTCAATTAACAGTCCAACCTCTTAACCACTACCCCACATTAAGGAGTTTTAGGTTCCAGCGAGATTTGAACTCAGATCGCTGGATGAGAAGTCAAGTGCCAACCATTACACCAAGGAACCACCATGGACACTCATAACTTAGAGTAATTATTTCAACACTCACAAAATAAAAAATTGGGTCAGGTGTGTGATAGATACCAAATTTATATATACCTTATGTACAGTATAATCCCCAAATCGTCTGATGCTCAACTAAGTGTCTTCAAATATCTATTCTGCCTACAGTAAAGCCATGTGTCTAGGGCAGATCCTCAAGGTCCCTCTTGTATGCAAATGCACTTATTACTCAATTGCAGGACTAATGAGCTGGTAAAGATCCATCTGCTCCTTCTGATTCACATTTACGAACTACAGGTTGACACTGAACCCTGTTCTAGTTTAAGGTTTCTGTATGTGTGTAATAGAGATTAACAATGTTATTTGCTTTTTTTTTATTTGTTTTTAGTGTTGGTCTACTTCTTTTCTGTAATTGCTAGTAATTAGCTAATTGTTTTTTTATTAGGCAATTATTGGTAATTGGTAGAGGGAGGTGGTCAATCAATGGTTAAGGCATTTGACTGCTAACCACCGCTGGGCCCTTGATCAAGACCCCCAATTGGAATGTATATAACCCGACAAAATTACACAAAGGTAAAAATAAGATTGAATCAAACAAAACACGAATAAACTAAATGTAATGGTACTTAAAGTGCTCTAATTTGTTTCAACAATAAAATCAGATGCCCACTAAATTAAGTAAACCTTTTCGAGTTAATTGGGCCTAAATGATTTAAGATTAATCTAAAAAACAAAATATAAGCATATGAAAGTCGCAGCTGCAGCTCGGTGTAGAATAGTGTGAATGTCAAGATTAAAATTTGGTGTAGGTAAGAAACAAAAATAGCCCAGAGGTGTCTTTAATAAGGCATGGAGACTAGGATGGCAAATAGAGGCTAAACGGTTAAAGTTTAAATATGTTTATGGATTATGCAAAGAGACTATATTCACTCGTACAGGTAAACAGGTGAATTACAATAACGGACCAAAGAACTGCCAGGAATTAAAGGTATCATACATTTACACACCTGCGCCCAAAGACAATACTGATTATTGTGAGATCCTGTCAGAAGGCAGGTGGCACCGCAAAGAGAACATCCACACACACACACACAAGCACAAACACAGACACACATATGGGTTTCCAGGTTTGGAAGTGTGAATCTATCCCTCTGCTCTTCTCTTAAATACAATTAAACATTTTACGTTTCGTTCAACTAAATAAAGATCTCACACGTTGAGATATTACACTTGGGATGTGACACAGTTCCTAAAATACATAAAATATAAAGATATAAGTATATAATACTAGTACTTCCCCCATATCCCTTTCTTTATTAACATGTGTGTTTGTGTACATATACCGTGTGTGTGTTTTTGTACATATACTGTGTGTTTGTGTACATATACTGTATGTGTGTTTGTGTACTGTGTGGTGTTTGTGTACATATACCGTGTGTGTGTTTTTGTACATATACTGTGTGTTTGTGTACATATACTGTATGTGTGTTTGTGTACATATACTGTGTTTGTGTACATATACTGTGTGTGTTTGTGTACATATACTGTGTGTGTTTGTGTACATATACGTCTGTTTGTTTGTGTACATATATGTCTATACTGTTGTGTTGTACATATACGTGTGTTTGGATGTGGTTTGTGTACATATACTGTATATTACTGTATGTGTTTGTGTGTGTGTGTACAAATAGAAAAAAAATGAAAATATGCGGTTTTCTTATGTCCTTTTAGAAAAAAGGTCTAGAAAAAAAACCTAAAGCAATATATGTATTAATGTATTTATGATTTAAATGATAAAAGTGTAAATTATTAGAAGATTTTGTTTCAGGTGGTTTAAGCTTATTTTCCCAAACTAGCTGTTGAAGCGTCACATTCTTAATATTTGTCACCACTATATTTAGAAGCCATGAGTAAAAATTGAATAATCTTAGCAATAGCTTGTCTGTGCATGCTCTCTTCAATTAAGTAGAAAATCCGGGTAATTATGTTATTGTAATTCCTATGAAGGATGTTAGTAATTGTGAAGTTAATTGTGCAGAGACACCAATGCATGGATTTTGCTTTTATTACCAGTCGTCTTTATTGGTAATAAAGGAAATTTCACACATTGATGTCTTTTTTGTCATTTAGGTTGAAATCCATGCTACCTTTGTTGCTAAATGTATAGTTATAAGTAAATTATAAAAATTGCCCATTTTAAAATGTTCACTGTTGAATACTATAGGCAGCATAAAGAAAATGATTTGGCCGTTTAATAGTGTTTTCTAGTCAAAGTTTTTTCAACTGTTTACTAGTGTAGTCTTCCTCTCTCTGTCTTTCTTTTCCGGAAAGGGTTTGGTGGGGGAGAAGTATGGCAGCATTCGTGTTCCAGGCGAGGTGGAATCGGCTGAGTTTGAAATGATTCTAGATGCGACTGTGGAAGCGGGTCTGGACACGCGTATCTTGGAGGAGTGGTACTGCCGGGATGAAAACTCAGTACCACCGGCATACTACCTCAAACCCAAAGCTGAAATGCTAAAAAACTACCAGAACTCAGTAAGGAGGAGACAATGTATTGACAATTTGTGGAATATTCTAAAAGGGTTATCAAGTAAATATATTTCCTAATGTCATCTAACACAAATAAATAAACTAAAATTAAAGCTATTTTGTAGTTTATAGGTTATACTACTGTTACGTAGTTATTATGTAAAGATAAATTGGGGATTATGATAAGACCTGGGAAACAGACAACTTCTTACCTGTATTGTAGTCTGTCCCAAATTATTTATGTTTATAAATAGTGAAATAATAGTTCTTAATCGTTTCCTATTTAATAGGTATATGTACAGCCTTCTGTTAGAGCACGAATTAAAAAATGTTTCAAAACCAGTAGCACTACATGTATTTAATGTTCTAAGAAGAAATTATTGTTTTACACAGTTGCTGAAAATTGGGCCATTGTATTTTCATTAAAATACAGGAATTATGCAATTTACTAAAGCTACAGTATAAACACTTGGTTTCATGATTCTTAATTAATTAAGAATAAAAAAATTCCTTAAAAATCAACACCTTAAAATTCACTAGGAATTTTTCACACTATTGTTGCTTCTTTAAGTCAAATTACCTGGGTCTTATTTCTTTTTTTATTTGCATTGTTGGCTTTTATTTTTAAATGTGAATGTATGTTAAAGCCTCTGTTACCTATCCTGTAAATGGTTAAATTTGCTAGACCAGAGGCTGAGGACCTCTCAGAAAATGTCTGACCTAAGAGAGCATGCTGCTTGCCTGCAGGAGAGTTAATTAGGCTCGTAAATTCAGTTTGTCTTTTATTAAACTTTACCAAAAGTACATTTAGCACTAGCTGGCTTTTTACTGACATTTAGATTTTTTTCAGTCTCTGTCTCTCCTTTACTGACTTTATCATGGATATGAATTCATATGCACTTTCGCTTACAGATAATTGCATTCCTCATTTGTGTATCTCGCTTTTCCGTTCTCTGCTACTTATTAGCTAAGTACAAACACACAGACGAGCTCTATAGTTTAAAGTTTGATTTAGAAAGAAAAACAGCAGGTTTGAAGTTTCTGGGTACTTAAAAACAGTAATTTTAACAGCACATTTTAATCACCATTTTCTATTCTATCACAATTTTCCCATTTTCTCTATTTATTTGCTTTCCAAAAAGACACAAAACGTATCATGGACATAATAGACTTCTGTATTCAAATTAGGAAGCATAATAAAGCAAAATAAATAATTTAAAAAATACCTGGCTGGCTATCTACATTGACATATTTCTAAAAAATGAATGAAGGATTAAACTTTATTCCTATACAGATACAGACAAAAAACTCTATATCAACATTTACAACAGAGTGTAAATATCAACCTTGGCCTGTGAAATTTTATTCTTTTTCTTGTTTACTGGCGGGTCATGACTTTTTATTCCTCTATCCCACAGATGGAGTCGAGCAGTGTTGCAAAAGCCAAAAATGCTAAAGCTTGGAGAGCTGTCTCTGAAGAAATCAAGACAATCTTCAGAACTGCAGTCCTACAACTACAAGAGAAAGGAACTATGAAAAGTGGACAGGCCAAAAAGTTTCTTTGTTCAGGTATAAAAGAAAGCATATAAAATCTAGCTCTGTGGATAAATTTAGCACTCCAGTCTAGATGTCAATAATTTGGTAATAATGTAGTTAAAGTTTTGTTATAAATGTAAAAACCTAGCATGAAGAAAAATACATCCTCTTAGACACACTTAACTATTTAACATCCTTACGGTTACCATGGTTAAGTATAGGCATGCAGGCTTTTAAACAATAATTATAATTGATTACTTACTGTATTATAATTTAACTGTGCAAAAAGATATAATTAAGTATTTATTAAGTATAATATAGTATATTCATATATTATAGAAAGTATAAGTATTTACTAGTCTGATTCTTAAAAGAAAAAAACTGTAAAAGCAACCAATCTTCTATGTTGCCCTTTTCATATGCTTTTTATAGTTTTAACTTATAATAGTTGGTTAGACTGCAAGACAAATTGAAACAGCAGTAAATTTCCAGAACATTGTTCTACAACCCTTTAGACACAAGTTGTACTTTATTAGATTAATTATAATAGTTAACATTTCTCTCCTATAATGATCACTAATACTGTGCAGCAAGTAAAACATATGGGACCTGAGACAGCAGCCTCCAAAACAGTGTCTTTACAGCCAAATTCATCCTCTAAGCAAGCCCTGGGCTTGTGATATTAATCTGTTCGCTTTGGCAAGCTTTTAGTGGAACACTTGGTTTTTTTAATCTTTGATAAGACGCAGCATTATGGATTAAGAGATTATATCAAATAAATTTTGCCTTAAATGCAGTTTAAGAAAGCAGAACTAATTACACGCTAAAGACTGCCAAAACGTCGGCACCACATGGCATCAAGACATCAGTTAGAATATCAAGTCATCTGGGTTTTTTTGCTCTTTTTTATAGCACTGGAAGATGAATTGGACTTTGCCTTAGGAAAACAAACTCCAGCCTTCCTGAAAAAGTGTGTGTGCTACATTCGAAAAATCTCCAACTTTGACCGCTTTGCCAAGATCCCAGACATGGCCCGCTACATGGACACTGTTATGAGTGGAGATCGTGTCATGAGGAACCAGGAGGCTTATGAGCGGCTTCTAAAAGTCAGAGATGAGTTTATCCCTACAATAGTCGCGGCTTCGAACCTCCGTGTCTATTCCTCGGTAACCCATTGCGACATGAAGCTAGGCTACTCCCAAGAGGTGGAGAGTCACTATGTGGAGGGTCTGTGTAAGCAGTTCTATGAGGACATGGTGGACATTATTCAAGCTACTGTCCAACAAAACTTTGACACAGAAACAGATCCATTGTACGATGAGATCATACAACATCTTTCTCTTTGCAAGACATTTTCCTCATTTTATGTGTATAAAAGTGATGTCCTGGATATAGTGCAGGAATACCTGTACCCATCCAAAGGAGGAAGAATACTACCCCTAGTCGTTTATGGGGGGCCATGTACAGGAAAGACGTTGTTGATGGCTGAGGTGGCTAAACAGGTGAGAGAATTTTCTGCATATATTTGTGTAAATGATGAAGAGAAAGAGATCATAATTGAAATGTTTTTTTTCACAGGCCAGTTGGAAGCATACAGGCAATTGAGTCATATTGCATGTTGTACATTGTTACACTATTCTTTTTCTATGAAAGATCATTTTACTTAACCTTTTTTCCGATCATGTTGCAGCTACAAGTGCAATTGTACCTAAAAAACAAGAGAGATATTATTTGACCATATATTAAATCCTGTTCCCAGATATATAGAAAATTGCAGTCCTACATTGGCCCACAATAGCGTTTTTTTGTTTTTTTTTTTACTTCTTAAGCCCCCTTATATTTAGTCTGAATCTCTCTCTCTATGCCAGGTTAATGACTGTAATAATGGGCACAACCATTTCAGGAATACTGCCCAGTGCACAAACAGTGATGTTATGACATAAATATTACAACATAACAAACATTAATAAATCATAAAAAATAGTTTAGTTAATAATCAGGTATAAGCAGTTTAAATAAGTTTCCAGTCATGCCGATTATGAACACAACAAAGACACAGACGCGAACGCGAACAAGAAAGTTTTTTTTTTTTCATTTCTTCATTTTGCCTTGTCGATAGTGAGCATTTTGGGTCAGGAAATATCACCCACATTCAGATAAAAATTTTCTTTACACCTGGAAAGTAGCTCTGGTATTCTAAAGGACTTTGCACAGAAAATGGCGGTGAAATTATTTTTCCTGTTTTCTTTTTTCTTTAAAATACTTTATATGGTTATGCGGTTTTAAATAGTCAACACCTGCAGACGGAAAAATGGCCACACAAGTAACACGCTTCATTGACCAATGTGTATACATGGAAATTGATTGCAGGGGTTTTTTTAAGGAAGGAACTTGTTTCTTGAGTTTTACATCAAATGACAAATACAAGGACACAGATAGCATTGCCAATTTAATGCCAACAAAACAAAATAAACCTCTTTTTTCAGAATCTGTATTGTATTTATAGCATTTATCACAAACAGCTTTCATTTATGTATAAAAATTATTTTCAATCCAAGTCTTTAAGATCTAATTTAGAGGTTCCCTGTGTTTTAAATAGGTGTTGTGGCACTGTTAAATCTCTAACTAGCTCGCAAGGCACAGAGCACATATTCATATAAATAAAGTAAGGGTTAGGGCAAAGATGGCTATGTATGTAGTTACAAACACATTGTTGGCAGAGTACATCAGCACACCCATTAAATAAATGATTTGCCACACTAACCTAGCTTTACCTTTAGCAACCTGTACTTAATAATTTCGATATTATTGTATGTGTAGTGCTTTAGACAATAGATGACGTCTCAAAGCAGCTTTACAGAAAACATCACTAGGTTACGTATGTAACCATGATTCCCTGAGGAAACAAGATGCTGAAGCGTATGTAAAGAAAGATGGATATCATCACACAGTTCTTAGGTGTAGCTGCCATCAGGACCACTCCCCAGCCTGTAAGGAATGCAGTTGCTGAATGCTGCCCTGGTATTAACCCCTACCTGCCAGCTAAGGGTAGCAGTTGCTGAATGCTGCCCTGGTATTAATTGCTACCTGCCAGCTAAGGGTAGCTAGATTTAAATCCAGCTAGCACACATCAAATGTGCATATATTTGTCAGTAAAACCAAAATATCTAAACTGTGTGTCAGTTTTTTACATGGTCTGTGAGAATTATTGTTTAAATTGCAAATTAAAAATAGTGAACACACAATTACGTGGGAAGTGGTGGCTCATTGTTAAGGTGTTGGACTGCCCCTGAGCAAGGCCCTTAACCCTCAGTTGTATAAATAAAATAAATGTAAGTTGCTCTGGATAAATGTAAGGGTGTCTGGTAAATGTATTACCACAATATGAAATTTTAACAGTGACACAAACTGTGGTTTGATCTTATAAAAAGCTAAATTAATTTTCGTTGCTTGGTGTTGCACACATTGATTGATGTGAAACACTAATGCTGCAGGAAATGCATTAAAATATTTTGATCCCATGAGAAATTGTCTGTGATTATTATTTTTACACCCTCTTCTATTCTCTGGAGGGGAATAGGCATTTAGGAAACAGCTTCTGTGGTAGGTTGAAGTTTCTTAGCAAATGCTTACTTTGTATTTTTAAAAATTATGTTGATTTTGAGTCCCTGAAAGATGGTGGGATTGTAGTTTGAACCCTTTAAAACTAGTGCATGTGTGTTAAAAAACACCCCAAAAACAAAACAAAAAAACAGGCTTGTAGTCTTGCTAGAGTCTCTAATGGTACATTGATTTGTAGCGATATTGTTGTTGTGTGTATATATAAAAAAGGCAGAGCAGGAGTGATCAAAGTGTCCCAAACCAGCACAGGGAACAAAGTGTTAAGCATCATTCAATGTGGTGCTTTGCAGTGTGGTGAACTGTAATTTGACTTAGATGTACCTTGTTCAGATCCACAAATATAATGAAAAACATAGTCTGGGCCTTTTTTTGCTCAATAGTTATCATGGTTACCTAATCGGAGGTAAAATACATAGTCTAAAAATGGACCCAACCTTCATTAATACAGAAACAGATTCGACCACCCTGGGCACAGCTAAGTGTTACAAACCACTCTTAAAGGTGAAATCCCAGTTAAACACAGTGTACTATCTGAAGCAGCAGCAATGTGAGGCATTTCAGTAAAACACAAAGCAGCAAAGAATGAAAATAGATTTCAAATACTGTTGAGCAGCATTAACTTATCTGAGATTAGCCGGATATACGCTTGGCAGCACAACACCAAAACCAGCGTGCAGCATTTCTGATTAGAATGTGTAGTATTTTGCTAATAGCAGAAAACCATAAGTATTTACTATTCATTGCATTTCTTTTAGGTAACTGAATACCCCAATCCTGTTAAACAATGTACAACAAAGTTTATCGACTTTTTTTTTAGTTCTAATGTTTTAATCATTTAATTCTGTATTCAAAGTGAGTAATGCACATGTGATGAGGATTGAACATTGATAATATTTGTGTTTGGAGTTTGTTTAAAAAGAAAATCCCAATACTTCAAAGGTGTGAACTACACAAATGTATTAATCTTAAAATAATCTTGTAAATAATCTTAATACTGCATTATAAAATCATCTTAATCATGTTCGGTCCCCAAAACTGAATACACATCATGATCTCCGTACAAATATTGATATAACTCTAACAACTTAATCAATCCACAACTTAAGTAATCATCTCAGGATACAGCCCAATGTGTGTAACTCTTTTAAACTGTAGATGTATAATATTTGACAGAAATAATTTTATTGTGTTTTAAAAAATAACCAATCAATAATTTCCTTAATTTTTTCCTAGGCATACTCATGGCTCCAGAAAGAAATGGGACCAGAAACAGATCCTGTCATTATTGTTCGCTTCATCGGTTCATCTGATCTTTCTACAGACCTCCGCAACCTCCTCCAGAGTATTTGTGAGCAGATTGCCATTAACTATCGCTGCTTAATCCACTACCTACCAAACAAGATCGAAGAAATGAGAGAATTGTTGATTAACCTTTTGGGGGAGTCATCCTTTCATCGGCCCCTAGTGATCATATTAGATTCCTTGGAACAGCTGTCAGAGGCAGATGAGGCACGTAAACTTTGGTGGTTGCCTATCCACCTTCCTTGCACAGTCCGCATTGTGGTATCGACATTACCTAACAAACATGGAATACTACAGAAACTACGTTGCCTAATTCATGATGAGGATTGCTATGTAGAATTGACACAAAGAGATCGTAAAGCATGTAGCCAAACACTTAAACAGCAACTTCTGAATGTCAAAAGAAAAGTAACCTCAGGCCAACAAATATATGTAAATGAAGCCCTGGCTAAATGTACACTGCCCATGTTTGTCAACCTTATCTATCGTGAGGTGGTACACTGGCGCTCACACAAAGATGTGGATGAAAAGTCCCTTTGCTCAACAGTGCATGAGAGCATTGAACATCTTTTTATTTCCATTGAAAATAAGCTGGGGTCCCACTTTGTCTTTCGTGCATTGGGATACATCACCATGGCACGTGTAGGGTTGACGGAGGTAGAGCTAGAGGATATATTATCGTTGGACAATAGTGTACTTGGAGACATCATGATCAGCTCAAACCTCAAGAGTCCCCTGCGAATCCCCTATGATCTCATTGCGCAACTAAGGGAAGAGCTGGAAGGTTACTTGATGGAGCGACAGGTTCGGAATGTGACCCTATTGGTGTGGGCAAACAGACATCTGCATCTCATTGCACAGAAGTTGTATCTCAGTAATGAAGAAGATGTACATCAAATGCACAGCCTTTTAGCTGAGTATTTTCTTGGGGTATGGGCAGGTGGTAGAAAGAAGATTTTTCACTGTGACAACAATCACTTTGCCTCATTAAACATCTCCCACCATCGGAACCCTCACAACCAACAAAGCCTTCACGCCCATGACAAAGCCACTACAGATAAGCATTCATATGACCGGCAGACTCCCGAACAGCCATGGGTGTTCCAATGCAACTTACTTGAGCCAGACATCTTCTTTGTCAATCACAGAAAAATGACAGAACTTTTATTTCATTTGACAAGGAGTGGGCGAACAGATGACCTCATGCATGGTGTCATCATGAATTTTAGTTGGCTATATACAATGATAAAGATTGGACAATTTGACAAGGCCTTGGCAGACATTGACCTGGCATACAGCTATTCACAGGAAAAAGAGCTCAAGTTCCTTGCTGGTACATTACGGAGTATAAAGGTAAAAGTAATTAAGAATCCTGCTTCGCTGTCTGCTGAGCTTCAGCAAAGACTTCTTCCTGTGGTCACATCCCTCCCCAAACTCCGACATCTCTTACTAGAGTGTGACAAGGATGGACCCAAATATTGCTCCATAGTACCATTACACTCCTCCATGGATGTTACATACAGTCCCGAGAGACTAACACTGTGCTCTAGCTATATGCAGATTGTTGAGATTCTGCCTACTTTGGCTCCCAACATTGTAATTGTAGCACTTGATGATGGTTCAGTCAGTACATGGGATGTAGAGAGCAGACAATTGCTGAGACAAATTGACACAGCAAGGTCAGTTGTTCTTGGTGTAAGGCTTACCACAGATGAGAAGTACCTTGTGGTTGCCACTACAAAAAACACGTTACTAATTTATGACAACCATAAATCCTGTTTGTTGTCTGAGGTGGACGTTAAAGGCTCAAAGCATTGTGGCATTACGGGTGGGGTAGCATTTATCAATGGATTTACCTTATCAAGCCCCCATGCCTTAGCTTGGCTAGAGGCCAGTAAAGATGTCAGTGTAATTGACCTGCAGTATGGCTGGCCATTATACCAGTTCCATTGCTGGTATGAAGTAACCTGTGTGGAATGCTCTCCGGATGGGATGTATGCTTTTTGTGGCCAATATTTGAACACTACTACTATATTCCACCTAGGAAGTGGTGAAAAGCTTGCAACAATGACCTCTGAGTTCTCTGGTGGATTTGTAAAATCCATCCTGGTTCTTGACACAATCCATCAAATGGTGATGATTGACAATGAAGGTAGCCTTTCTGTCTGGAACACCAAAGATATCACAAATCCCAGGCTTATGGAGGACTACGACTGCAGAGGGGATGATAGTGAGGTGGTAGGCATAGAATTATCTGAGGACCAGAAATCAGTACTTATTTGCAAAGCCAGAAGCATCGAGGTGCTTGATACCAAGCTTTGGAAGATGGTAGAGAAGTTTAAGGCCAAACGTAGTGAAAGATTTGTGGCTGCTGTATTGTCAAAAAACGGCCAAAGTATTGTAGCATCAATGGAAAATACTTCATCCATATTTGTATGGAGAAGAGACAGTGGGCAATGCATGGCTAGTTTAATAGAGATATCAGGAGCCATCGTCAAGTTGATCAAGTCAACACATCATAACTTGCTTTTGTCTGTAGCCAGCAGTGGGGTTCTCTCAGTTTGGGACATCGATATCATAACAGCAATGTCAAACATTGATAAAACAGGCAAACGGATCCAAACTGTACAGTTGTCAGGCCGAGAAGATTTTGTCTACACAATGGATGGTTCTGAAGCCATCCATAAGTGGAACTTCAGCACAGGCTTTATTGAGATGGTGTTTAAACATGAAGGGCTTGTGGAGAATTGTGTTCTTACCACATCTGGTGACCTTATGGTAACATCTGATGACAAATGTAGCCAATATATCTGGCAGACTGCCACTGGTGAAAATATCTTTCGGATCAATGGCCAAAAAATATCCCAAATCCTTATCACCCATAATGACCAATTTGTGGTTTCTCTATGTGAACAAAATGCCTCACGTGTCTGGCGGCTTGCTACCGGACACAAAGTATGTAACATCTTGGTAACCCTTCAGCATGCTCTCATTACTACAGCCAATACTTTCCTGGTTGGTACGACTAAAAACAAGCTTCTGGCTGTCAGCTTGTGGTCCGGAAGTGTTTCCAAGAAGTTTGTCTGTGATGACGGGATTACAATCATAAATTTTAGGCTAATTCCAGATAGTCCAGACTATGTTGTATTCATCACATCCACAGAGACTGTTTTCATATGGAGTGTGGCTGATGAGTCTGTCTGCAGAAGGGTGCAACTGCCGAGCAGCTTTTTAAAGAACTTGGAAGACTTCCAAATCTCGCCAAACGGAAAGTTGGGAATTGTATCTAAAGGAGATGACAACATAAATGTTCTGGATCTACACAGTGGAAAACTGCGCTTAGTCCATGCTGCAGGCATAATTTGGAGGCAAAGGTTATCAAGAGATGGACGGTACTTGGTCTACATTTGTTTCCAAAATTGTGATGAGGACGATGATTCAGGTGTGGTTTCTACATTAATTGTCATGCGTCTTGCTGACGGAAAGAGTATTGGTACCTGTTCACTCTACAAGACACCAACCTACTTGTGCCTATCTCAACGAGCACTCAATATTATTATTGGCTTTGAGGATGGCAGCATCGGGACCTACACAGTTGTGGACCGTGTGGATGCAGCCATGAAAATTAAGATAGCCACCTCCAACAGCCGGCAGATTGTTAACAATGCCTCACAGAAAATACGACCCAAGTGCAGCACCAATGCCTTTAAGACCATTGCTGATTGCATGTGGAGGGAGTCAACAGAGGTTTTCTCTCGAGATAGCCCTATCAATGTCTCTGACAGTGGGGAGCCTGAAATAACAACACCAACAAAAAAGACTGAATTACTGCAATGAGCATTATTCAGGAAGTTAGTGTTACTGATGATTGGGACCAGATTTGGATGCAGTTGATTCTTGTTTACAGCAACCTTGTGATTCAGTTGCACAAATCAGTCCTCTGGGTACTACACAGTTGATACTGGCCAATTACTATCACGCTGCAGTTGTATCATCCCGTTGTCCCTCTTTTAGTGACTTATACTATGAGTTACATACATTTTAAATATATTTTAAATACAATGTTTTATTTATTTTAAGCCATAATCATTATTTATAAACAAACATAGAAATGTTATATATTTGTAGCCATAATGCATATTTTTTTCACTTGTTCACTTATCTTAGTTTCTTATTATACTTCGGAACTGTATCAAAGATTCAACTTGTGTAAGTGTGTACATATCTATTTTGGCGCTGCAATTTGTGCAACTCCTTAAAAAAAAGTTATGTTGTGCTTAATGCAATCAAAGAGAGTGCCTGGATTTTAAGAAATTTTCTTATAAACACTAATGATCACAAAGATGCAGGGAATTTATAATGACAAACCATGATATAGACATTCATAAATACAACAAACATGCTACAATATACAAACAAATAGTATAATACTTGATTCATTCAGAATTGTCAGCCATCGCAGCAGACTGATTTCAGGAAAATTATATATTAAGACTATTTCTATTATGTTACTGCATTCATTGTATCAAACTAATTTGAAGGATGGAAGGGAAGATATAACTCTTTTTATAAGTCTTTCATTTTGTTAGTTGGAATATACTGTTACTGTAGTTAACATTCTGTGTAGCATCTGACCAGGAGTATACACGCCTTAAAAAGTGGTGTAATGAGTTATGCCAAGTTTTGTTTGTTGCTGTTTTACATGTCATTAGTAAGGCATTGTGGGAAAACGTGATATTATAGAATTTAGAAAAGTGAGTATTTTCATGTTATAGATGACATAGAAATGTATAGATATACAGTATGTATTTACGAACAAGGATGTGGCCGGCTTGATTTAGAGGGGTTGCACTTTATTTAGTACTGTTTTTCACAGCTGACATAAAGTATATAAGAAAATATAATAACTCAATAACACAAATATTCATCTGCAAACTGTTGGATAAGTATGATGAACAGAGATTTTAGTTTTACACTTAGTTGAAGGTATATTTTGGCATGCTTAAAAAAGATCAGCCATGACCCACCAATCGCCTCCACAAATTCAAGGGCTCTTCTGACAAATTCTTTGTTTACTTTTGGTAGGATATATGCCCATTTGCAAGTAATAACCTATAGAATTATTCCGGCTTAGGGGCCTTCTGACAAATTGTAATGTACTTTTTGGCATACCAAGATATATGCCCATTGCAAGTAATAAACCTATATTGTATGGGCTTAGAGGCCCCTAGCAAGAATCCTTTTAGGCCACTTTTGATCTTAGGGATAGTATTAGATTGGGCTTCTACAACACCCATTCCACACTGTTACTACTAATAAAACAGATCACCTTAAGTTAATTATCTTAACTCCCCTTTTCCCCGCTCCCTTAACGGCACCCCTGTTCAGGGTCGACATATTTCACCCCTCAATGTAAACTTTTCCAACACATAAGAAATATTAATATATATTTAAAAAAAGAATTAAAATATATAGTGTGCCAAAGTTGTTTCTTTCTTGTATTATTTTATTTCTTCACAAAAAAAATATGCTTTGTGACTTATTTGAACACTGTTTCTTATGGGTCTATTGTACCGACCAGTGCGACTAACGTTAAGTGTAAAAGACAAAATATATTACATTCGATAATCCTATTATGAACTGACAACCCATCTGAATATCTTTGAATGTGTCACTACGAGAGAACATGGCATTTTTATGGCATGTTATGTAACATGAGTTTATGACATACATGTTTGCAGAAGATGGTGGCATACTAGCAACGAATGTGTTTATTGTATTGTTTGAAAAGTCAGCATTGAAATACCTGTTGAGAGATTTATATATTTTCATAAATGTTGTACTTAGATTTTGTTACAAAGTTGTTTAAAAAAATTAAAACTTATGTCTAAAGCAATATAAAATAGTGTGTATGCCTTGTTTGTATGAAACATTTTACTGTAATAAAATGGTTCTCTTTTTGCCTCTTACTTCTCTTTCATTCACTTTTCCCACTTGATTCCATAGCCTGTCGTAGCAAAACATCAGAATACAAGTTAATACATACGCTGCTTACAATTACAATTACAATTTCCTAATAATTGTTAAACCATAGATTACTTTGCACCTACGTTACTTTTTTTAGGCCGCATTAACACAGAATGTATCAAAAGACCCAATTCCGATTTTTCTCTCATATGTGATACAGATGGGATATGACCGATGACCATCTAAGCAGAAAAATACATACATTCCATATTTTACATACAGGCCTCTTTCGTATGTGTATATATAAGTATATCTATATATATATATATATAATATATATATATATATATATATATAATATATATATATAGACTAGTGCAACTGTGTATTTGTTAATTTTGTTCCCTTAAAGTCTGTTTTGTCTGTAAAGACATAAAAAAATCAATGCTACATTCACCCAGGCTGCAACAAGGACATTGTTTTGCCGACCTTTATAGATGGTGCGAAAAACAAAATACAAAAAAATCATTTTTGCAGTAAAAATTGGTGGGAGTGAATGAATGTGGGAAAATACAAAAAAAAAAAATCATTCGTCTTTGTCCATTGCGTCCTATCGCGCCGATTTTACTTCTTCAAATTCAATTAGTCACAAAATCGGAATTGGCATCAGGATCTACAGTGTAAATGCAGCAATATTTACACTAATACACAGAATTCAAGAGAATCAGTAATGCATTTTAATAAGAATCTATAGTTTCCATGGCTCCTATGTGGAGCTGGAAGTTTTGCAACATGATCTACCCAATATAAACAAGAACTATAATGGATGATGCTTAAGAAGACACACCTACTACTATTTATAGCAACCATAATGCAAGCGGCCCAATAATGTCTGCCTTTTATTATTAATAGCAACCATAATATGAGAGAGAGTCAAGAAGCACCGCCCATCATTATGATAAAAACTATGTCTCAGCTCTATAAAACGACTTTCCGCCAAGTCATCATAACCAAACACACAGTAAATTTTTAGACTTCGGTAGTCATTATATTTTTACATATACTTGTTAAAATAACTAAATTATACTATGGATAAAAATCAATCTATCAAAAATAAATAGTTTAAAAAAAATTAAACTATAAACATATAAATTATACATTTTTATTCAGTTATTTTACTTACTAAAAGTCAAATAATTATCTTTGCTAATTGTTACCCTATTAAAGTCAATAGAATAACTGACGACATTGTGTACAACACCAAGACTAATTTAGGAGTGGTGCATTTACCTATAGTATTTACCAAGCTGATCTTTTTTTTAAACTAAGCTTAAGAAAGACCACAGCAAATAGGCGTTTGTTGGTTTTAACAATAGATCTTTTTGCTGTGTAACTGGTTTTTACAGTGAACTAATTCTTAGATCTTGGTGCAGGTATACAACTGTTTTGCTTCTTATTCAGTGTTGGCTAATCAACTAATTGATTAAACTAGATATGTTTTCAGAAAAACAAATATTTTTCAGGTGTGTGTATATTAAATGCAAATACAAATAGAGATTTAGTTAAAAATGATTCACTTCTCCAGACACACACTTATAATAGTCAATGGTTTAAGATATCTTGTTTCTTAGCTTTGTGCCAGCTCTTTGGTCATCATCCTTAAGTGTCACATGGATCATATTACTGTAAAAAAAATATCTTGGATAACAAGCGTAAGATGCCTGGAAGGCAAACCAGATGTCAAACCATACTACCACTGTTGCAAAATGGGTACTTACAAAAATAGAAGTCATGTTTAGGAGACGTCAGCGTGTGAGGATAAGTGAAAAAATTACACTATGCTTTTCTTTTTGTTAAATAACTGCACACAGTTGGAATGCAAGGCTCATACCTGTCATTAAAAATGAGCTGATTTACTCCTAAGATGTAGACAGAAAATAACACATGAATATACGTATCTATTTCTTTAATTTTTGTCAAGTTGCCTTAACTGGTAGGAATGTCAGTGTAAATGAGAAAGAACAGATAGCCAAATGAACAACTGATGAGTTTGGAGGCAACTTTCAAAAACTGGACAAAAGTAAAGTGATTCCTATACCCCCCCCCCTTTAATTGTCACATCTTAAGTATTATTATTCAGTAACTACAATGAATTGGTAACACTTACACTAATAGGTTGCATAGTTACTGGAGGGAAGAATTTGGGCATGAACATGAATCAAGTTGAGAGGTCAGTTAAGCCCTGGACCCTGTCGGCACTGCACTTGAAAGCTAAATATAAACATTACACTAAACTGTGGACTTCTTTTATACTGTAATTTTTTAAACATGGGTGCTGTTTTTAATTACAGATCATTAAAAAGTTAATAATCCATACTAATTTATTGCTCACTTATATTATAGCTCTATTCACTCATAGAATGACTATTTATCACTATACACTCTTAAAATATATAGTAATTTAAACTATAAACCAATAAACTCATTAACCACAACGTACTCGGTTTATTAACCATGCAAATATTCAATTTTTTATTAAACATTGTGTTTTTACATTATTGTTTGTTGTTAATTTATTACATTTATTACAATTAACTGGCACATACTTTTTTATTTTTTCTAAAAAATCCTGACTGCCTACTGTTGCTTTTCACATTTTTTTTTACTGTCCCCTAGTAAATCATTAGCTAGTTTGCTGTTCATAAACAAAATATACCTAGAATAATTCGAATGAATACTCAGAACAATAAAATGTTTTCCCACAACGAGAAGCAATTGTATTAATATTGTTACTGATTGCTGTATGAGGTGGCTTAGAACATTACGAACCTACATGAGTTATAACACACTTAAGGTATACTTAAATTTATTAGGTTTGTATAATAAGGTCCATGTACACCTATTACATCAGTCACAGCACAGTCCCGACACTGACCTGCTAGTGTGATAGTGTTGTGTATAAATGTAATAGGCTTACAGCCTAGGCTTAAGATTTTTTTTTTCTTCACAGGTTAAAAAGAAAGACTGAGTAGGGTTAAGTTCAAAGCTCCTTGCAGGACATTTGAGATTTTCTAATTTAACATCAGCAAATCATGTCCTTACTGAGCTCCCTCTGTGTACAGGAGCATTGTTATACTCGACATCACTGTTCCAGTAAAGGCAATCTATGCTACAGAATACACAGAAATACACAACTGTTACAAGTAATTATTTACCACTTATACAACTAACATAATCATGGGGATCAGCTGGAGGTTATCCCAGCCCTGTCTGTGAGGGTTAAAGGCAGGAAGGCAGGTACACCCTGAACAGGATGCCAGTCTATCACAGGGCCACACACACACTTACACTCACTCCTATGGGCAATTTCGAAGATTGTGGGTTCAATTCCTAGGATCACCAAGCTGGGTGTCATTGCTGGGCCCCTAAGTAAGGCCCTCGAACCTCAAGTGTTCAGATGGATTGAAAAATATAGAAATAATAAGAGTGCCCAGAAATGTACAAGTAATTAAGTGTAATATGTGACTAATTAAGTGTATTTTTAGTGGTTTTGACTGTGAATACTGTCTATAAACCCTTTAAACAAGCTCTTATGCACAGGTGTTTTATTAACTAGCGTTAGGCGTATGTTGTGGAAAAGTGTGTTGACTGACTTTTGTCGTGTGTCTGCTACTTAAAACCACTGGTTATATGTGTTATGTCATTACAGTGGCAGGTGAAAATTGACATTACTGCTTTTGGTTAGGTTTTTCAGAGAAGACACGGCTCGACTTCTATCTGAGAGTCAAATAGGCGCCATAAAAGAGCTGACAGAGCGGGAGCGTCCCTCCTCCAAGCAAAACACACACACACACACACACGCACGCACACGGGCGCAACGCATTCAACCGCCCAAAGCTGCCCTTGTGTCAACAAACTCCACTGCCATGTTCGTTAGTTCCAGGAGAAGCCTTTGGACTACTGCTCTTTTCTTCTGCTTAGGACACAGTTTGTGGGAAATAAATGAATACTGGAGTTATCAGTGAAAATACGGCACCTCCGGCAAACACTTGCCACACCTTCAGCTTCACTAACAGGTAAAGGCTTTATGATTGTGTGTGTAATGCCTACGAGTTTCAGATAATAGCTAATAAAAACACGATTTTATCAAACAAATACATGCCATGATATTAATTTAGTGGACTTTTTTTTATCCGAACACTTCCTCACCTGTTGCGCGGAACTTTTTTTTGTGTTGAAACATGATGGTGGTGATGTAGTCATTGTTTCCATGATGGAATATTTTTTTTTAAACGGAAAGCGTGCCTTAATAAAGAACTCCAATTAAAGTCTTATATTCGTGTTTTTACAGTTTAAAGTTGTTAAAATTGAGTTTGAATGTATTCTGATCACTGACAAGGTGTAAACGTTGCACAGAAGGTGAACAGGTGCTGGATGAAGGAATCATGATTTTAGCTTTAAAATGAAAGTAATTCTATTAAGGGATCCAACATTATTGCCTTAAGGTCCAGGTTTCCCATAATATGACCTCCAAACATATTTTAATAACCTGTTTATGAAAATAACATATGCTCTTGGTGATGCCATGACCTGACAAAATCTGCCTGTTGCTATACATCTAATAAAGCTTTATAGGATTATTCTAATTATCTGCAAACACAAAGGGCTGATCAGGGCTTTCTACGAGGGTAAAAAGCGGGTTTACAGGTAAAAGCAGTTTGTCAGGATGTTTACTGTTGGTGGCTTTGTTTACAGTCTTATAGGTAATGAGGTAATACTTATCATGAAAGCGGAATTAGGCGTAGCTATTATTGCGATTGTTGTGGTTTTTCAAATTTTACCACTTGACACGGATGTCTGGGCCATGTAGCCTACAATTTGTAAATCAGCTTTGGATGCCATTCAGATAAACATATATATTTTGCTATAATTTGCTATATACTATGATACAACCTTCAGGCCTATCGGATTCGGAAGAATAAAAGAAGTGTAAAGAATATGAACCGAAGCACTGAAGAATATCGGCCATTTTGGCAGTTAGTATAGAATTATATGTCCGAGTTGGTAGCTATCTAACCATCGACTTCCAAACATCTGACATTCACTACCATCTGGTAGATGGTTTCTACTGTTTCTACCACCAAGTTTTTAAACTGCGATTTTTACAGTGTAATAGACATGTCACAAAAAATGTACGTCGAATTAATGAAATGTTTCTTCTTAGATGAAATCTATCTAAGCCAAATTTCTGTGCCTTTTTTTGTTGCCACAGCAACATCCTTACGGTTTCCCATTTCCCATATCACTAATGAGTTTATTATAAAATATTGGTTAACATACACTAACATACACAATATTGAGAATATATTGTGGATTAAAGAACATCTCAGGACATGGTCACACAATCTTCTCTAACAACTGAATAGGCACGAGACACATGCAAAATATATTTACAGAAAATAGACAGTGAGTACACAAATACAGGCACGTACTCTTCTCTCTGTTTGTCAGTCGTCTCTCCTTTCATCCCAAAAAAAAATGCCTGGCAATGTAGGGTTTTGCATAAAAGCTTTTTTAAGACTTTACTATAGAAGGAAATTCAAGATAGTCAAGTCAAATGGCATCATTTCTAAATTGAATAAATCTGTCTGAAATTTGGACATTTTTCCTGCAGTATCCAGGAATAATCAAAACTATCACAAATAACATCTACTGTTGTTAATAAATGATAAAAATGACCTTTAGGTACGAAATGTTGAATCATGCTAACTGCGCCGGTGCAACCAGTATGCAAATGCGAATCAAATGAAGACCAGTCAACGAGTTTCCTTTACGTTCTAGTCTGCAAAAGTACTTTAGTGTCAGAGCCAAAAATAACCAAGGACATTTAACATCCAGGATCATGTACATCTTTTATGTGAACTAAAATGAGCAAAGCTGATTTAAACATTTAAATAGACAGAATGAGGTTCACATAAAACATCTGCCTTATCTGTTGGTTTAGAGGTATAACACAAACATGTAATATAAGTTAAATCCCTATTTGTTTTATATCAATGTTTTTAGGCCTGGGTGGTATGACGGTATATACAAATACACTCTTATAAAAATAATAGATTTTTTAAAATTCGTGTTAATAAGTGGGCGTGGCTAACTCACATGCAGTGTACATGAGCCTGAGCAAGACCAGGACTAAGCCAAATAGCTACCCGGATGTCCCAAGGCTATTGCGCATTTCAGTTGGACTGCCAAATATATTTCTCCGCCCTGCCTATCAGGCTTTTTGATAGAAACGAAAATATATATTAATGCTTTTACATTCTCTCACACATAGTTGGGTAATTATGTTGGATCTAATTTTCTTCCCTTCGAATCGTTCGAATGTGAACTGGGTTTTTACCTTAAATCACTTTAAATTTGTCAGCGCAAAATGTAGGAAGCAATATTACTGTTTTTTTTTTACCATATTTGTCAAAACAAACTGATAAACAGATTGTTTAAAGTATTTCCGTATTAATACTTTCAAATGTCCCCCTTTTATTTAAGTGGTATTTATTTTATACCTGTGAAAAGATGTTTATAAGGTTCATATAAAGTATTCATCATAAAAAGATGAATATAAAGTTCATATTTCATTTACTATATATATTAAAGGCCAAGTAAAAGAAATTAAGTATTTTAAGTATTTAAGTTTAATTATTACATAAAGCACTTTTTGATGATTTTCCGAAATAGCTACCTATTTAAATAACTATATTGTGGAAAAATATCATTACCGTGAAAGAATACTACTCCTACTATGTTATAAAATTTTGGTCATATCGCCCATTCCTAAATGTTTTCATATGAAAAAGCATCCTGGTTGCCAGTACTGTGCCCCAGCTGGTAGAACTGCCGCCTCACAGATCCAGGGTGCTTGTTTTAGTTTTGAGCTTGGGTTTGTCTGCGTTGCGTTCCTCTTGTATTCATGTTGGATTTCTTTGCAATCGTCTGTGTCTTCTTATGCTTCTCATTAAAAAAATCAAAAGCTGAAAGTAGTAAGTAGGTAAAAATTGTACATTTTCTTCAAGTTGTAAAAAGGTGACGTCCCGGTCAGGGTGTAATTCTTCGTCATAGCAGGTGTTTTCAGATTCATCAGCAGGTCCACTGTAGATAAAGGAATAAAAAGTAAGATGATCTATAATCACAGAAGGATTTAGGTCATAATCCAAATATTAGACTAGACTTGAGTAGATTAGATTAGATTCAACTTTATTGTGATTGTGCAAGGTACATACAGAGAGCCAATGAAATGCAGTTAGCATTTAACCAGAAGTGCATAAGTGGCCTATTTACAATAAACAGCAGGACTTAGGACTTAGAAGGATTTAGGAAAAAAAAAGACCACATGTATCTTCTTTGACATATTGAAGTGTGGTTTGTTTGTCAACACACGCAGGACAGACCTGATGCAGACACAACAGCCTTAATGTTTATACTTAAACTCAGCAATCCCTTTTGTGTATCACATCTGCTGATGCTTACATAAAGCATCGCTAATGAACGCCCTTTGTTTTGTATATGTTTATCAGCCAATTAAATGAAGTGGTTCTTCTCAAGAGGCTTCGCAGTATACACTGGTTCATCATAAAGTATTCGCTGTAGCAACCAACGCCAGGGTAACAAACACCATAGCTGCTGTATTCAACTGTTTGATTTATCAAGCCTTAGATTACTGGATTGAGATAGAGAAACAAGCTAAACACTACTGCCCTCGATTGCAAATGACATCCGCACGTGGTGTAAGAAATGGTATATACATGCACACACACTGTAGAAAGCAAAGACATACACTCTGAAAGGATTTAGGGGATGGGCTAAACAAGAGGCAGAATAAAACAGCAATCAGCAATCACTGTATGGCCAATTCTTTATTACAAAAAGCACTCTCCCCTTTATTCAGAGTAAAACCCAAATTGATTACAACTTTATAGGATTCTATGCTTCCAACAGTGAATTTAGCCTGGCAAGCAATTAAAATTGGCAAAATACTGCTTTAATGTGACTTTGTATCCAATAAAACTATTTTTAAATAGTAACAACAAATGGTACATTCCGGTCTATGCACATGTACCGCATTCGGCAGACACCCTTATCTAGAGCATCTTGAATTTCATTCTTACAACTAAACTTTCAGGGGTTAAGGGCCTTGCTCAGGGGCCCAGCAGTGATAACTTGGTGGTGCTGGGAAGCAAACCTACAATATTTCAGTTAGCAGCCCAGCGCCTTATCCAAAGAGCTACAACCCCTATGTAGGAACTAGGTTTGTCTTTTGGATTCATCGCTTCACTGCAGATTTAATTTGCATAGAAGGGTGATTTCTGAGTCAAAGGCATGTGTCACGTTGAGGCACTGGTGCACAGGTACTCACATTAGGTTTTGGCACACCTGTTTAAGAAACGCTGAAATAAAATAAAAGAAACCACAGCCATATCTGTAAATTGTTAAGTGGTTTATACATGTATGAGTGGTAATTTTGTCAACTTTTGTAGTAGTAACAGTTATAATAACTGTAAACACATACTGCATAGGCTTTGTACATGCTAGTATAAACATTATTCTCATGCTACATGAAGTGTAAAGGTAATACTCAATATTTCTTTTTAACAAAATCCCACTTAGAAACGTTTTAGTTAACCTTTAATTTAACTAAATTACTTCCTTGTTAATAGCAAAATTTACATTGTTCTCCTGTGTCATTTAATCATATTAGGGTTTTTTTTAAGGGGAATTCGTATAACTCGAAACCCTCCATTAAAGTGAACACTTTCGATCTACAGTCATTGAAGTGTGAATAATTGCTCTGAATGTTGGTATTAAAATTGTAGTAGATTGAAAAACAGCACTTTTAAAACATAATAAAAAAAAAAAATAGACGTACGCATTAAGGAACGTGAATGTAACAACACTCATTTCCACAAATGAAAAACATCTTATGCATCAACAAAAAACACAAAATGCGTTTAGCCGGATGGGAAAAATATCGTAAGCATTATTTTATTAGCTTTTTATTTAAGAATTATAATTGTGAAGCCTATGATCTTAACAACTGTATGGTGAACAAGGCACAGCCTGTACAAAATTCTTCTCCTAATCACAATTTATGTCTTAAATTGTACTCCAAAAACCACAACAAATTCCTTGTGCGTCTGCACATACATACCTCAGACTTTCAAGATGTAAGGAATAAAACATTTGTAATAATCAGCAATAAGAAGCTATTTTACTTCCCTCCAATAGTGCAACAATGTATAGGTTAATGCAGTTGTAATAAATGCAGAAGGACATGCTGCTTAATTTTATGGAACAAATTAATAAAATGTTGTTTTTTGTACAGTTGCAATCCTCTCGTAAAAAATGAACAGGTCAATGTGGTCTTTTATTTTTTTAAGCTCACCCGTTTTCTTGTTTCTGGCCACTGCTGGGACCTTGAACGAGGTCCTTAGCCCAAATTGCTCAGTTGTGTAGATGAAATAAATGTAAGTTGCTCTGGATAAGAGCGCCTGCCAAATGCCCGAAGTGTAAATGTAAATATCGGTTGAATTGTGAATTAATAATAATTTAAATGAAGTGAAGTGAGTCTGATATCGTTTGGGCCTTTCCTATTTTTATGAGACTGTACCTGGTGTATTCTCATTATAATATTTAAGCGTTATTCCGAGTTTTCTTTTGTCGACAGGAGTAGATCCTCATGGTTTTTTTTCTTCTATTACAGCCAATCTACCTTAAGGGTTAATATATTGTACGTTTGGAGATTAAACACCGAGTTTTTTAATGATCATTTCCGTTACAAAAACATAGCAGAAGAAAATAAAAGCAAAGCTCCTATGGAATCTGTTTGTAAGTCTGTGCAGGCGCCCATGATTTGCTGTACAATTAGGTTGTTCCTTAAAAAAACATTGCTGCATTACAGTCCAGGCTCTTGCTCCTGTGTTTCAAATGAGCTATGAATTTGATATGTGAAAGCATGATGCATATTCAAATGTGCAGTTTGCTTTGGACGAAAAAAAGTGAGACTCCTAAGTACAATACAAAGCTTGTAAAGCTTTGGAAAGCCATCCAAACCAGCAAACTAGACACCCAACTTTCCGCAGAGAAAACAAATTCTCCTTTCTTGTTAATTTCAATAAAGAAAGAGCAGCCAAAGCAAATACATGCCAAATTTTAATTTGCAGCACACAGATCTGAAAACCTTTAATTATTCCTCTCTGTCACTTCTCATGCTTTTTCAAAGATGGAGCAGCTTCCTGAAGACAGTTTGCAAACCTTAATTAGTTTAGCCCTAATCTCCTAGTTTATCTAAATTTACTGATTATATAATCGAAACGATCTGCCTCGATGAGCTTTGTCCTTTTAGTTTTAGGATAATTTTATTTTACAATCGTTTACACTAACCAAAAGAAATTATGTTATTGTCCTTACAGTGCTTTTATATCCTGATAAACTAAGGAGGTCGTTCCTCCGCCATACCATGCAACTCTTTTATTAATTATGTATGTCTGTCAGGATGTTATGAGTATGAGTTAAGACCAAAATCCATGGGTCCTGTAGATTGGAAGATGCCCAGGGCACATTCATGGCCAGCATGATGCACTGTCTGGCCAGAGACGAGGAGGTGTGCAGCTGCTGAAGTAATCCTCCTGTAATAACCAGCTTATACTACAGCCATTCCGACATGTGCGACTAGTCACGTCTGGAGCTTAATCATCACCTAGTTGAGACATTTTTATGTGTCTGGTATTTCTCCTGGTCTTTTTAAAAAGGCTTATGCAAACGTGGATATTTGAATTTGCTTCTGACATACTTGCGACACTACATTCTCTTGATTCCCAGAACTTTGAAAGCCTAAGAGTGAGAAAACACCCTTTTCCCAACCATGCATCAGAAAGAAGAAAACTAGAAAGAGAGAAAAGACCTGCAATGTCCCTGCTCTCACAGACTTCCCCAGTAATTATTTACCTTTTATTTGACCACAAAGGCAGGAGAAATGGCCTAGCCTGAATGTAAAAGAAAAAGGTCAGCAGCGATGTGTGCAAAAATAACCGCACCAAGGTGATTCAGAGCCATCCCCAATGTCACAGCTGCAAGTTTGTCTTCGAGCACGGCAGAGAATTAAAGCCTTGCCACAAAACTGGCAGAACCATATATCAAATCAATATTGAATGGCACAGTTTCAGACAGTTTGAGCACTTTTGTCCTCTTATCCTTTTTTCCAGGCATAAAAATACTGTGGCTGAAAGGTTACGTATATTGGCTAATGCAATGATGAGCACTGTCTAACTTTTGCTACTGGAATATCAGAGAAAAAACCCTTGTGCTTACATTTAAAACATTTAGCAAACACCTTTATAGGAAAACGAGTTACATTTATCAAATGCAACTGAGCGATTCGGGGCCTCTCTAAAGCAATGGCAGATGAATGGTGCTAGAAATTGAACCCACAACCTTCCAGGCAGCAGTCAAACACCTTAACCGCTAAACTACCTCTACCACCTACATTTACATTTACAGCATTTGGCAGATGCCCCTATCCAGAGCAACTAACATTCATTTTATTTATACAACTGAGCAATTGAAAGTTAAGGGTCTTGCTCAGAGACCCAGTACTGGTAACATCGCGGTGTTGGGAATCAAACCCCGATCTTCCAATTAGTAGTCCAACATGTTAATCTTGGCACTACCACTATTCACTCTGATACTACTGTTATGCTTCTTACCCTGTTTTATTGATCTAATAGCTTTAAAACTGAATGATATAAACTGCCTGTTCCTAACAAATTCCCGCCTGTGTCCCTTTTTCTGTCCAGCCCTGCTATCCAGCTGTCCAGATGGGGTGCAGATGCTGTAGCATGATAAAAAGGTAAGAATAAAGAAAGAAAACTAAAATACTGCCCCTCACACTTCAACCAAATGACAGAAGCTCGCCGCACCACACAGGAGTTTAGAAACGCCAAGACTGTCAGCGAGTCAAGTGGAAAACAAAAAGAGATTGAAAAGCTGTTATTACTCTAAATATTGGTTGTTGTCAGCCAACAAATCAGCCATGATAAAGGAATCAGAATAGCTACCACATTGCCTTTCTATATTTGTCTAAGAGGATCTTCTCTGACTGGAGGACACAAAGGAACAGGGGTTATTTCATCTAAAGCACAAACCCATTTAGATATCGCTGGCACCATTAACACATTACTGAGAGCAAACCAGATGGTGATGTTGCTCTGAAGAAAATGTTTGTTATATGTTATATAACCTGTGCTGAAAGGGAAATTGCAAGTTTGTACTCAAAGTATAAACAGCTACTTTCACCTTTTTCTTCCATGCTTTATGTTCTCTGTGTTATCCGTGAATATAGCCAGGCTAAATCGCCAGCTAATGTGTTGTCTAGGACTACAGCTAGGCTACACAGACAGGCCTCTGTCATAATAACTACGATAAACACTTACGGTAATGCGTTAGCCAAGATAAAGGTTTAAAGAGGGTGTTTTTAGACCTTAATGATCAGGTGTGTGTGTTATTTGTAAATGTAGCCAGGCTGAATGGTCAGGTAGTGAGATATATTGGTATATTGCCAGGCTACAAAGTCAGATATTATGCGCCATGTGAATACAGGCGGGCCTAAATTGTTAGGTAGTGTGTTATTTGTGATTGTAGCCAGGCAAAATGGTCAGGTTAGTGTATTTTCTTTTAAAGTTATCCATGCTAGCAGGAGTGTTATTTTCTTGATATCTACCAGTGGAAATTTAATAGAAGCTGTACATTATACCCCGTGTCTTACTTCTGGGTTTACCCAGTTTAAGCTGGGTAAATGGATTGGCTTATGCAAATACCATACAAACCAGATCCAGCACACAAACTTTGTTCCACCTTTTTTTTTTTTGTTTGAACTCATTCCTATTAAATGCTGCTTTTAGTTTTCGAAATATTTCGTATTTCCTACACTCTGCTCGGCTTTACTATTAAAGTTATAGTCAGGCTTTTTTTTAGGTTCTGTAAATCTCTATAATCTATAAGAGGATTTACTCTGCTCGGCTGTATAGAATTCATATTCCGCCAGAACGCAGTTCCAAAAGTAGACATGAATAATTACCATGACAAGATTGACAGCTCATATAAATGCCATTATTATCTTGTCATCAGGTTCTTTAAGAAAAGTTTAGCTATTTACAGATTACTGCTTAACAGACTTTTCGAAACAGATGAAATTAGACAGAAATTTACATTCCTGAAATGGCCTGAAAACGACACTCTGGTGCTTAGGATCTAGTCCAGATTCACATTTAAACCTGTCGAAAATCTGCAGGAACCACGCCCTTTCATACAGGCACAGCAATTCTTTATCAATGCTGAATGATTTTATTGTTGTATCCAGCATAAAAGGATATGATTAGTTAAATTTAGCTCAGGTTATAAAATAAAGGTCCACAGACAGCAACATGCATAAAGGAATATGCTTAAAGATCATCAGGATTGACGTCACCCTGTTTTACCACCAGTTTTATCTCCATTTTATCTCCAGATTTTAACCCCAGATTTATTTGTGAGCTTTCTGTTGGTGGAGGGTGTTGAGAGCAGAAGGAGCTTTGAAAACGTCCTATAAATCTTATCACTATCCGTAAATATTGCGACACACTCTCGCAAAGTGTTCCTCATCCCTCAGGCTCTCACCAGCAGTGGCACCAGTAACAATTTTGGGCCCCATGAAAAAATATGAGGTTCCACACCTCACACTGTAATCAAACATACTATCAATTACTGCTGGTACTGTTACTACTCATAAAACAGATCTCTGGGGTGAACTTAGAATCATCCTAACACCTTCCACCCCCACCTCTTTTAGTGGTGCCACTGCTCACCTGCCTGCTAACAGTTGAGGAACTATGCTGCTAAATATGCTGTATGAGAGTTAGTTTGTGTTTCTTACAAGTTTGAGGAAAAAAAACAGATGGTTAGCTTTTTGAATGTGTTTTAGCTTTATTAGGTTCTCTGGATTGGCCTATGAGGAAAAGAGAGACGTACATACAGAGCCGAGCACAATGATAGACTCACAACGATGGCGTCAGAAGCTGCGTTTGCGTATCCAATGCAAATTTAGCTTGCAGTCAAATCGACTGGTTTAACTTATCAAGTTGTAAAAGAAGCAAATATCCAGGCTGTTGTTTGCAGCACTCGTGTGTATTGCTTATTTATAAACCACTTTTTTATTTTATTGCTTCACACTTGTCCAAATGTAACACTTAATATGGACAGTATAATCCAGTCTGTATTATATTGTTATTATTTTCTTAGAATCTGCTGCACTGTTGTGTTTATTTATCTCCTTCATTTTTTCTAGTTATGTCGATGACCCTACAGACCCTGTGGAAGCTGATGGTCTGAAGCAGGACCCTTCCACTAATTCCTTAGTGTCTTCCTACCAATGTCAAGACCGGTCAGATGACGGAAAAAAACAAGGCTTCCACAATTTGGGCTTCACCAGCAACAGCAACCTCAGTAAATCAGACATTGAAAATAATCATATAAACCAGGCTAAATCGACCCTGTCCCAGACAGCAGGGAGCAACTCTAGTCTCTATATCTTACAGCCAGATGGACAGATCTCCCCAACCCTTCCTAGTGCCCCACCTTTGTCCCCTGTCACACAGTTGGGCACAGAGGCTGAAAAACAAACAGACAGGTTCCGAGATTCGGGTCTGGGTAACGGGTCTGAAGAGGAAGGAAGACATGGAGCGGGGGACACGGCAGACGAGGAGAGCATCATATCAGTGGAAATCCATACCAGCAGCACCAGCCTTTCTTCAGCTGACACCAAGCCTTTGAACACGGGTTCGAAGGAAAAAAGACACAGTGGACACAGTGAGTGTCACAGACTCGATGGTGGCTGAAGCACTCGCTGCCCTAGAGGCGGCCACCGCAGGGGAGGAGTACGAGTAAGAACTGGAGCTTACCACCTGTCATGGCACCAGAAACGACTGAACACTGTAATATGGCCAAAAGAGACATTTCTCCTTATGTCACAAAGCCTTCAGGAATAAAGTTTTTAACAGACTCCTATATGTTTACAGGACATACTGTGTACAAACAGAAGATTTAATAATGGATATACTCTGCCAGGAATATTGGTAGCATGGAGTGTATGGGCTGTTACTTTTCTCAGTCTTAGTGCCTTTTTTATAGTCTATGCAAATCCATACTACCACGATGAGCACTGAATTAAAGTTTTAGTTAACAATTGGCAATATTCTCCCCCAGGAACTTCCAGATAACCTGAGAGGGCTGTGCGGATAGAAACACTGCTGTAGCAAATGTGCAATAAACTTATATAGACATTTATGTTTATAACCAAAGAACTTAGTGCTTTGTTAATTAAAGCAGGCATTTGACCAGGCACACCGGTTCTCATTAGTAAAGGTTAATCAAGATTACATTTCTAATCAGACTGTTAAACACATCCTCCACTCCTCAGCCCTAAATGCTGCCATCTTAATTCACTAATTTGTAAAGAATGCCCTTGTTGACTGGGAGACGAAGTAAGCATTCGGCTGACCTTCACCACAGATACTAGTCAATGCTTCTTCTCTAGTTTCTTCAGTAGCTTCCAGAAAACTGCTGACAGAAAACTTCTCGTCAGAACAGGAGAGTAGGCTTAAGTTTGATCTGCTAGCAAAACGCTAGCACCGTTTCCATATTTCCAGTTAGCGAAAGCGCTATTACTACAGATCTCACTGCTGGGACAGTTGATATAGCTTGGGCCAATGACTAGTTACTTAAAGAGGCCTCTGTTGTGATATCATGCTTAACTCAATGAGGCTCAAGACTTCAGCTGGCCACTCGAGGTAAAGCAGCACCAGAAAAAAAAACCCCACTTTGCTCATCCTAGCAGGTAAATGTGATCGTAAATTATCATGTTAGTTTCTTAAATGCTATTTTTGTATATGTCTATATTTGTATAAATATATGTGTATATTTTAAACTTTCAGAAGAGTTCTGAAAGTGTGGACCATGTCTGTTATAGCACAGCCAAAAAAATATCTGTTGCAAAATGTATATATGTAAATGCACAGTCACTGTTTCTTCAATGATATTTATTGCCTTTCATGAAGAGATCAACACACTCGTTTAGCATTTTAAATATTCGATCCATTCGTTTAATTTAACAACAGTTAAATAAAAAAATAACTGAAGCACAACGCCTGTGATCGTTACTGGTATTGTTAAGAATCGATAACAGTCAAATGTTTAATTCTGAAAGAAATAAAAACAACGTCTATTTATAATGTTTAAGGCTGCAACCTATAATTGATTCATCTGTTAATTTTCAAAAAAAAATTCTAAAAATAAAAAAAGGTAATTTTATATATTTTTAAAACGATATATATATTTAAAGCTGCACACATCTTGAAAAAAATACTAAAAAAGTGCACATCCCACCTTCCCTGCAAAACATTAGGTCCAAAGCTACGCCTTTTAAAAGTGCACAGATGACTCGGCAACATTACTACAATACATCATGTCATCCACCTGTGAGAATAACTTTATAGTAGAGTTAGTAACAGTACTAAAATACTAAACATAAAAATAATAGTATCCGATTACACACGCTGCTGTAGTTCATAAAGCTACACAAACTACATAACCTTTGTGTTACTAGCAAAATACAACAAAATCCAATCACACCATATTTCTACCCAGTCCAAAAGAAATACTGTAACCATGACATCATCTTTCAGTCCCTTTGACTCATGTAGTCAACTCCAGTGTGGAAACAAAACACTGACATCAATTCAGGGTTCTGCTGTTTTGATCCAGACTAATATTTCAAAAGTGTCCGCACTGATGATGTATCCCCTCTGTGGAAACAGGGAGGTAAACAGGGTAGTCAAATAAATATGTTGACAGACAGGTAGGAAATACCATTTTAATATTCAGACCAAACCTTTTGATTAGATAAACATTTCCTAGTTCTAAGACTTTCACAGAATATATAAATACACATAAATACATTTAGAACCCTCTCTGTCTCGCTACCAAAACGTCACTTCGCTTGCCATGCTAGCGAAGTTCATACTGCATAAAGTTCTACTGCAAAACACAGTTTAACTGATAGTCAAATTTATTTTTTGATACTCTATTTTGCACTGTATATTAGTTTTTCTCACATGAAAATTACCATTTATTGTTCATTGGTCTAAATTGTTCTAAAAAGAGAACTGCAGTACATAAAAGATAATAAAGTTATTTAAAACATGACTAGAAATTCAGTAGAAATGTAAAACGGCACAGAACTATTCTCCAGCCAGCCATATTTTAATTCAGGGCTAGGACATAATTAATAAACCCTGTCATGAGGAAGTATTTCAAGTAATTGATTAATAAACATTAATAAAAAAATCTATTTTTAAAGCTCTTAACTTTCCTACAGCTGTGTTTCAGGAACTGGGGTGGTGAACTATAGTGTCCCTTGTAGAGAACAGGTTAATAATTAATAGAGCCAAAAATACCAAGGTCCGATAATACATTACAGCCTGTTAAACTTTCATAAGCACCACATCTGCAAACTTCACACACGGTCTGAAACTTTAGGAACCTCAATCGCAAATATACTTACTTCATGGAAATTCTACACTACCAGGTCCTCACGCCGCATGTTAACCGTGTGTTTTGGTACACAAGGAAGTGTGTATGCAGCATGTCAACAAACACGAGCGAGATTAAAGAGAAACCAAGAAGAATTAGAGACCATGAAATGTAGATAAATCACATGGTTCACCGTCACGTCTAATCGACAGTGTCTGAGCGAAGCACACGCTCTGAATAACTAAACGACAGGAATTAATGGAGTGGAGAAGGAAAGGTATTTTGTGTTTAAGATAAAAGTCTGTTTCCAAGGTCATCTGTACCACTCCGGTGACCTATTAACACACCGGTTAGATATTACCCACAATGCTCAGTCGATTAACCTGCTGGACCGGCACTACAGGTGCTTATGGAGAAAATTACATTTAAAAAGAACTGCCCTCGTGTGACAAATGCTAAAAAAAAAAAAAAAGTTCAGGTTTATTAGAAAAGAACGATTAGAAACACTTAGTTTTTCATTGAACACATTTTAATGTAGATACAAACTGCAGGTACAAAAACATAATTAAAACAAGAGTTGTTCAATTACATAGCCTTTTTTTTAATCCAATGAAAACATTTATTTATTTATTTGATTTTTAATATTTTATTACATTTTAAGACAATTGCTTTAAAAATATTTTTAAATAGTCCAATTGTTTAAGTGACCCAAATATCCTTAGCCAGCAGTCCTCACTCATTATTAGGAGATTTTTTTTTAAAAGCACCTGAATAGAGGTAGGAGAACATTTGGC
>VCAZ01000031.1:2294314-2316814 GCA_005784505.1 Bagarius yarrelli | reverse complement strand
CTGAAAAGGCGGAGTTCGATCTGGATAGAGACGTTATGTAAATGACCATCTGCAGAAGGGCTGAGACGAGAACAGGGCAGAGACAGGCTTTTTACAGCCTTGTTTAACTTGCACACCAACACACCAGCGGGGAGGTGTGTCCGTCTAAAGTCTGGCACGATTTACAAAGAAAGGAATTGAACAATTAAAAAGCAGATATGAACAATCAAACGTTTATTTATTAAATACTTTGGAAACATAATGGCATTTATAAGCTATGACTATAAAACCCTATGTCCAATAACTCTTGCTCCAATCATAGTCCTGATTTTCTGGCCAGCACAGGCTGAAGTAGCTCCTCCCAGCTGCCTTTCTAAGTGTCCCTCTGGCTCTCTGCCCAACATCCCAGTCAGGAAATAAGAACGTTCGGTCCCACGTCACTGCGCTGAAATACTCTAGCCTGCGACTAATCTGTCCCTTGCACTCATCCATATGCTCGTCCACACTGTCAATCATTCAATCTCTCTGGCTGCTTTGACCCCTTATAATGAGTAGCCTTCAAAGCTGCCATCATCATCCAGCTTCCTGCTGTGTTATACAGAAACTCCACGAGCAGTCCCGGCTTCTTATCCAGCTCATCTATGGATTTCTACCAGCTTTTTTCTCACATCTGAGATTTCTCTTTCACACCGTGCCTGCTTTCACTCCTCAAGGACGCACCAGGATCACTCTTGTGCGTTACTTTATGAATAGATTAAACTAAGAACCTTGCTTTGTGAATGAGGGGCCCTTCATGGAAACTTACATGGACTATATATAAAGTGCATTTATATAAACCAAGGCTAAACATTTAAACTTAAAACAAACTGCAAGCATCAGTTAGGCAAGTAAGACAAACTATACACAGAACAAACTGACTTATACATATAAAATCACTACATGAATACATTTCCCTCAAAAAGGTTCTGGAATATGCTTTTATTTTATTTTAATCATAAACGATGCTTACTAAGGCTGTGTGTTTGCACGGGTCACGATACAATACAATGCATATTGCAATACTTCAAAAAAAAAATAAAACAAGTAGCTAAGAATACAACAAATACAAATAAGTCAGCGACGCCCTTATTTTCTACACGGCCGTATGTGTGAGCGACAACTACAGGAGCGGAAGAGGAAGTCATTTGATACATACTGAGGGTTTTAATGAAAATGTTAATCTAATTAAAATATAAATCAAATATAAAATATAATCCTAATTTAATTATGTGTTGAAACCAGCAGTTAAAATATTGACAGGCTATCACAATAGTTAGCTGTATAGATATTTTTTTACGCAGCCTGAATGCTAAATGTTATTAGTTTCCTTTTCTTGTTTTTCCGTTTTATTTCTTACAAATTAAAATTCAAAGAACAGCCTTGGTTAGAAACACCTGCTCATTTATGCAATTATTCAAAAATCTGCCAATCGTGTGGCAGCAGCACAACGCATAAAATAAAGCAGATTCGGCCAGCGGCTTTAGCTCATGTTCACATCGTGTCTCTGAATGAGAGATTGTGAGCTGGAGTTTTGACTGTGGCATAATTGTTGATGTAGGAGTTGCTGGTTTAAGAAAGTTTTTAACTGCGGCACTGACACTAGCCTTCAGGACCAAGTCTGGTGACGCCTGGAACAGATGATGCGTGAGGACAGAATAGTTAAGATGGTTGAAGAGAAGCAACTCGACCAGATACAACTGTAATAGGCAGTTAATCGGTAAAGAGCATGTTATAGTAATAGTAGTGACAGTAACATTGTCAATAGTAGGTTCGAAACTTGGCACAAATAGCATTCCACATCGAAGGTGATGTAATAGTGTAGGAAAAGATTTCTTGGCACACTTTGAGCCCGTTAATGCCAATCATCAGTTGAATGTCACTGTTGTTTGTTGGTGACCATGTGCATCCCTTAATAGCTACAATTTACCATTGGCTTGTTCTTGCATGATAATGTACCTTGTTACAAAGCAAAGAAACCCCACACTGGGTTCATGAATTTATGACAACTATGGATCCAGTCATCTTCAGTAGTCGTCCCGGGATCTGAATCCAATAGCCCACCTCTGGGATGCGACAGATAGTGAGATCCACAGTATGTGATCGTAAAAACATGAGCTTGAATCTCAATTGATTTTTTTTTTCAACAATATCATGAAATCCATCTTGTAAATTAAGAGCAAAAAAGGTCCTTAACGGTGTAATTAAAATGTGTAGTAAAAGGGCAAATATCAGCATACAGAGTTTATTACATACACAGAGTTGTAAATAGAGGTTTATTTTAAAGTCTACACTGCCACCTTGTGGTTGTAAAATATATTCCTCGAATACTAAAAGATAAAGCAGCTCAGCTGGCAAAAATAGTTTGGTTTTTTTTGTTGGATTATTATGAGACTTCATAAAAAAAAAAGAACAAAAACTTTATCCACATATAAATATTACATCCAACAATTAGTAGAAATAAAAATAGTCTTTCATAACTACCAATGTTAAAATGACTACAGCATTTTTTCTGCAGAACAATGAAAGTGCTGGTCTGAAAAATTATTTTACTGTTTATTTTAAGTTTAGCTTATCGGCACGAAACAGCCGATAGTTCCATTCAGTTCCATTTCTTACAAATTAAAATTTATAGAACAACCTTGTTTAAAACACCTGCTTATTTATGCAATTATTTAATCAGCCAATCATGTGGCAGCAACACAATGCATAATTGGCTTATTTGCATCATTTTACATAAACACACAAAGTAAAAAACACAAATTTAGGAACAATTGATGTATCTTACCCATCAGAGTCTATGCTGTTCTCACTAACCATGGCCTTCAGGGCATCACTGTTAGCTAAGAAAAGAGAAACAGGGACATTGATTAATATATTGAAACAATTATTCTTCCCTAACCTTTTTTTAAATGCTCCTTCAATAACAAACCCAGTCTGGCTATGTCTTTATTTATTCATTCTTTCTTTAACTTTAAAGATTCGTCCTTTTACATTCTGCTTTAATATCCCGCTTTCAATCTTCAAGGGCAGCCTTGACTCATTCTTGCATGTAAATGGAGATCAAGTATAGAAAACCGTGTACCAGACTGTGTCTGCATTTATGATGTCAAAGCTGCAATTCTGAAGACAAATGAACTACGTCTGGACCTTAAAAATAGAAACAATTCCAGACACCCGTGGTGAATAACTCTCAGATACAATGGAACTGGGCATTAGCTGGAAGCGGCGTGAGAACATATAATCTTGGCTACTTACATCCTGTGTACCAGGTATGGGGAAAATACAGCCAGCCGGTTCCAACCAGCCCTGTGGTCAATACTTTCCACCTCGTTTGTTATTACTCCAATCTTACATTCATTATTTTCACCACCAGATGGCAGACAAGCACAAAGTGAGTTTAATTTCAAACAAAAAAAAAGCAAAAAAAAAAAAATTGCCAAATTATACAAATAAAACAGGATATGGGCAGACATTTACACTTTCAATATTTGGGGAAAAAACATACCACAATCACACACAAACATGTTCTTTAGGCTTGCTGCAACAGACAATGTTGACTTGCCCACCGTGGCACCGCCACCCACTGTCGATTTAAAACCTGTGCCGATTGACAGTCACATCACGGATCAGCAAATTTCAATTAGAAAATTCTTCGACAGCAAACTGAACTGATCTGTCTTTGACTGTCTGTGTACTGTCATGCATGTCTGTTACTTTAAAAAAAATAACATTTGTTGGTTTCATGAAAATTCTTGAAAATTAATACCCCCCCCTCCATAAATAATTATTGGTCTCATAAAAACGCAGTTAATAAGCACGTCACCAGCCTCCTACTAGCATGAGTAATGATGTTCTGTCGCAATAAGAAGGTAAACGAAAGACATGGGTCATTGTCCTGATGGTGTTTAACATAAGTAAGTTTGGCTTTTATCCCCCGGTTTTTGTTACAGAATTGCCACTAATTTGAAAGTTGAAGTCAAATAAGCATGTATATTTAGAAGGTAATTAAAAACAAAAGGGAAGCGAGAAAAATAGGGAACCTAAGAAGACTTTCATTTACTTTCTTATTGAGACAGAACATTACTCATGCTAGGAGGATGCTGGTAATGTGCTTATTAAGTATGTTTTTTGAGACCAATGATTTTAAAATTATTTCCCCCCCCTGAAAAACTTTGCATTGATACAGTATGTGCCACGTGTAAGCATGGGCGGAAAAAAATTTGATAAAACTGTATTTTTTGGAATAACATTCAGTATTTTAACAACAAACACACGTACACAGACAGTGAAACACAGATCAGTTTAGTTTGCTGTCTATATTGTAAGACATTTCTGCCTCTATTGATGTACTGCAAAATGAGAAAAGCACTAAAATGGGGGCAAAGTCAGCAACTATTGAGCAACCTCGATAGATTTCAAGACCTTTAATGCTCTGTAGAAAAGGAAGTGAAAGCATTAGCAGTTAATTTAGGTATTCTTGAATGGAATGGAATAAAATAACATTACAAATGAAGAACACTGAGCTGTCTAACTTAATTTTTAAAATATTTTTACAATTTGAAACTTCTAAACCTGTGAAGACATTGTAGGCCAAGTTTACACTATGTCTCCATATTAGGAGATCCAAAATCCTTGGCCGTGTGTATCTTGGTCTGGTAGTCCAAAAGTGTAGGATGATGTGATTTTCACTGACACCCTAACAATCTGGTAGCTGTGGGAATTTTAATGAAATATAATCGCTGCCATGATGCTTTCCTGAAAACTATTATACATACATACATACATACATACATGCATACATACACAGCCACAAACAATGTGTGCGGTCTTGGCCACACTGAAAATCACCTGATATCGGTTTACATTTTAGCCTCAGATCCAACCTAAAGTTCAGTAACCTTAAACCATCAAGCAGCTGTCAGTGTTTACAAATTCATTTTTTAGCTATTTTGTATAGTACAAAACACTAAAAAGGGGCTAAGGATGATGGGAGAAGCATGTTTTCGATGATCGTTACAATTTTCCATGGGAGTGCCATTAATGTTTAACTCAATCTTTAATAAGGATTGAATGGACCTGTTATTTCCTCTTTTCATTTTCTTTTTTTAAAAAAAGAGTTTCTAAAGTTATCATCACTGCATAGAGACTCCATTTTGTATGGTTTTGCAAATTCTTTCGCATTGGATTATTAATTAATATGCAGTGTGCAAGTTTTATGTGCGTGACGAATTTTCTAAGAGTCCGAAAATCACATACGAAAATTACGAACCGAGTATGCAATGACCTCGACTGATATTTTTAGGTGCTCTGACTTGTATTATTACACTCTCTCGGCCTTCATTCCCCATTCTTTTCTCTGTACACATATGAATAAGTGTCAGTGGTAATTGTACACATGACACAGAGGTCACCGTGAGGTGCTGGAATATCGGTTTAAAGCCTCCGCACATCATGACGCACACCTCACGCTCGCTCTACTGGCTGTAACACAATAAACTGTGCAACGTGTAATCATTCATTCATTTCCTCCTACCTTCGTTTGACATGATGTAGTGAACGATCTGGCCAACGGTGTCAGTGTTGCCCTCGCTGTAGGTGTCGTTCATATCTGCACAGACAAAGAAACAAATGTGTACAAAATTATGGGATAATACCGAAGAGATGAAGAAAAAAACTTGATAAAGGCTCAAATGTGCAGAACTTTTAAGTATCATTTTCAATCTAGTGAAGTGTTTACACGTTCTTTCATTCAGATTAGAAAAGGTTAAAACCACCTCTTACTATCAGAACAAAATTTTATCAAGATTCAATTCATTCTGATTGAATCTTATGGAGTTTACATGTCACTTTCTTTTATCTGACTGTGCTTATCACAACTGGATCAATAGGTTCCATGTAAATGCAGCTAGTGATACTGGTTTAACAAAGGATTTGCACCTAATGGTAATAACACTTACAATACATTACCATTTACGGACCGACTTAGTCGGGGTGACAAATTTATTAAGCAGTTAAAGGTTAAGGGCCTTGCTTAGGGGGCCCAGCATCAAACTTATGATCTTTCCATTGGCAGTCCAACAGCTGAGTTAACTTTGGATACTTTAGGTCCTGTAAGTTGCCAGCTGGACCTAAAGTATCCAAAGCCAAGAGTCTGACTATGTGGACTCTACATAAGTATCCACATGTACTACTAAGAAGTTTAATGATAAATGTTAATTACCATTAAACTTCTTAGTAGTACAATGGTAATTAACATTTATCATTAAACCTCTTAGTAGTACATGTGGATACTTGTTATGTAGAGTCCACATAGTCAGACTCTTGGCTCTTTCCTAAAAAGGCTATGACTGTTGAGTACAACATGTCACAACACCCACACGTTTTTATCAGATTCAGGTAGCAGGACATGAGATAACATGCTCCTAACCCTTGTAAATTCTGAATTGTACCCGACTTCTTTAGCTTTTAAAATAGTTGAATGATAACATCTAATTAACGTGTTATATAATAAAATGATTTAACTTACAAACAGCATAGATTCGAGCTAAAGATTTAGGCAAGTCGGTTTATATGTTCATTAAAAAAAACTATTCTGGCAACACCTACATATATAAAAAACCTACATATATAAAAAAGCAGAACAGTTTGGTTTGGATATGTGTCGTTGTTGCCCGAATTTTTGTTTTGCAATTTGACTTCAAGATGATTAGCACTATTCAAGAAACTGAGCCTTAATTTAAAATATTACCACATAATATGCACTATATGGCCAAAAGTATACGGACACCGGTTCGAACACTCATATGTGGATGTTGAACCTCCTATTTCAGTTCATCTATGCTGTTATAATAACCGCTCCTCTTCAAGCATAGCTTTGTGATCTTTTAGCTACAAGAGCATGTGGTAGCTCGGTAGTTGAGATGTTGGAATGTTGATCAGCACCAAACTGAGCCCCTGATCAGGACCCCTAATTATCTACTGCTCAATTATAATAAATTAATGTTATTTATTTATTTTAATGTATAATCATTAATTATTATTTATTAAAATAAAAAGTTGCTCTGAATAAAAGGCAACTACCAAATGCAACAAATGTAAATGTAACTTTTGGATGCAATAAAACACCATTAAGGTGTTCAGTGGATTTGAAACCAGGACACAGTGTTTGGTTTGTTTTGCACCTGCCTTGGCAAACCATGCGTTTTCTAATCTTACCCCATACACAGGGGTATTGTCATGCTGAAACAGGTTTGGGACTCAGAGTTCCCGAGATGGAAAATTGTTTTGCCTCAGCAAACAAAAACATTCAAGACAATTATGTGTTTCTAAATTTGTGGCACCAGTTGAGCAGGAACCACATTTGGGTGTGATGATCCACATACCTTCGACCACCCAGCAGCAGAATGCACACAAACAAAAATATTTAGATATAGGTCCATTTCATTAGAAACATAAGAACAAGAACGAATGTAATCTTGGTGACTAACAGAGACAGGATTATTGGTGCAGAGAGGGGCTGGTGTCTAAAACAGACTTGCTGTTTACCTGTGATTTTACACACACACACACACACACACACACACACACACACACACACACACACACACACACACACACACACACACTCACACACACACACACACACACACACACACACACACACACCCTCTGCTGTTCACACATGATTACATGAAAAAAATGAAAATTTTGAGTAGTAGAAAGTAGAAACACTTATAGAAATAAGAAAGGGCCACAACACAATAGCCAGCTCACACACACACACACACACACACACACACACACTAACTCTTTAAAGCTTTATTCCAATTATTTTAGCTCCATTTCAAATTATAAATTAAACTTTTCCTCTTAAAGTTTTGGGAGTCTATTCCTGTAACATCTAACAAGTTTGAAGTTTGTGTTTGGTAGGGTGTATCTGGCCGTTTCTCTATGCAAAACATTTAAAGCGCTGTGGTTTGTACATGAGGCCTTTCCTCTTCAGATCAAACCACAGATTTTTATTATGATTTAATTAATAAACCACTGATTTTGTGCTCCCTCAGCCCTCTCTGCATTAAAAAAAGCATAGCAATTAAGGCTGCACAATATATAAAAAAAATATTAAAATGGTTTGCAATAAATTAGTGATTTAAAACTTTTAATAACATTCAAAGTGGATAGTAAAATATCTGGCACGTGGTCTGCGCAGCATTTCCTCTGCTCTAAAATTTTTTAAACCACTCTATGATCATTTAAAAAACCCTGTTATAAGCCATCTATAAAGGTAGGTTTAGGGTAGGGTTACCATATTATCTGTACAAACAAAAAACATTGTGTAAGAAAACACCTAGATGCTTTTTGTTTATTATAAACTATGAATTATTGTCACAGCTACGCCAGGTTCCACACCCAACCAACGTGCGCTGCCCAAATATACCTGCATCTCATCAATCCATCAGAATCACTCACCCAATTTATACACAAGTCCCTCAATCATTGTCCGGTCTCGAACCTGTATGTTCGCAGACTCGCTAATCGCTAGCATCCCGCTACTGACCTGCTCGCCTGACTCTCATCAAAAGCTCCAGCACCCTGCTACAGATCTTCCTACCTAACTCTCTCCTCTGCATCCAGCCTTCTGCACCTGTTAATAAAGGTCTTTATCTCAGACTTATGTCTGGTTTCTCTATGACAATTATATTGAGAAGGTTGTACCTAGAAAAGACAACAATGTTCTGACTGTACACCTTTGTGTGTTACACTAATACACAGGTGCATTCATCATAAAACTTGCTGACTGTATCACTGAGACTGGGCGGTATGACGGTATATATTGTTACAGTGAAATAACTTGTCAACCACAATAGATTTTTTTTATTCAGTCAATAACATGACACGAAAATAAGTGGGCGTGGCTAACTCGTATGTAGTGTGTGTGAGTCTGAGCAGATGTTGTAAGTGTTTACATATTTATATTTTTTTATTAAAGGTTTTCCATTGTTATATGTAAACATTAACACATTTAGTTATACCCGGGGCGACCTTCTGCTCCAGCGTCGAAACGGTAGCAGATATTTTACATCTCACTAGGGAACAGGGTTGCCAAATTGGTTTAAAAATCACCAGATCAACTACAGTGTAAAACTCGCCCAAAAAAAATTGTGTTTCAACTAAAAACTTTCACTCTTTGCATCAAATTTTATCAACCAGCCTAAAGTATTTTTGGCCAGTCTGACATGATCAAAAGCCCAACTGGGCAGGATTTTGAGACTTTAACAGTTTTGTGTTGCTATTAGAAAATTTTACAAATGTTTTAAAATTCGACCTACAATATTATTATATAACCAACAGTACAAAGTTAATAAAACACTGGTAAACATTCTAAATAATGGGTGTTGGTTATTTTAATTATAAGGAGAACACACACTCAAACTGCATTAAAAAAAAATCATCCTTTTAAATGGAGCGCTTAGAATAAAGTCACAAGAAAGTCACTCTCTGTATAAACCAAAGTCATAATTCACAACTTGGTAAAAACTCTTAACACAACACTGAACACTTTGTGAATCATCGGTCACTTCAGGGGAATGCAAATCTACTGCTGATTAAGGTGACACACCTTTGTAGTAGTGGAGTGTAGTAGTGTTTACATACAACGATTACAACTAATCTAGGGCATTCATCGTTTCGCACCAACTCTAATGACACACATTTCCGAATATATAACAAAGAAGAGTAAAAAAAAACGCTCCACCCATATCCTTCCTATTAGCCTATGTTCTCTAATGGGGAGAAAAAAGTTAACCCTTTAAGTAACCAGCAATACAAGCTTATCTAGTTACAGCACTGTTTGAAAGGCTTTTATAGTGTGTATGGAAAAATACCCTCCCTATTCGAGTCATTCTTTAGTCATTGTAAAATCATCTGGATTTAAAAACAGCTTCATGGTTTCACTCTGGTCACAAAAAAAAAAAAAAAAAAAAAAAAAAAAAAAGAAATCCACTGACACTGATTCCAGATCTGCTATAATCCCAGTTATTCATCTCTTTAATCCAATACACACTAGAACACAAATTGCAAAAACAGGTGTGTACATCTTAATTACTAAAAATAGGGACAACGTAACAATTGCATGACTACTAAACGAACGTCACTATTCACTCCACAAATAAACAACTATAATAGCTATTTCAATAGAACAAATTATGAATGTGTAAGATTTAAGGTCTTGCGTACTAAACATATATAGAAACATTCTAGCTTAGTGGCTAAATGTGCAGACTTATATGCTATGGTAGTAATAGAGCAAACGTTTACCTCCCCATAAACAAGTACATAGATTCTCATTTTCTGCTGTGTTTTGTTGAGCCATAAAAATAGAAAGGAAAAAATTCTGCAAGTAATAAAGGGAGAGGTGCTTCAGCTTGCCAGGCTATGCAGCAACAAGTCCATGGCATACCCCTGCTGATTCACAAGCTGTTCAGAACCAGGAAAAATGTGAGCGAGAACAATTATGATTTATAGTGTGATCAGAGGTAGTAAAGGTATTGAGAGAAACATGATGAAAGATAGTGAGTAATGAGGGACAAAAAAAATGACATCAGATAGAGCACTAGGTGGCTCAAATGACCCAGGCTTGAGCCTCACCGGCGCCAGTCCCCGAGAAAGACCCTTAACCCTTCCTGCTCCAGAGGCGCTGCATTACAGCTGACCCCAACTTACTAAAGTTACATTTACGTCATTTGGCAGACGTCCTTATCCAGAGCGACTTACATTTATCTCTTTTATACAACTGAGCAATTGGGGGTTAAGGGCCTTGCCCAGGGAACCCAGCATCGGTAACTTGGTGGCACTGGAAATCGAACCCTGATCTTTCAAATACCAGACCAACACCCTAACCACCAGTCTGCCATATCCCCATTTGTAAGATAAGAAATGCAAAGAAACAAATTTCACTGTGCTGAAAAGTATATGTGAACAATAAAAAGACATTTACATAAAAATTTTCTATTCATAATCTATGCAGGTTTAATCAAAGTATTTCTAGTTTGTAACGATTTCTGTTTGTATGCTTTATTATGAGGGCTTTTGTCACAGTGTAAGATCTCAGTTGAGATCCTTGGGTCAGAATGAGTTTTATGAGCTAAATGAGTTTAAAATCAATCCGTGACACATTCCATAACCCGTATTATCTTGCTAAATGGTAGTTGGTAGCAAACGTTCAACATTTTTGTCCAGGTTGTTTGAAGCTAATTGCTAATTGAAGGAAATTGCATTATTTATTTATTTAGGTTCAGCACGCCTGTTTTGTTCTTGCTTTGATGGTCGTTGAGGAGTCACACTGCATGCGAGTGTCTGAAATCTTATGAAATGAAATGTTACATTAGGAAAAATCTACACAACTCTTATGTGTTAGGTTACATTTTCCTACTTGCATTCAAATATTGTTGCAAATACTGTTTTGTTTTATTTTGAAAGAGGGAGATGGTTCAAGAAGCCCAGGCGACTGAAATGATGCCGCGCCTAGTTTACAAATGAACATGAATATTTTGAAGGGCTAATAACACAGTTAAGGACGGATTAAAACTCATTATAAGTTAATAGGCAGCCAAAGCAAAATCCAAACACCTCATCCTTACCTACGCCCTCCAGATGTTTCTCCTCCTCCCCCTCTGGCTCATCAGGTTCCTCGGCATCTGTGGTGCAGCGATAGCCCTTCTTCTTCAGCATGTGACAGATAAACATGCCCAGCAGGCCTAGAAGGAAGAAGACGGGCACCAGGCCGAAGGCTATGTACTCAGGATGAGTTGAGTTGCCGTTGTCTGTCTTCTCATTATTCGTTTCGTTTACTAGAAACAATCACAACAAAAAAAATTATGCATTAGCACTCCGCTTCGAATATAGTTAGAGAATACTACATAAATGCTGAATTTAACTTTACACATGTTATGACCACTACAGTTGAATAATATACACTGCACAAGCACTTCAAAAGTATAATAAATCCTAAGGTTAATGGATACCTGCACATCAAACCCTTTACACCGCAAACTGTTGCCACAAATAATGGAAGAATGTTCCTTTACTGAAAGTACACGAATAGCTATTCCTGCATGATAACGCCCTAAGGCTAGGGCTAGAGCTGCATGATATTGGGGAAAACATAGCGATATTTTGTTTTTTCTGCAAGAGATATTGCAATACGGAAAAAATAAAAATCACCAAACTACTTTAATAGCTCTATTTAAAAATAATTTATATTTTTGTAAAAGTCTATCTGTGTAAAATATAATACAGAAATTACAAGCATACATAAATACAATGTTCAGATACAAAAAAATTGTATAATAAAATGTAAAATCACACTGTATAGTCTTTACCAGATAAATTAAGTACAATTAATCTTTCTTAAAGCAACAAACATTAATGTTTTTCCATCAAAATGCTTGTAGAATGCTTTGACATTGTACATCCTGCGATGTCGGTGCTAAAACGATACATTGTGCAAGCCCTACCACGTGTCCAAAATGAGCTGTGTGAAAGCCTGGTTTAAGGTGAAAGAGATTTATTCTCTACAGCCATATTAACTGTTCAGAGGTATTTTAATCAAATTTTCAGTACCTCGGCTATGACATTTGAATGATATATATGCAATTTTATAGTAAGAGGGGGAAAAAATGCATCAGAATTAGAAATATGATGAACTTCCTGAAAGAAGATGTTAACAGATGTTTATGTAACTGCCATGGTACTTTGGCCTGGATATAAGTGATAACAAGAACTAACCTGAATCTTTCCACAACACTAAACTTAAGTATAAACAATGTGCCATTCAATAATAAATTAACAACAATTGTCTGTTATAGAACACTGTAGCAATTCAACAATTTCCTAGTCATTATAAGACTACAGATATTTAAATTAGGTATTAAACGGATTTATGTTTATGTTAATATTTAAATAAAACCCTCAGTGTGTGTCAAACAACATGGTGTTTTTGTATTTGTTTTACTTCTTTTATTGCATTGTAATTAAAACAAGCGGGACGTGATGGCTCATGGTTAAGGTGTTGGACTATCAACCCGAAGATTGTAGGTTCGATTCCCAGCTCCACCAAGGCATCACTGCTGATGTAAGTCACTATGGATAAGGGCGTCTGCCAAATGCTGTAAATGTAAAATGTAATATCTTTTATCGTGACCCATGTATCATGATACATCATATTAAGAGGCCCTTATTTTTATACTCTAGCTTTTAGTCTAGAGAACCCAAATCAGTGACACCATCTTAACCGTCATTTCCGATCCAGAAGTCCTGCTCTCTCTACAATGACATAACATGACCATTTGGAGCAGTTTGCGATACTGGTGGGTTTTTATTAATGTTATATTTAATGTATTTTAAAATTCAGGAAATAAACTATTCGTCCCAGATTAGTAGTACTAAGGCTCATTTTAAACCCATTTGATTACCAACTGTCTTAGATGATACGCATGCATGTGATGGTGATCTGCATTAGACCAACAAGATCCACCACAGTACTCAGTAAAACCTGAACACAAATACACTAAATTCACACCAATACTGGCCAGTCTATGAAAAATGAACACAGTGACATTGAAATTCCTAACCAAACTCCTGTGGAGGAGACAGAGAGAGGGAGGGAGGAAAAAAAAAAAAAAAAAAGAGAGAGCGAGCAAGCAAGCAAGAGATGGAGGAAGAGAGAGAGAGAGAGAGAGAGAGAGAGAGAGAGGAAGAGAAAGAGGTGAATGTGTGTGAAAGAGAGATACCGAAACAGATCACGCTCATGAGCGTGTTGGTAGAATTGAATATTGTGCTGACTCATGAGTAGGAGAATCCCTGTTGCCCCCCCCCCCCCCCCCTTAAAACTTCCGAATAGATCTCTTTTTTACACTGGGTCACAGCAGGTTAATTTTTTTTAACGCTCATACACCAATCTTGCTTTCTAGCGCCGTTTAAACACACACTCTTCTGACATTTAACACACCGTTATGACATTTTGAACTATCAAGGAAGGAAAAAAAAGGAACATAGCATCTTCTGGTGTGACTAGTACTGCTACCCTGGAGGCCAATGACACAATACCACATTCAGCAAGGCTGAAAAGTGTCAAAATAAATAAATAAATAATAACAATAATATAATAATATATATAAACTTATGTATATACTTCTGTATATACTTTTGTATTTCAACTATTAATGTATTCAATTAATAGTTAAATACAAAATTGCATCAGACAAATGATCTGGACTTAAAGGAGGTGATGGTAATGTTAGAACTGAAATCCAGCAAGATCTGCCTGTAGTATGATCAGGTCACATGACTGATCACGAAACACAGTAAGTACACCCCCACACTGTCAGGCAAAAAAAAAAAAAAAAAAAAACCCTGACCACTGACTATTTATTTCCTTTGCAAATCTGCATCACAGGGTCACCCACTGGTAGCAGCAGAGAGCCACATTCATATTAGGGGATTTTTTTTAATTTTATGCAAATCATTGATGATGAAACCAGATGATGGTGAATTTCTTAGACAACCCTGTGGCAGGAGAGATCTTATGATCTGATTAGTTGTCTGAAGGATAAAAAAAAAAGGTTTTGGAGCTCAACTAACCAAGAACATGTCTACAGTCCAATAATCCTGTCTTCTATACAGATAAAAAAAAAAACTTTTGCTTTAGGGGTCAAAACATAAGCACTAAATACAGTACGTAAATCATCATTAAATCGAGTTGGTGTTTACAAGCTACCAAGTTCCCATTACAATCTAGGCAGTCAGACTAAAACACCAACAATCGGTGTTCTGTTAGTCAATGTCTGCAGCCGTGTGACAAGCACATGTCAACAAGTGTGTTTGTTTGTGTGTCAGTGCATATTCCTACACCAGTCAGGGCTTGAACCAATGCCTGTTCACACACATCAAGTACGCAGCTAGTGTATGAAGAAAATAGTTGCGTCTCCATGGCTGGTCAGAAATTCGGACCTCCCTCTGCGGAGTGACCTTCAACGGCAGCCAAAAAAAAAAAACGATACTAGGAAACAGAAATCAATCTGTGGTCTTAGAAACAGACGTTTAAGTGAACAAATTAAAAGTCGCACTAAAACACAGTCATCAGTAGAGTGATGCTGCTTTCTAGGAATCTGCTTTTTCTTAGTACCGCACAATTCAGCAGACTGACCGGTTTTAGCTTTCTGAATTAATAAAACAATAGATGTTTTTTTACGCAGTCCTGGGTTTGACATATGAAGCAAAACAGGACAGGCAGATTCTGCTTAGTCAGGGTGCAAGGGCAGCATCTCTTCTTCTCACCTTGTGAAAAGACTTTGGCGCAAATACTGAAAAAGTCAGCAGTTTATCAGCGTTATCTTGTTAGCAGCTGCAGGGATGCCGGTCGAATATAAAGACGTCAGAGGTTGAAAGAGAAGTTAGGCTTTACGTGATATGAAAGATTCCAAGAGGAGGCCCCTTTTAGGGTGAGTATCAGCCTCTTCCTTCTGTTCGGGGCAGAATCAGGTTTCCTACTGTATTATATTAAAGGAAGTGCTATGACTGAAAGGGAATCCAGGAATCTTTTCTATGGCCATGCAAACAGTCGAATGCACTAATACAATCATGTGTCTTTGAAAGGATGAGTAAGAATGTGGCCATTATTGCTCTGAAGAATAACTCTAGTATGTAAAATACTGGGTTTGTATCTGTGCATGCTGTGTAGTTTCAACAAACATTGTTTTACCTCCACAACAAAATTCAATGTGAATACAAAAATTCATGATGATCAATAATTTTAATTTAAGCGACAATGACACAGTTCATTTGAGCGAGAAATAAAGATAAAGATGCATCACAAACACATGCTTAAATACTGAGTTGGAGCCGGTTTATTTGAACTTGGAAAACTGGAAGCTTTTAAAAAAAACTGCCTTAAACTGCAGCATATTGTCCATTTAACAACACCCAATATACACTATTAGGAAAACATCTATAATACTAAGAATACTATAAATGGCATAATTGCAGTAGCTGCACTATAATCAATCCTAATCCAGATTATTATTATAAATTTATAGTTCAGTTCATAAGTTAAACATTAAAATAATATCTAGTACTTAACAGAAAAGAGAAAGCTTTTATTAGGGGTCGAGCACTAGTGCGAGGAACCCATTGAATTGCTTATTACTTGCCAATTTTGATCAAAACATCAAATTCATGTCATGCATTCCAAATTTAAATAAATACTAAAATTCACCTGATTTGGCGGACACCCTTATCCAGAGCGACTTACATTTATCTCTTTTATACAACTGATTAATTGGGGGTTAAGGGCCTTAGCTCAGGGGCTCGGCAGTGGCAACTTGGTGGTGCTGGGAATCGAACCCTGATCTTCCAATTAGCAACTTTAATACTTAAATATTTAATGTAAAAAATATTTTCATTAAGATAGCTAATGGCACAAGCAATAGCAGCAATGCGTGAATTTAGGAGAAAGACATGGATTAACACATCGTCTCTGCAGCTCGGTACAGGCTGAGGTCACTGCCATCGACTCACAGATAAATAAACGCATCAAATGTTACTCTTCTTTTTAGTCGTGGTGGTATTTTATGTGCACCTTTACATCTGAATAAGTGTTTTAAATCATGGTAAAGGTACACCATTCCAAAGTACGGATTGTTCCACTATTAGAACTACCAGTATTTTGATAGCTTGCTGGGTGTGTAAGCGGTAGGTTTTATGTTTAGACTGCACACAGACATGGGTGTCATAGTAAGCCGTGTGATGCAAGTCCAGATGTAGACCACATCTGTACCGTTTTGATTTTGAATCCCCTGACAGTGCTGGACGCTACCGTCAACTAGTACAGAAGTTGGTTTATTTATTTTATTTTATTTTTTGTCATCCAAATCATCTTACTAATTGTGTGCGGACACTTAAAAGATAATAGGAGTCAGAGTCGCAGTTGTCATTATGAATGAAGTCATGGTCACACTTATTAGTCATAAGATTAGGCATTATGATGGTATAGTGGGTTTCTATAGTTTATAGGTTTATATAAGGAGTTTATAGTTAATTATAGTGGGTTTTTTAATAGATGGATTTTACTAGCTTTATATATTAAATATGTTAAAGGAGTGCATAAAAAGGCAGAACTTAGAAATAAGATGATACAGGGATAAAAATGAGACATTATTAAGTTGGATGTGTAAAAACAACCATATGTATATAATTACATGACGTTTAACTGGTTTAGATAGATAGATAGATAGATAGATAGATAGATAGATAGATAGATAGATAGATAAAAAAAATATTATTTTTGGTTTACGAGTTTAGGGTTAGTCTATTAAATGTTTAATACCTTCTGGTACATCTTGGATCATTAACCACCAAAATCAGTTATAACAGCACACGCGCGCGCACACACACACACACACACACACACACAGGGCCATAAACGCATCCACAACAACCCCGGGTTTAGTCCCGTTTTTGGTTGTCTTTGGATGTCAAACATTGGGCACAGAACATTTAATGTCTATAAACAGTGGACATATGTCTGTATCGTGACTGTTTAACTGTCCTTTAAGCGGGACATTGATATAAAGCGTCTTACGTGTCCCGCTGGCGCTGCCTGCAGACTCCGCCATAGGTCCCGGAGAAAAGTCCTGAGTTTCAGCGCTTGTGTCCGGAGTCCCGACCAGCCGGAGAGCCGTTAAAGACAGTTGGTTACCTGCGATTTCTACTTAAGTTTAAGGTTTGCTGGTGTTTCCTCATTCTTCTTAAGTCAAGCTGCTTTGAGGAACTTCCCACTCTGTAATGTGAAGCTGTGTGTCGCTGGAAGTGTGTGTGCGCGCGCGCGTGTGTGTGTGTGTGTGTGTCTCTGTGTGTGACGACTAAAGCAGAGCTCCTAGAAGTTACGAGTGTTTAAATCGGAAACGACAACGAATAATTACGACAAGGAGTTCCGCAATGTTCCTTAAAGTGAGATGGATTAAAAAAAACCATTGCTGTTTCCTTCCAGGTTCGGTTTGTGGACTGCAAAGAGGTAGTTAAGTGCATTATGGGAAATGTGGTGCAGCTTTACAAAAAAAAATACGCAAGCTAACTACAGCGTTTTTCTATTCTTTTTTTCTGAATTTGCCACATACAAAAGTTATTCTTACAATAGCGAATCTGACGATTTAGTAATAAAATATTTACTTAAAAATATGCATATGTATATAAACATTCAAATCGCAACGGGTTGTAGGCCCCGCCCCTTTTTGCCGACGTAACTAGAATGCGACCGCGCCGCACGTTTCTATTTCGAGTGTGTTTCAAATCGCGCTGGGTTTTATAGCGCTACTCTACTCAAACTGATGTTTTCATGTTTGGGGACAAATGCCACACTATTATTATTTTTAATAAATATTGGAATAATTAAATCAATAAAGTAGATAATTGTGACAACTTCCTGACGTGACCCATCAATCAGTTAATAATCTGTCTGAATTTAACAGATGTATAAACTCTCTTGTCAGTTATAAATGTTAGTTACACTTTTAACACACATACACACCTGTTCTAGGGTCAATCCCAGTGACATTATCAAGTCAGTACTTCAGGGTATCTCAGCTTTGCCCCAGGGTTTTTCCTGGAAAGACTGGGGAAGAGAACACACACCCCTGATAGGGCCATCACATGGCACCACGTACATATTCACCCATGGATACACCCACTCACTTTTTTCACTTAGTGGCAGATTTTCTCAAATGTTAGTAAAAGCAGTTTAATCTGATAGAAAGCAACATGTTTATTTGAGTCCCTGTCATCTGTGTTAGCTGGAACCATTTTCAAACGCTATCATAGATACGTTTATTTTGCAGAACTGCCTCCCCCCTTGTTTCTAGAGACCATTTTTTCAAATTTACATTTTTTATCTGTCCATCTTGTCTGTCTATCTATCCATCCATCAATCCAACACCTTGTACTGGTGTTAAGATTTTTAATTATTACATGAATGTAGAGATGTTGATATTAAAGTTGGGCAATTAGGGCTGTATGTGTGTGTTGCTGTTAACAGACTATTTCCTGACACATACAGGAAATGTGTAGATGCCTAAAACCTTAAAATGCTTTAAATGCTGATGTGCTCAGATTAAACTACATCTTACTATCATTCATTCTGAATAAGAATTGCCTGTAAACCAATAAGGATGCATGAATTGATCCCTAATTACCATCTAATTGCATCTGATATAGATGGTCCAAATGACAATTAAAGATTCTTGACTTGACTGGATTCAACAGTAACAGAAACAACCTGCATTTGAATAAAACACACAAAATCTGGGCTGATTAAAAAATAACAGACAAATTAGACAGTCAATAAGTTTTTTTTTATATTGCGTCAAAAAATACACAAAGGAGAAAAAGGAAAACAGGCTAAAAACTGGTACAAATACGAAAAAAATTCTACCGCTTTGATTTTTTTTTTGTACACAAAATACGATACAGATCAATCGGCTGCTTAGTAGAGGTGTAACCTGGTCAACAAAGCCCCGTCTTTTAAGGTGTCTGTCCTCAGTGCACGCTGTTCAAGGCGCGTTCTTCTTTACGAAGCATGTGCTCACCGTTTGCGTTCACAAAGTAGTAGTATTTTGGCAGACGATCTCTTATGCTTATGTCATGTGCCTTAGCCTAACAAGCAAAACAACAGAGGCATCTAAATCATAGCTCATTTTAAATTTTCTTCACGTTCTTTAAAAACCAAGTCACTGTCGAGGTTCCTTTTCCCCATCAGCCCATCGTTCCATCTGGATCACCATCAATACGTCAGGTTCAGAAATGGTTTCTTTAGCCGTCATCTTTTCCTCCTGTTTTGCTCAGCTGTCACACAGATCAGTCCATAAGGTTAAAATAAAAACTTTGGCATTTCTTACATTCATTACAAAAGATTTTTTAAAGCATACTTACATGCTGTATGGATGAGAAAGAAAACCAGCCGTGTGTGAACAGAAGAAAACAGAAAATATCGGCAGATTAAAGTTTTTAATACTCAACTCCAAATCCCATATAAATGTTCAGTTACTGTGATCATATTACCTTAATAACATCAACCCAGTTCCAACCTCTGGGCAGTTCACCTTTGTTATCTGTTAGAAAAAATAAGAAACTAAATAAGTAACCACGGATCACACATACTGTATCTTCCACATGATGTTAGTCTAAGATGTGGGTAATGCATGCTGGTTAAGTTCTTTCTGGACCAGGGCAGAAGTTGGATAAAGCAAAGTAGCAATGAAGAAAATCCTTGAGAAACAGCTGATCTGTATTTGGGGTTAATCTGAATAATTTTATTGATGACAGCTATATAAGAATAATGTTAAACATAAGATGGTGAATATGAAACATCCGCAGTTACAAAAGTTGTGTGCAGAATGTTTTATCCAAATGATCTCATTAACGATCCTGTGGCAGATAAAACAGAAATTCCAACAGTCTTCAAAACCTCAAATATGTTTCCAATCTTCCGCTATATAATGTATATATTTTTGTTCCATTTTTTGCTAAATCGCACAAAAACAGACATATAAACATAAACGTTATACACCTATTGTTCTTTAATTTACATTTACAGCATTTATCCAGGGTGACTTACATTTAGCTCATTTATACAACTAAGTAATCGAGAGTTAAAGGCCTTGGTCAGAAGCCCAACAGTGGTAACTAACAGTGGAATGGTGCAACCACTTGTCATTTAGCCGTTTATCTGGTGTTGCAATAAGGTTCTACAATTTACATACAGTAAATTATACAAGTAACAAGCTAATTAAATCTCTCTCAAATCAAAAGATCTATTAAAGAAAGAGACATAACATGTAAAGTCTAATCTGTTTCAATCGTGCAAATTTACGAACGTCTATTCACACTGCAAGATTTTAAAGACGTCGGATCACCGTTGCTTTCACACTGCACGACTATGTGGGGCAACATGCAGATGCCGCTGTGTTCGCTCGCATGTTAGCTCGGCGACAGGATGAACGACTTGCCGCAATAGAGTGGTGGATTTAAAATAAATAAATAAATGAATGAAACCCAAGCAATGTGTATTGTGATATTATTGGCTGCAAGTCATCACCAAGGTATTTTTTTAGTTAGAACTCATTTTACAAAGCAGTTTTTTTTTTTAAATCGCAGACAGGTTTGGATATTTAGCATGCCAAATATTTTACGGGCCTCAGCAAAACTCTCAGGCTATGTTCACACTGCAGGCAAATGTGGCCCTAATCCAACCAATGCAATTCATATCAGTTTTTGTATTGATCTTGATCGTAAAACCTGGCGGCGAGTGAAAATCAGGGCTTAAACCGTGCAGTGTGAACTTGCTATTAAACCTTTAGCCTGAAATATTAAAGCCCTGGTCTTTACTGTACTTGACTGGTCATGTGATCACCCTCACCCACTGGCAGGTGCACAGAGGCTGAAATGTCTGCGGATCAGGAAGGATGAACACTTACCAGTTCGTCCTATCATTTTTCTTTTCTGAGCTTTCGTGAGCTGTTCTTTCTTCTCCTTTTTCTTACTGACGCTGATTGGACTAGTCATGTCACTGGTGGAGGAGAGAGTCTAAATGAAAAAGTAAAAAAAAAAAATAATAAATTTTCTTCTAATGTTTAAAAACATCATTGACTCTCAACACTGTGTTGGACAGCAGGTGTGTAGTTGCACTGACCACAGCAGACACTACAGGATGATGATTCTCCATCAGCATCTCCTGGTTTTCTTTGGCCCACTCAAACAGTGTGTACATCATGGCGCTGCCCAGGTTCACCTCCACCTGCTCATGCAGCTTGGACAAGATTAACTGCTTGGTCTCTGGAGAGCTAAAGTTGGACAAAGAGAACAGCCCCCTTTCTATACTCTGCATGTATAGCCTTTATTTAAAAGGGTTTCCATACATTAGACTTTAGTGCTCACAAAAACCAGGGACGAGTTTAACACGTGAAAAATCGGCAAGACAAAAGAGGATAACGACTTCGTGTCGTATTTGTTGTGCTTAACTTACATTCTGTTGTTGAAAAAGGCATCCAAGGATATATGAGGTGCGCTGTCTGGATACGTCTCGGGCCATGAGACATCCAGCAGAAATGATTTGGACTCGTCAAGGTCTCCTATCTGCAGAAAATCAAAGACAATATACAGCAGCACTGTAAATTATACAGCTGGACAGCTGGAAGTTTTGAGAAGAGCTCAGGCAGGAGATCATCTTTAAAACGGAGACAGCGACAGACAGGTGAAATAATGACTGTCTTTTATAGAAAGCATGTTCTTTCAAAATACCCAACAGGACAAACACCTCAGACATAAGAAAATAATCTGCATTAATCCTAACAGGACGGCCTTTCAGTATTATACACCAACTCCAAAACAATGAATATTAAAACACACACACACACACACACACACACACACACA
>VCAZ01000031.1:2127500-2293977 GCA_005784505.1 Bagarius yarrelli | reverse complement strand
CAGGTATCGCTTTGTAAAACATCACCCCTGGCAACAGCATAAGGACTTGTTTAAAACAATATCGATGACAAAGTCTGTTACTCCACTAAACTTTATTTGGAAAACAGCGTCTAGACGGCATGTTTTTAAAGGAAATGTGTCGAGAGCTTTATTAATTGTCTTCCAGACTTGTCTTCTGTCATTGGATCGCCGTCTGATCCAACAGAACTCGAGCAGGCGACTGAATATATAGATGCCGCCATTCCGCTCTACATTAGATATCGTGGCTCCAGTTAAAAGAAAAATAATTAAAGATAAGAAACTTGCTCCATGGTATAATGAAACACACACGCTCTTTAAAAACAGAGCGCCCGTAAACTAGAACGTAAATGGCGCCGAACTAGATTGCTGGTTTTCCAGGCAGCATGGAAAGAGGGAATTCTAGCTTATAAAAAAGCTCTTAGTGTAACTAGATCAACGTATCTTTCTAACTTATTGAAGATAATAAAAATAATCCTAGATTTCTATTCGACACTGTCGCAAAATTAACTAGGAAAAAGACGTCCTCAGAAACCTGCGCCATAACTACGTGCAGCGGTGAGGATTTCATGAACTTTTTGATAATAAAATTGCAAATATTAGGCAGAAAATTCACGCTTTAAAACCAGACCTTTCGAATGATTCTGATGAAAATTAACCGCATCAGATCAGAACTTAGAAAATTTCACTCCTCTGGAAGAGAAAAAACCTAATCGCACTATCTCTTCCACAAACCGTCAACTAGATCCTATACCAACACACTTTCTTAAGCAAATTGTACCGGCAGTATCAGAACCCCTGTTGAAAATAGTTAACTCTCTCTCAGCAGTGGGTATGTTTCCAAAAATCTTTTAAATTAGCAGTTATTAAAACCTTTAATTAAGAAACCTGACCTTGACCAAAATGAGCTGTCAAACTACAGACCGATATCTAACCTTCGTTTGTCTCTAAAATTCTAGAGAAGGTAGTTGCGCAACAACGCAATGTTCATATTACAAAGAAATAACATACACGAAACTTTATCAATCAGGATTCAGGCCTCACCACAGCACAGAGACGGCACTGGTCAAAGTAGCTCTTACTGGCATCCGACCAGGTTGTGTCTCGTTGCTTATATTTACTTGACCTTAGTGCGGCTTTCGACACTATAGATCACGATATTCTTCTTCACAGATTAGAAAAATCAGTAGGAATTAAAGGAACGGCTCTTGCGTGGCTCAGGTCCTATTTAACCGATCGTTATCAGTTTGTAGATTTAAACATTGATTATTCTGCGTGCTCCCTTGTAAAGTATGGTGTTCCACAGGGCTCGGTTTTTAGGCCCACTTCTTTTCTCTCTTTACATGCTGCCTCTGGGAAACATAATCCGTAAGCATGATATCAGTTTCCACACTGTTAGGCTGATGACACACAGTTATACGTCTCATCAAGGCCTGATGCGAAAGGCCAGTTTAATAAAATTGAGCAATGTGTGAAGGAAGTAAGAGATTGGATGTTATGCAATTTCCTCTTGCTTAACGCTGACAAGACGGAGGTTCTGGTTCTAGGACCACATGTAGCTAAAAGTAAGCTTCCTGATCACACCTTAACCCTAGACAGTCTTTCTGTTTCACCGAGTGCAACAGTAAAAGATCTGGGTGTGATTTTAGACTCCAATCTCTCATTTGAAGCCCATGTCGACAATATTAGCAGGATAGCGTTCTATCATCTCAGAAATATCGCTAAAATAAGAATATCTTGTCGCTTACTGATGCCGAAAAAAAAATTAGTTCATGCGGTTTATTACATCCAGGCTGGATTACTGTAACGCTTTACTGTCTGGATGTTCGACTAGGTGCATTAATAAACTTCAGCTAGTCCAGAACGCAGCAGCGAGAGTCCTCACTAAAACTAAAAGGTACGAGCACATCACACCGGTCCTATCCACACTGCATTGGCTCCCAGTGAGACACCGCATCGATTTTAAAATACTACTTTTAACATACAAAGCTCTAAAATGGTCTCGCACCGCAGTACTTAAGTGAACTTCTAGTGTCTTACGTTCCGCACGCCTACTTCGATCAAAGGATGCAGGCTGCCTGTCAGTACCGTGGCGCATTATAAAAACTACAGCAGGGGGCAGAGCCTTTTCTCACAGAGCCCCAATGCTATGGAATAACCTCCCTATGTATGTTCGGGAATCAGACACAGTCTCAGTGTTTAAGTCTTAAGTCCAGGTTAAAAACATACTTATTTAATCAAGCATTTTGTATTTGATTCCCCTTAGATAAAGGAGCAGATCTGGGGGACTCATGGGTGTTGAGTATTATGGTGATCTGGTATGTTTAGATGCTGTCTTCCCCTCTCTTATTGATCACGGTGTTGATGATGAGAGCGGCTGGTTGCTTAACATATCAGGGAGCCCTCATGTCTGTGTTTCCCTCTGGTTCTCCTTTTAGTTATGCTGACCTAGTTAGTCTTGCCGGAGTCCATCCTTGCACTCTACATTATTCATTTAATCAATCTAAACCGTGTGATTACATTGTCACTTAACTGTTTTACTTCTTTTTGCCTTTCCCTCTTCTCTTTCTCTCTCCTTCTCTCTCTCTCTTCTCTCTCTCTCACTCTCTCTCTCACTCTCACTGTCGAGTTACATACGCCACAACGGAGCTGCCGGTGATCCAGTCCCCACCTCCGACCCCGTCCTGTGGGTCCCTTCCCTGTGACCTGCCCAGCGGATGATGCATCACCGGGCGATCTAGGACGACCCACTTCGCCATAAAGACGTTCCGGCTGCTCGCTAAGGACTGATGATTATAGTTGTTTACACACACACACACACACACGATGTAACCTCATGATCCCTGCTACCTGTTTTCACCCAAATGAGGATGGGTTCCCTGTTGAGTCTGGTTCCTCTCAAGGTTTCTTCCTATCTCATCTCAGGGAGTTTTTCCTTGCCACCGTCGCCCCCCGCTTGCTCATCAGGGACAAACTGATTTATGTTTAATTCTGTTTTATAATTTCTTCAATTGTAAAGCTGCTTTGTGACAATCACCATTGTAAAAAGCGCCATACAAATAAAACTGAATTGAATTGAAATTGAATTGAGTGCAGTGGCCATTTTGTTTTTGTAAATCGCTCGTCTCGTGTTAGCAAATACGCCACGACTCACACTCTGAGCTCAGGTTTTGCTACATTCATGGATGTTTTTGACATGTTTTAACTACATATTTCACTGAATTTGATTATTTGGATCTTTTACTGAGTAACCACATGATTTTTGTTGGAATTTTATGGAAAAAAAAAAGGGCTGTAGAAAAGTGCATAAGTAAGCGGTTTACGTTACATTTGATAATATTGTTGTGACTGTACAATGTATGTGTACGCTCAAATGCTTTAAGTGGTTTTATGAATATTAAACACTCATCTACAAATCAAATGTCTGGGACACTTTTTTCCTCAACACATGACATGCAAATTCCTCTGTTTTACACAAGAACACCATAGGGTATATCTTTACCCTGAACTGGAAGGAGACGGGACTCAGCTCTTTGAAGCAATCGTCTCCTTCATAAATTGAGCGCAAAGCTTCCAACTCCATCTGGAAGAAAAACAAGAAAATATTAATATTTAAAAAACAAAAAAAGAGAGAGAAGTATTTGATAATCAGCTGCTGGGGCCTGAAAGCAGTCAGTGGTAAACTGCTTAAACTGTAGATAAGATTCTGTTTTAGTTCCGTCCAATTAAAATTCAGCATAACACTCTTAACACTACGCTATTAACCTTAAATATGATAATTAGTGCTGTTAAATAAAGAAAGCTTGTTCTCACTGCACGCAAATGCAGCCCAAATCCAGTTTTTCCCCCACATGACTCAGGTCTATTTTTTAATGTAATTGTTAACAGCACAACCCACATGGAATCTGATCTTTTCAATTCCGATTTGTGCCAAGTGACCGATTATTTCCGATTCCGATTATTTCCTCCAGTGTGGCACAGACCGGATAGGACCCACAATCATGTAAGGATTCTAATATTTTTAGATTGGTTTCATTAGTATGTGGAAATAAATCGGATAGGATTTAGATACGAGCATTAATGTCTGCCTTGTACGCAGACAGATCAGATTTTCACCCGTCAATGCGAGTCGAACGTCACAGAATAAGCAACAGTGACACATGGGTGGATACCGAACAAAGAATGGATCGGGTGGATGAGATGGGATGGGATGGATAGATAGATATTGTTCATCCCAAAGACAAACACATGAAAGAAAAGAAAACACGAAAAGCCAGACAAAAGACCAGACACGCATGGAGCCGCTGGAAAATAAATCTAAAAAAAAAAAAAAAAAAAAACACACTATATAACACTTGACATTTATAACTTTGCAATCAATACTACATTCGCACAGACGGCAACACGGGCTCTCCTGAAGCAAAATACTGAATAATCATTTCGTGTTTGTCCATGTGGTGCTTTTTTACAAAAAAAAAATCGGATTTGGGTCAGTTTTAAAAGATGATCTGTAAGCGGGCCGTCAAAAAAAGGCGATTTTCCAGTGTAAACGCATCCTATGTGCATTGAACCGGACACACAGTGAATGTTTTGTAATGCGACGCAGTGTAAACGGTTATGTAGGAATTCCATGTGACTTGTATGTCATTTTTACTCAACGTGCCTCATCATTCTGCACTGGTGCGTAACTACAAAATGTTGATATGGAGTGTAAAACTGATTTTTCTCTGATAGCATTTACATCACTGCTCCTGACACCTGCCCTTAAACTTTTTTTTTTAAAGTTGCTGCCTTCAATGTCCGCAGTGTTTATTTTCCTGTAAGACAGGATGTTCAGTTTAAACTGTAAATCTAATATTAGTCACATTTTAAACAAAACAGATATACAAAAAAATCAGATCTAAGCAAGAATCGGAATTCACAGTTACAGCATTTGGCAGACGTCCTTATCCAGAGCGACTTACATTCTACATCTGAGCAATTAAGGGTTAAGGGCCTTGCTCAGGGGCCCAGCAGTGGTGACTTGGTGGAGCTGGGAATCAAACCCACGATATTCGGGTTGGTAGCCCAACACCTTAACCATGAGCCACCACTTTCCGCAGACTCCCAAGGTAAATGTAGGTAATCGTGCTAGTTGTAATCTGGTCTTGATCAGTGATTCCAGTATGTCCACAAAGCGCACATAGACATTCATCACAAGTTTTTAAAATGAAGTCTCGGGTTCTTTTGCATTTACTACCACATTTAAACATGTCCTCCTTCTAAATTCTGCTTTAAATGACCATTTTTAAATGCACGTTTGGCCGAAACACAGAAATTTTCTATACATTTATGGGTCAAATTTGCATGCAATGTGAACGCAGCATTACTGTCGTAAAATTAACGTAACACGTTTTTCCCAAAACGACATTGTGTCAACAGCATACAACCACACAGACCCACAACCCACAGAGACAGAGACAAAGAAGAAACTACAGTACATCACAACACACTTTACAACTATACACACAAGCTCCAAACTTCTTCGTCTGTAGTTAGCGTTAGCCTGTTAGCCACACTGCTATCACACTTGCTTACCTCCTGCTCTTCGTTGGCAGTCATGTTTTCTTTAGCACTTTGCCAGTCTACTCGCTTCCGACAGAATATACTAATATCCTAATAACCGATACACTACATAGATAATCTACAGCTACAGTAACTTTTATACGACCAGATTAAACAACTCATTTTGCGCGAGTGTTTTTTTTTTTTTTTAAAGCTCGTAAGATTTAATGCAGCCGCAGCACCAAAGCGTTAGGGGAAAACCATCAATCCGCGAAGTGTCATTGTTTCCCCCTAGCGGCTTGGAGTCTAAACACCGCTGCTTCTTCCTCTTCTTTTTCTTCTTCTTGTGTCATTTATTGGCTGTTGACAAGCCAACATACAGTGTATTAACGCCACCGACTGGACTGGAGTGTGAAGCATTGATGGGAAGGAAATAAAAAAAAATTCTAACAAAATTTTATATTTTGTTTATTTTTGATATAATTTAGCACTTCTCTCTGCACTCTTGATTGTTCTAAAGCACACTTAAATTTAATAAAGAAAATTTTGTTTTACCTGGATCTTTTAAAATTCTTAATCATCACTTCTTTTTTTTAGTAAAAAAAATACTGTAAAATGCAGAAGTACACGTTTCTCTTGGGAGTGACGAGGTTGGACAGGTTGGACGAGGTTGGACTGGATTAGAGGGATGGCTCGTGTTAGATTGTTTTGGGGAGAAAGTCAGGGAAGCCAGATTAAGGTGGTTTGGACATGTACAGAGGAGGTATAGTGAATATATTGATAGGAGGATGTTAGAAATGAAGCTACCAGGCAGAAGGCAAAGAGGAAGACCAAAGAGGAGGTATCTGGATGCAATAAACGAGGACGTGAAGTTAGTGGGTGTGAGTGAAGAGGATGTAGAGAATAGGGTTAGGTGAAGACAGATGATTCGCTGTGGCGACCCAGAAGTACATGCTTAATAGTCTCATACAGGATTAACCACATCTATTTTAATGTTTTTTTATTATAAACAGTGATTCCAACCAGAATGTCCTATTCACAGTCCTGTAATAATAACATCATCTCTCCTATTGTTACAGCATGCTCTCCCTTTACTAACTTGTTTTTGAATGTTTTATAGCTGCCTGCCCTTTATTTCCCTGTCCCATATTTTCTTGCCATCTTAATATGTTCTTTAATTATTCCTTTTATTTCACCACTTCATCCTCACACTACACAGAAGATAAATCAGTATGGAATCATGTTGGAATCTATATGGAATAAATGCGTAATTAAAACAATTATGCATAAATTAAAATATAAATATGACATTAAAATACCAAACGTATCATGGTCATGCCAATGGAAAGACTTTTGGAATTTAATTGAACTACTGTAATAAATCTTATTGTGTTACAAACCCTGATTATCAGCCCTATTTTTATTTTATAATTTTGTTTATTATTATGATTAGTATTATTATTATTATTATTATGCTGGGTTGTGATGATCACTTCCGAAAAAATGTTTTAAAAATAGTTACAGAAATGCATTCTGACCCCAAAATAGACCATAGTCCCATAACCTATATTTAGAGTTATGTGAATGTAGCACATATTTTGCAGTCTGTTCAGGACAGTCAAGAATTTTTGCCTAACAGTGATTGCTTATCTGTCTATTTATTGTTTAATGTAATTAATTTAAGATTTAAAAAATTCTTTAAAGCATCATACAATCCAGCATTCCTGGAATAAATTTCTGATACACCACAAAGTAAACCTCATATGAATGTTAATCAAGATCAAATACACCGCTACAGTTAATGCCTTCAGTTAAAACATTTTACTATGGACCAGACAGAATAAGGGTCTTTAATGGGCCCTTTAAATTAAAATGACTGGTTGTTCCGCAGCAGGCTTCCCTATGCAGGATTAATATTTCTACACCACCTTACATAACAAACAAACAATACAAAATTTACAGTGTGTAATTACAATTTAGTGTATTTACTGTTAATTCCCAGAGCCGACCTAAGGCATAAGCAAACTAAGCAGCTGCTTAGGGTCCCCAAGGATACATTAAATGACAGATCATTGTTTTTATCAGATAGATTATGTCAATAGACAATGTAAAATGAAGTTAACGCATCATGGCATGCAATTTAGGGTTGCCTCACCTCTATTTGTTCTAGAATACATTCTTATACACCACAAAATAAAGAGAAGAATAAAATATTATCAAAGATACAGTAACTACCCGGAGACATGCAATATTCCTTAATACTCACTAGATGGCAGCAAAGTCTAGCAAAAAAATATTTTCAGCTGCAGCTTTTCCTTTGTTGATGATCCAAAAAATTGTGTAAAAGAGGTAAAGAAGCGAGTACGGGCAGTTTGGAATGGGTGGAGAAACGTGCCAGGAGTGATATGTGACAGGAAAATATCAGCTAAAATTAAGGGAGAAGTGTACAAACAGTGGTGAGACCAGCTATGATGTGTGGTTTAGAGACAGTGGCGCTGAGGAAGAGACAGGTGGCAGAGCGGCTCATGTTAAATTTTTTAAAGAGAAAAGGAATCAGGGAAGCCAGATTAAGGGAAAGCAAATACACTATATTGCCAAAAGATCACCTGAGCATAACAAACAAATAAAAACATTTATTCCAGATTTTATTTCCATTTTGCTGTTTGAGTAAGCTCCACTTTTGTAGTAAGACTTTCCACTACAATTTAGAGCTTGAATGTGAGATATGTGTTCATTTAGCTACAATAGTATTAGTGAGATCAGACACTAACATCAGATAAAGGAGGTCTGGAGTGCAGTTGGCATTCCGGTTTATTCTAACGATGTTCAGTTGTGTTAAAGTCAGGGATTTGTGCTAAACAATCCAATAATAACACACTGTGTCTTAATGGAGCTTAGGGGTTTTGTGCACAGGGTCATTGTCATGCTGGAACAGTGTTGGAGTCTGTTAGTTCCAGTGAAGGGGAAATGTAATGCAACAACATGCAAAAGTATTCTAGACAACTCTGCGCTTCCAAATTTGTAGCAACAATTTAGAGTGAAAAACATGCGAATTTGGTCAGGTGACCACAAACTTTTGGCAATATAGTTTATTTTGGTGGAAGGATGTTAAAAAAATTAAGCTACCAGGCAGAAGACAAAGAGGAAGAGCAAAGAGGAGGTATACGGATGTGATAAACGAGCACATGAAGTTAGTGGGTGTGACTGAAGAGGATGTAGAGAATAGGGTTAGGTGGGGACATATTATCCGCTGTGGCGACCCCTAAAAAAGAACAGCTGAAAGGAAAAGATGATACAGGAAATTAATTTCCTTTCTTCCACAAGTAATAGCAGCTTTAATAAAGTTTGCAAAGAATTGCATGATTTAGTACAAGTCCCGAGAAAAATTATGACATTTTAACGAGTCCAGCATGAAGTGTGGAAGGAAAGAAAAGTGCTGCTAAAGCAAAAATAACATACCCATTACATTGCAATTAAGCTGTACTTCATGCACAGCTATTATTGCCATGTATAGAGGAACATTACGGTCAAATCTGTCACAGATTCTGTCAGGAAGCTGGTGACAGAGCTCAGAATTAGTAAGGATACAGAACCCCTGGAGCAGCAGGGAGCATAGTGACAGCGACAGCTTGATAGTCTTGACGATTTAAACTCCTTCTCACTGACAGATAACCACTGACCACTAAATAACTCCTGAAAGCGTTCTCATTTGCAATGGTAAAACGCCTTAACAGCTAAAGCGCTGTCATGCTGAAGTGGCAATAAGATGAAGTAAACTTAAGGAAAATGTTAAATATTAAATATTGGATATTTTATTATCTAATGAAGGGAATATGCTGTTTTTTGAACGTTTGCCATTTTCTCAGTCAATATAAACTATGCTAGTAAATCCTCACTATAGCTTGGTAAACTATGGATGTTGAGTTTCAAAGAGAAAATAATACATTTCTCTATAGGCAAACCTAAATCAATCAGTTTTAATACACCACATGCTTACATTTTAGTCTGATGACTAAAAAAAAAAAAGCTCAAAGGAGCAGAAGTAGCCTCGTCTCTCAGGCCGTCAGACCTGCCGAAGACCGCGTGCCACTTCATTACACTCCCAGCGGCGTAGCTCGGGGGCAACGGGGGACATCTGTCCCTGGGTGCAGCATCTGGGGCGCCAAATTTTTCACAATTATATCTTCAAAGTATCATTGTTGCCCTAATTGTTTTACTTTTTATCCTCGTCATACCCTAAAATACGACACGAAATGCAAGTTTTCATGTTCTGAAACATAAAAATTTCAAGGAAAGCATGATGGAACCCCTTATGGCGCACATCTTGTCAAGAGGGGGTCAGAGGGGTCCGCAAAAACTGACTTTGTCCCCGGGCTCCGGAAACCCCAGCTATCACTCCACATACTGCACTGTGCACTGTTACTACATGTTACTTAAGTTTTTTTTATTTAATGTTATTTGTATGCTAGGTTTAAATTTTATTTTATAAAAGTTGTATAATGTATATAATCGAGTATGAAAAAATCCTATTATGTTAATAGTGCAATATCAGATTGCACTGATATTTCAATGTAGGATCATCTTGAATTACTAAATTGGAGTAAATCTAAGCCGATGTGTACCTTCACTGAGGCTCAAACCAGCTCATCTAACAGATTAATGGCTTTTATTTATGTAACCCATCATGGCTATCAAGATCAATGATGGCTGTTTTGCCTATCAGTGTTTATGATAAATAAGGTGTTAACACATGCTGCCTGTTTACTAATGATCTTAAATCAGCTGGGCCAGCTCGTCTGATATTTATTGGATTTGATTAGGGGAAATCAATCAGCCGACAAAAGGCAACTGTTTCAAACACTATTTCATTGTGTTTGGCTTGGTTAGGATGTGTTTCTCTGACTTGCAAATTCACCAATAAAAAACATCACAACCTCATATAAATGTTAATCAAGATCAAATACACCTCTACAGTTAATGCATTTAATTGAAATATTTCTCTATGTACCAGACAGAATAGGGGCCGCTAATGGGCCCTGATGATTGGTTGTTCCTACACCACCTCACATAACAAATGAAAGTGTGCCATTCTGTCTGTTCAGCACAATAATTTATACTGTGTAATTACAATTCAGTGTATTTACTGTTAATTCCCAGAGCCGACCTAAGGCATAAGCGAACTAAGCAGCTGATTAGGGTCCCTGTGGCCACAAGGGGGCCCCCATGAGTACATAAAATCACAGATCATTGTTTTTTATTAGATAGATTATGTCAATAGACAATATTATGTTAATAGAATGCAGAATGCATAGAAGGGTAAAAACACTGGTATGACGTAAACACCATAGCTCCAGTAAATCAAATTAATAATATTGTGTTCGATTTCTAGTGTGAGAATAATCAAGGATTGACAATAATTAGTATTACTGTCAGCACTTACAGGGACCCACAAATTAAATTCTAATTACATCCTGTAAAGGCTTGGGTTGGCTTAAATACTGGTTTTATACATTACTCTCTGCTGTGTAGTATTCACACTTAGTGTTTTTCTTGATGTTGCGCATTGATGAGGAGGTTCAATATTTCATTGGTCTCGACTCAGGGTTTTAAAACCGCCTCGGACCATTTCTCGTTTTGTTTTGAACTGGGACGCTGTGTTCGGTTCAAAGCGACCTTATTCATTCATCTTCTGTACTCGCTTATATTCTAATTTGGGGTCACAGGGAACTGCTGGAGTCTATCCCAGCCATCTCTGAAAGGGCAAAAGGCAGGAGGGGTACACCCTGGACAGGTCACCAGTCCATCAAAGGGCCTCAGTGGAACAACGTAATTGTTTGTGATCTGCATAAAGCCAGTAGGACACGATTTACACACATGGCTCTCACAAATTTTTATCTGGTTTTAAATACATAAACCATATATGCATTTTTGGTATAATGCATAACTACCTTTGTGTTTTAACACAGTTTTATTCACAAGAGAAAAAAATGAAGAAATAAAGAAATTCTTTTTACGTTTGTTGATTGTATTTCTTATTAACATTTTGATGGTAGCTATGGTTAACAAAAGACAAAGGTAAAAATATAGTAAAAAAGTTATAATACTAACCTTTTACGACGTACTATAGTGCATTAGGTGAGCGGTTCTAAAAATAAAGTTTTTGTCTTTTATAAAGTTGGAGTCAAAGCACAGGGTTAGCTATAATATGACACTTCTGGAGCAGAGAGAATTAAGGACTTTAGGACTTAAGGAATTTAGCCCAACAGTAGCAGTTTCAACTTTTAACTCCAAAATTAGCCCCCCAGAAAAATCTTAATCGCATTTAACCCATAAGAATAGTATTTAAATAATTTTAGAAGTGGCACTTGGACTTTATTTTGCATTACATCATCATAAAACAGCATTTGCATGATATGGAGCATACTATAGGCCAGTGTTAGTTATTCTATAAGGCATGTCCCTGTTGGGAGATGCAGATGTGCAAAATAAACAAATGCATGCATGTGATATATATATATATATATATATATATATATATATATATATATATATATATATATATATATAGATATATATTTAGATATATATAACAATTTACATTTACCATTTAATTCAAGATGACATTATATTGACTACATAAATTCTTTACAGGGATCTATTTCACTGATTGTCACACACCAGGTTACACTGTACACGAATAAAATAGCAGGAACTATTTCTAATCCTAACCCTCTATTATGTATAGGTCTACATGTGTTTAGTATAAAAGAAAATTCAATAAAAGCTTGTTATATTTACAGCATTTGGCAGATAATCTTATTCAGAGCGACTATATTTGCATTATACGACTGAGCAATTAAGGGTTAAGTGGCTTGCTCAGGGGCCCAACTTGGTGGTGCTGGGAATCCAACCCACAATTTTCCAGTTAGCAGTCTAAAACCTTAACCACTAAACTAACACCTCCTCTAGTTTATTATAAAGTGTCCACTAAAATAGTACTACCCATAGAAACGTTTAAATAAATAAAAACTAAATGTAGGGAAAAAAATCACAGATCCCAGGATGTTTATAGCTTAATTTAGGAACCACGGCTATATGCAAAAAAAAGTTTGTGTGTGTATATGTGTGTATGATGAGAGAGAGAGAGAGAGAGAGAGAGAGAGAGAGAGAGAGAGAGAGACAGAGAGACAGAGACAGAGACAGAGACAGACTGTAAGTGTGTGTGTGTGTGTGTGTGTGTGTGTGGCGGGTGACGCGCTCCGCTTTGCGGGGTTACACACCAGTCTTGAGTCACGCGTGTTGCATTAAAGCTCTTCTCGGCATGGCTTTCTCTTCTCCTGCGCTCTAATAGGTCCATTTCTCGTTTTCTCTCACACCGCCAGGGCTGAAACAGAAAGAGGAGAGAGAGAGAGAGAGAGAGAGAGAGAGAGAGAGAGAGAGAGAGAGGAGAGAGGGAGAGAGGAGCGGTCCGCTACACAGATAACGGAGCAGGCATGTATACCAAACACAGGCAGAAAAAGCGACATGACCTTTCGGTAGAAAACGCGCTGATTGTCCGCTGTGTCCTTCTCCTGAGCGCTTTATTGGGGACAGTGGACTCTAATCTCCAGGAAGGAGGTAAGAAAACTCCGAATTCGCTTTGCTTTAACTGTTTTTCGTTCCTCGGAAAGTTCACAGCGACCAGTTGCGCTCCGGATTATGAAGTTTCTTTGTATCGGGATGAACCGGCAGCTGTTGTTAATACACTTTGGAATAAAGATGAGTGTTTAGAGATGTTGTGTTTTTACTTATACAGTCAGCTCTCTCCATCCTGTGGCCATAAAAGGAGGAATAAAATAACAAATCGCAGCGTTTGGTACCCACGTTGAGGGGTCCCCCCCCCTATCCACTTTTTGGGGTTAAAAAACCCCAAAATGAGAATCAGTGACTCTTTTAGTACCTAGAATTAAGTGAGCCTCTGAATTCGTAGTTTTCTAACCAATTTGGTAGATAACAGGCGTGTTGATAGAAATCCTGATTTCTTACTGTTTTGCTTCAGTTAAGTACGGTGGAGGGTAATAAATAAAAAAAAAAACAGCAATGGGAAAACTGGTGGCCTTTAACTGCCCTCTCCATCTTCCGGAATAATTGCCATTTAAGTGAATAGCACGGAAGTCTAAGTGAGACGGAAGTCATGGGGAAATTAGGAATATGTGGACGATACGGTTATGCTGAGATTAGTAGGATGGTGTTATGCTGCCGATTAGTAGGATATGGTTAGGCTGCCGATTAGTCGAATAGGGTTATCATGCCGATTAGTCGAATAGGGTTTACGCCTGCTTAGTCGAATAGATCCGATTAGTCGAATAGAGTTATCATGCCGATTAGTCGAATAGAGTTATCATGCCGATTAGTCGAATAGAGTTATCATGCCGATTAGTCGAATAGAGTTATCATGCCGATTAGTCGGTATGGGCCAGCCTGCCGATTAGTCTGCTTGAATGCATTCTTTGAGTTTACTAGTCGATTAGATATAATAAAAAACAAAGTTCTTAACATGATTCGGATGTTTGACATCCCTACTTTTTATATATGTATATTAACATTACGTATGTTTTCACCTAACACTGTCTGATGTAGCCATTTAATCTACACTATGTCCTAGTCTTGTCCTAAAAAACACTGAGCAGTGGGACTACACACACTTATACATTCTGGTGACAAACCCCACATCCTAAAACTGTAAGGCAGAAACACTGCGCACTGTGCCACCATGTCGCCTTATACAGATTCCCCAAGACTAAAGTTTCGATTTAGTTTAATATCCTGTAACATAAATGACACGTTCCTAGTAGATTCTATATTCAGTGTTGTGTTACAGTTAAAGTTGTAAGGCAGTATGCAGATTTTTTACATTTTTATTATCAGTTACTGATATCAAATACCGTCTTACTACCGACCAGATACTGACATACTTATTTAATTAAGCTTATTCTCTACAAGTTTATTCAACACACAGACATGATGGCAGCGTGTATCTCGGATGGGAATGAATTCATTTGGAAAATATATGAAATTGTAGGATTTTGGGTAAAGGTAAATGTGTTAATAATTCTCTTACATGCATTTCGGTCAGCTGCTGCCAGACAGCAGTATAAAGTGATGAAGATATTCTGAATTGGTCAGTTAATTATTTAAGGAATGGTCTAAATAACGATTTTAGGCATAGAAAATAAAAAATCCCCACCCGTTACAGTTCCACCGAACATAAAATCCTGGTAGTATGAGACTCAAGCCTTCCCTTATAAAACCTTCTAAAGTCTTTCACCTCCTGCTGTAAACCTCTAGCACTTTGTCAGCTTTCACCTTGATATCCACATGCTCAGGGTGAAGCTATCAGCTATCAGGCTCGTTGCTTTCAAATGAAAGTCAGAAAAGATGTGTATGATCCCAATTGGTTAATCTTTTATCTCATCATTCAGCTGATGGCCATTTAAATGTGATTACACAAACTAAGAGGCACTTAAGGGATCCTGATGACGATTTCTTGACCATTTATGAAGATCATTATAGCACAATTTTTCTCAGCCCAGCAGTGTTATTTACCATGCGGTACGTGTGTTATTTTCACCACCCGTGAATAAGCATTTGGAACTGTCAAAAAATGGTCCTGGGGGGTCCCAGCTTCTAGCTTTCTTTTTTATCCCTTGTTTAGGCCAACATTAACAGTCCTGTGTCTCTGACTGGTGTAAAGTAAATACTGGCTATTATTTGTCTCTTTTGCATAGAAATGGTCAGTAATCAGTTTTTAAATGGTTTAGAAATATTTTTACATTTTTAAATGGTTTAGAACATTTACCAGAAAACTACATGTGCCAGACATTACACTGATATTTGTGTGCGAGTGTTGCAGTGTAGCAATTCTCAATTTCAAGAACCCAGGCTCTGAATCCCATCTGTCCTACTCTTTTCACTCTACAAGTTCGACATATTCACATATTCAACACTACATAAACTACGACTCCCTGAGATTTGACCTGGGACTCTGGGACTCAAATTGAAGTCGGGCGCAGACCGTTTAATGCATACGTTATAAGGCTATGTGATGTTATGTGTCATGCTTTTAAACCACACTTTGAAAAAAAAACCTTGTATCTGTTATGCTACAATAAAACCTGGCGTGCTTCATAGGAATTTGCTTTACAAAGATCATCGAGATACATGAACAAGTCACCAGAAGCTTTTTCTTTGTTGCATGTTAAGATAGGCCAAAGATTACAAGAAGAATGTCTATCCAAAGGTTAACGCACCTTTTCGAATAAATCGGCTGCTTTCGCTCAAGGTTGCTACACGGCCAGGAGTTTAGCGAGCTATTGCTCTGACTCATTCAGTAAGGCTTGCAGAGCTTACCGCTCTCTGCATGCATACTGTGCTATTCTGGAGCATGAGGAATTTCAAATTAGGACAAGTGCCCTTATACAGGCAGAAGTATGTGCCGTACTTAAAGCAAGAGCCAGAAAACCATTACTGACGTGTTCTAAAACGAGCCGTATATTTTTTCCTTTAGTGTTTTCCATTGGCTGCATGACACATTTATAATAGAAGCTCAGGTTCATGATTTTTTTTATTCGATACATTTGCATAGCTAAACAGAATAAATAGTCAAGCTTCTCAGCAATCTTCCCTAAGAGCTCTTGGGTGCTCCAGTTAGCTATGGTGCCACTATTCATCGATAGGCCTAATGTTTATGCGATGAGAAGCAAGATGGATGATCTGGGGTTGCCGTGGTCGAGGGAAGAAAAGGAAAGGTTCATCAGTACTTCGAAAAAACCTTTTATTTCTGGCATGTTCCATTAGCTACTGGCCTATGGCACTTTTTCCCTAAGATAATGACTACCTAAAACTCTCGGACAATAGAAATTAGACCTGCCGTGTGAAAGCAGTCACTGTATCAGTGGCATAACAATTTATGTTTTGGTTTCGCAACTTTAAATTGCCATTTTTAACAAATGTATTCCATTGCATTGTGTTTCCAGTTCCATTTATATTTGTCATTTGGCAGATGCGACTTACATTTATCTTATTTGTACAACTGAGTAATTGGGGGTTAAGGGCCTTGCTCAGGGGCCCAACAGTGATAACTTGGTTGTGCTGGGAATCAAGATCTTCCAGTTGACAGTCCAGTAACTTTTTAAGCCATTGCTTGGTTTGAATTCATGTATGTGCGTGTGTGTTGTTCTTGTTTTCTTATTAGAGTTTGGTGCAGACTATGGTGCTCTGCGTTGTGATTGCTCTGCTGACAGCTGAAAGTGTAAACTGAATTAGCCAGACTGGATTATGGGTGTACCAGCACATTTTCCAATAATACTGGAGAAATTGATATAATAAAACTTTGGGGAAAGAATCAGAAACCAGGACTAGAAAAGAGAGAGAAGTGTTGTGCAGCAGGATCTGTTAGTATGACCCCAGGAAACAATAAAATAATCAAGTCTTCATTAAACAATTTCATCCATTTAAGCTCTTGCACCAAATTATATCATTATAATATCACACCAAATCGTATTCGGTTTATAAGGTCAGACCAAACCCAATTCAATCCATCCTTTCACACTAAACACAACTGAGCTCATCATCACCAGTCCCTTAACACCAAACCCAATTTAGTTATCATCCTCTTACACCAAAACCTATTTCATCCATTTCCTTCCACCAAACACAGTTTAGTCCACCATCTTACATCAAAACCGACCACATTCTAATAACTAATTGAGTTTGTCCATTCACACTTAGCCTGATTTAGGCTGGCCAATTTTTTATTACCCTCCTTTCACCAAGGCTCATTCAAGAAGTCGTCTTCCAACAATTATCATTCAGGTTTTATCAAAACTTATCTAGGCCATCCATTTGCACCAAACCTTATTTAGGGCAGCCACTTATACCAGAATACATTCTGGCCACCCTTACACACACACACACACACACACACACCACACCCACACACACACCACACACACACACACACAAATTTATCAGGTTTACCATCCCATGCAGAACTGGATTTAGGCTAATCGTTTGCATCAAATCTCTCCCAGGCCAAGTTGTTTAGGTTATTTAGTCATAGCTCAACCCTGTTCTGATTTAGGCTATATATTTATATACCAGACATTACTCAGGCTAACTTTCCACTCCAAATTATATTCAGGCCATCTTTTTCAGCAAACAATCTATACTTAGTGCAGGATTATTGCAGCATCAAATCTATGCATGACATGTTACTATATTAGGTTTGTGTGTTGTTTTTGTTAATGTTTTAGTTCATACTGCATATCAATAAGTGCATACAGGATATAGTTGCAAAGCATATGGTTAGGACTGTGGAGCTTTGTTTTCAGTTCTCAGAGATGATGTTAAAGGGAAGTGCTCAAAAAGCTGGTGATGATTAACTGCTAAGATAAGAGGTGGTTTTCTCTCTCTTCATTTCTTTCTCTTTTTCACTTGCTCTCGCTCTTGTCTTGTCCCTCTGTCTCTTTCTGTTCTCTCTACTTGATATCAAAGTATCGTCGAAGTGTTTGAGTAAGGAGTGGAATCTTAAAATATACCAGTCCATTTATCTCACCGCAATCTAATGATGTCTGTGCTTTGGATCAATACATAATCATAACAAAGCCGTTCCTTCAGTTATTTAATACGCATTCAGTACAGGGCTATTAATTTTTGTATTTTTGATTGCTTTCATTTGGTCTACTTGTAAATTTTATGTACAGGTTTGTGTTGGCTAGTTGAAAACACCAAGTCACATTGTTAAAGTGAAGAAAGCATGTTTACTTTGAGAACTTTGTTAAAAAAAATGAGCACTGTCAAGTCTTTTATAACATAATTGTAATTCAGCAAGAGCTTGTTTTTGTTCTCATTTGGACATTGGGAACAAGTGAAAAATGTGAGTTATTTTTTTTTAGCGAAAAAGAAAAAAGAGACTGGACACATAAGAAAAATGGCCTCATTTACACGTTTCAATTAAATTTACAACACTTGCCAGACCAAATTAAGTTCCAGTGCTTTTGGGTTTTTATTAAAAGCATATCATTATGCTATCCAGTATACAATAAATCTAAAGATAAAAAATTATTTAAATAAAAAGATATTATTTCACCATTCGGGTATAGGTACAGAAAAGGGAACATGTTTGGCAAGAGTAAATTACAATAGTTTAATCTCCAAATGACAAGAGACTAAATATTCACTTGATGATACTTTTTAGAGGAAAAACCTGTATGAGCATGGTACCAGTCTGAATAATCAAAACGCAGGGAGAATCAAGATCTTGCTATTAGTATGCATCTGCAGAGAAATACTGGAGATGCAACTCAGTGTTGCTGAAATTTGAACACTTAAATGGTGAACAACTATCCATAAATAGATGTTGGGTGTCGAGGAAAAACACGAGAGGATCTAGAGTTGAGTCTTGTATGGAAAAAGTGAAGAGTCTAAGAAACAGATTTAGATCCGTTCTCTGGCACCTTATGTAAGTATTCTAAAGGATAAGAAGCAAACCTCTGCCCTGCTTTTCCAGTAATTCCCAGAGTCACCAGGAAGGTCAACGAGGCTGAGGATCAATGATTGTTAGGCTTAATAATAGCCACAAGGGCAGGTTCTGTGCAGTGGTCTCTGAGGTCTGACTGGGTAAGAAAGAGAAACGACTGACTGCCGTTATTGCAATGTGTGCATCTGCAATAGTCACGTTAAAGGATGCGGATTGTTGAGTGGGGATTATATTAGACTGTATCACCGTTCAGATGGCATGTGATTTGTGGAATAATTACCAAGTTTAACTATAGAGTGAAAGTTTAGCATTTGTACATTGTTTTGAGGTATGTTACTGTGTAGACATTTTAAGCAAGTTTAAAGAATTCAGGCACAAAACGTCAATCACTTTTGTGGCTTTAACAAAAATTCGAAAATAATATTCTTTTTTTTTAGTATATTGCAGAAAAACTAAATTTCGCAATATAATTTTTTCCCTAATATGTCCTCAGAATGGATGTAACCCTTGATATCGTATGGTCGGGTTAGATAAGTAACCAAATGTTATAGTATTGCTTATGTTTACTATAGAAGTGATGAAATCAGACTAGATGGGTTAAACTACTGTCGAAGAGCTAGGGTTCAGCAGACAAGGGGGATGCACAGCAGTTAAGTTGTTGTATTGGAAAATCGGGGTTTGATTCCCAGCACCACCATACAGCTACTGCTGGGCCCCTGAGCAAAGCCCTTATTGCTTAGCTATATAAAATAGATGAATGTAAGTCGATCTGGATAAGGGGCATCTGCCAAATTCTGTAAATGTAAGTTGTAGGATTTTTGAATATGGGAAGCCTTATGGTTGCATTTATAATCAATCACAAGAATAACATCTTAATAGGATTAGTAAAGGGGTAGTGCAGGTTGGAAATTGGTGTAGGAGGGAAACATTAGTAGATTGTCATATTAAAGAAAAGTTGGTGTATCTGTATTGACTAAATTGTATGAAGCTTGCATGGATCAAATGCAGCTTTTATTTGCGAAAGGACATCGTAGCAGCAGTCACTTTATAGGAGACCTTAATTAGAGTTTTATGTAAACGTCATGTCAAAAGTCAAGAAACTTTTGTTATTTGCAGATTCAGACATAGTCTCCAAGACTAACTCTATATACAGTAATTTAGTGACCGGGCCTAAATATTCATGAAAAGAAGGTCATATGCAAAAGTAAGTGAAGATGTTGAAATTTTGGATGCTGAGATTTGACTTGCAAAATTGACTGATTATTTTCCAGCACTGATATTGCAGATTATTCTGGAAATTTAAACCGGTATTTCTACATGGGACTTCAGTGTGTTCACATGTTGTTTTTAATACATTTAATTATTCATTCATTCATACATACATACATACATACATACATACATACATTCATTTATTTATTCTACACCCGCTTATTCCCTAATTCGGGGTCACAGTGATCTGCTGGAGTCTATCCCACCCGTCTCTGAAAGGGCGAAAGGCGGGGGGGTACACCATGGACAGGTCGGCAATTCATCACAGGGCCACACTCACACCTAAGAGAAATTTAGGATGACCTAACATGCACGTTTTTGGACTGTGATAGGAAATCGGATTACCTGGAGTAACCCCACGGAATCGAACCCTTTGCTGTAAGGCAACAGTGGTAATCTCTAAGCCACCGTGCTGCCCCATTTTTAAAACAGATAGAAGGATTATTTATAGAGTCTATGCTTGTGTGTGTGTGTGTGTGTGTGTGTGTGTGTGTGTGTGTGTGTGTGTGTGTGTGTGTGTATGTGTGTGTGTGTTAAAACAAATGCTCTCTCTTTTTATGATACATCCCATATCTGGTATGTTTTTATACCAGAAAAAATACTTTGTAAAATTCTTGAAATCCTCTTTTAGCCACAGATGCGTATCATTCATCTTTATAAGCCACAATTTTGAACAGTTTCTAGTATAAACAAATTGTGTACCTGTTATTTAATAATAGTATTTAGAGGGTAAAATGGCCTGTTTCAGTTGACCTGAAGCTGATAACAGCAAAACTAGGTTGGAACAAATAGGACACAATTTATAAATCTGTGCTTCAGGAAAGCACCATTTTATCCCAGTGTTTATGCTGGGAAGACATCTGATTGATGAAGTCACAAACACCAACACACAAACTAGGGTTAAAAAACAAACCCTCTTTAAGTCAATGGATTGTGAATGTCACATATCAACCACATTATTGCTGCTCATTAATCTACGAGAGTAACAATAAACACAAAAAGGTGGCTTGCATCCAACCGAAAGAGCAAGCTACTGTCATTACCTGGCAAATTACAACTGCTATACAGCCCAGAGTGGATCTAGAGCTAAGTGGCATGCAGAATTTCTAGTGGCTGCAAATATGACTTGTTATTGTTTATATTGCTGTCTAAAATGCAAATGTTGCAAATACTTTCTTCTAGTCCAGTGCCACCAAAGAGCAAATGCAAATGACCAACACTTTAGGTGCAGCTGCAAGGAAGATTGGATCGTTTGTTATATCCGGCAGCGACAGATTGCATGTAAATGTAAAGTGTAAGCCGAACCCACTGAAAGAAGGAGAAAAGAATTTCCTTATTCTGAAGAGGGATAAATGAATTTTTTAAGACATTTTATTCAGATCAGGTGTAAAATGTAAATGCTTTGGCGTCTGTGGATGTGCCAGGCAGGTAAAAGTTCAGCGTTTTTTACCAATCTGACAAGTTAAGGGTTAAGGGCCTTGCTCAGGGGCCCAGTAGTGGCTCCTTGGGGGTGCTGGAAATTGAACCCACAATTTTCTGATTATCAATCTAAAAACCTACAAGTAATCTACCACTTTCCGGTCTAAATTGAACACTTTTTTGATGTATGTCAGATAGTTCTTGTTAGTTCTTGTGATTTTTAAAGATATACTGCATAGAGCTTGCAAAATCGCTAGCCCGATTAAGGCTACTGCAGCCTTCAGGTTACCAAAACATTTTCTTGCCCTGTCTGTCTGGCTGTCTCATAGGGAGGAAAAATGTATTTCAGTGAGTTTGCATTCTCTCAAGTATAGTTGAGTATTTATGTTGTATGTAATATGTAACAGGCATCACGGAGCCGCTATCAGTATGTAGATGTCTTTATTTGTCTCATCTACTCAGCACAGTACAGTAAAAAAAAATTTTTTTTTCGCATATCCTATCTCAGAAAGTTGGGGTCAGAGCACAGAGTCAGCTATGATAAATCACCCCTGGAGCAGGAAGGGTTAAGGGTCCTGCTCAAGGACCCAACAGTGGCTGACTGGATGACTGACTTTCAATCAACAACTCAGCGCCTTAACTATTTGAGCCACTACTGCCCCACTGCCTGTGGACCCTTGAAATCGTGTCTAAATGCCAGCTCAGTTTTTACATTCACGTTTAATCCGCAATCACGCAAACTGGGTATATTGAGGGACAGTACTGATTTCAGTAATGAAACTGTTGTTGCTGACGAATTTTGCCAACATTGTCCTGTCAGTTGTTACTATCTTCACCTCAAAAGTGAAATCTCGCGCAGAAAGCTTAAACATGTGTAAAAGAGAATTGCGAAAATTGTTGACGTTTGGAACAGGATGTTCAGTTAGAACCAAATCTGGGATCAGTGGTGGCTTAAATGGTTAAGGTGCTGAGTTGTTGATCTGAAGACCACGAAGACCTGAGTTCAAGCCCCACCACCGCCAGCCAGCCGCTGTTGAGCAAGACCCTTAACACTTCCTGTATCATAGCTGACCCTGCGCTCTGACCCCAACTTACTAAAATAGGATATATATATGTGACAAAATAAAGGCATTTACATATTTGTATAAGTTATTGTAATTTTTTTACAATTGTTATTTTGTTTTTGATCAATGCTTTGTCTTCTTTTTAAAATATTCTACATAAAAGAAATGTAACATATTTTGCGAGCCCTGCTGTACCTATAAAGTTTGTGGTTTTCTCAGCAGAAACCTGTACTTTTCTGATGGGGTCTGGATTATTGGTTAGTGGGCAGCAGGTCAAATCAAGACTTAAAGCTTTAACATTTGAATCCGTGTATTACCGAACCAGCTCCAAACAGATAGAACTGAATTAAATTATAGGGATGTAGTATCGATGTTATATGAGTAATCGGTTGCGGTCATTTCAAAGAAAAAACATTGCCACAGAAAATGTATAGGATCAGAACAAAAAAAAAATTGGGAAAAAAGTGAAGTGGATATTAAGAGACAGTGACACTCCTTTCTCCAATCAATTCCATCTCTATCTTTTCAGTTGGTGAGGTATTTCATCAAATTGGGTGGTAAATGGTTATTTTAAGGGCTGCAATAATCTTATATTTCTACGTTTATGCCAGTGACAGCCCAGGGTGAGGAGATGTTATAGACAGATAGACCTGAGCTCAGAAAGGGCACGGAATTTCGATGTGTTTTTCTTGGCCGTATTAAGTCACACATTAAAATGACAGTCATAAGCAAGAGAGAAAGAGACCCGAGCTTTATTTTGACAAATTTCACACGTTGTTGATATTCAGAAAGGCGTGTCAAGAATAATAAATGTTGGGCTTGTTGGGATCCCAAGGTCTCAGCTGTTGTGTTTACTGCATACGCCAACACAAGTGGAAAGACAATTAGAGATGATTTATAATTTCCATCCTTCCCTTAAATGTCCATGATTAATGAGAAGCAATTTTTTGACCCGTTGCCTACATTATGTTTCATTTCATAGTTGATGAGAGTTTAAGTTAATTAGGCATTGAAATGAGCATTATGGATGATTTTTACCCTGACAGTGAGTTATACAATGATGTCGTTTAGCCTACTGCCCTGCTACATGCCACAAATATGTTTTCTACAATCATGGCAATTCAGAAGTTTATATATATATACAATATTTAATATTTAAATTTGATCTGTGTCTTGACAAGAGCCAAGAGCCAACGCATAGGTCATGATATATCCAGACATATTGTAATAAAATAAATATTGCACAAATAGCTAAAATTACAACGAATACAAACCTTTTTTTTGCCATTTTGCTTCTTAGATTATGGTCGTATGTGTCCGCAAAATAAAGGAGTGGAGGAGGATGGCATTTGACACACACTGAGGGTTTTAATTAAATTAAAGTTAGAATATCGATTATAGCATATCGACACTATTGTGATAATTGCGATAGTTCCTGTATCGATATTTGTACACAGCTTTGATAGATGCACTATATGGCCAAAAGTTTGTGGACGACTTACTGTTTGTTTCCTCACACAGTTGTCTAGAATGTCTGTGTCCGTTGTAGCATTCCATGTTGTTCCAGGACTGTCCCAGCATGAGTCTGTGAGCTCCATAAACATAATCGCTATGAAAGAAATATGAACAGAACTGCAATACTAAACCCCAAACTAAAACACTGACTGAAGTCCAAGTCTTCATCACTTATCCCTACAACAATCATCTAAAATCTAGTGGACAGCATCTGTGAAGCAAGTTTGGAGATTATTGTGTGAGGCACATATGGGTGTGATGATCAGGTGTCCCAGTACTTTTGTCTAAATAATGTAGGCTGTAAACACCTAAACCTTAATGTTTTTTAAAGAAACATGTCTTGGCTTTGTTTTAGCATGGAAAGAGCAAGGACAGAAGGTGACGGCTCACTGGATCCCCCACACCACAGTGCACAGAGACACAGGCGATACTACACAGGTAAGATCCTTCCTGTTTGACTATATGTACTTATTTTAAACTTTTTTCCAGCATTGAATACTTCTATCAAAGCCTGTCTTATACCGACTTACTGTCTTTTATTTTTGTTTTCAAGAAAAAGTGTGATGTGATTGTAATCTCGTGTGAGCAATGTGTTTACTGCACACAGGAAAGTAACAGTTTCTGTTTCAAGATATCAAATAACAATTTACAGACAATTTTTTTCGTTGTATATACAAATATAAAGCCCACTCAGGAACACATATCGGTCTGTGGTTGTGTGGATAACACATTCTATCATTTCGGGCATGTCACCATAGCCTTCCCTGCTTTTATTGGCATATTCACTTGTATTGATTTGCTGACCTTTGGGTACTTCAAGCCTCTTCAAGTTGATCTGGAGCTCTGGACAATGTGGAAATGTCAAACTAACGAGAATGCTGAATGACAAAAAACAAAGCCATGTAAATCAATTGCGTGAAACTCTCATCTCTGTAAATGCACTTCTTCACCGATTACAATAAGCATGACATTTTGTCCTAGGAGAGAAGGAGGTCAGTCCATAACTGTGCATCTGTTTACTTCTGTGTGGTGGAGTGTGTTTACCTGTGTGTTTGAGTGTATGACAGGGTTGGGGGATGGCTGGCTAGTGCAAATTTGGGTTTGGTATGTGCCATTTGCTACCGTAGTTGGGTAGAATGTGCTTAAATACATAGCTGAGGAATATGATTTAATGTGAAATTTGTGCTTCTTTTAACCTTTCCATGAAATCGCTAATAAGCAGTTGTTTGCCTGGCAATTCAAGTAAAGATCGCACCTTCATTTTCAGATTGTTATTTGAGGGAGATCTAACAGTATAGAGTAAGGGTCAGAGTGTACTCTGAAGAGAAGGATGTCAGCCTTCAGCTTTTGTGTAAAAAGCAAAGATTTAGAATTGCTACATCTGAATTAAGGCAAAAAGAAAAAAATATATGTCTGCAGCACCCAATAACTAGAAGTACTTTCACAACGTGCTAGATTCAATGGCTAAACTGACATTTAATTATAGTTGATCAACTTACCTATTTGGAACCAGATTATAGGCACTGTTCACATGGAAAAAACTCACTCTGCTTTCCAAATAAGCTTTAGCTTGGACAATATTTTTTGGGAAAAGTGGTAAAAGTAACTAAATTTGTAAATGTGCGCATGCATGGTGTCCTGAGATGGACTATTGCCCACCATTACAGTGGGTATTTTTCTCCCTTTGTCCCAATAGTCCTGCGAAAGGCTTCATATAAACTAAACCAGATATACAATGCTTACTGATAATGACGGTGTCAATCCGTGGATTTATATGTGTACTAAATACAGCGTATGTATTTAAAGTGCGCTTGAGTGTACATATTGCGTAATAAAATATTTGCGTTTCATTGTAAGCAATATTAAAGCACTTTGGTATACCAGGTATGTCACTTTCAATGTTTAGGGGCAATTATATTAGTTAATTTAATAATTGAATAATGTGTGTGTTTTTGAAAAGAAAAACACTGACCTGATAATGAAGTGTCATGTAACACCCACCCAAACACACTGCATGAACCGAAAGAAGGGAATTAATAAGCATTTATTGTAAAAAATGTCAAAACTGGTCCAGGGTTGATCAGAAGTTAAAGTTAGAAAGAGTTGATTGTGCTCCGGACAACAAACATTTGACTATATGTGAAAATATTCACACTGGCCATTCCATTAAGAACATTAATGCAGTTTTCTAATAAGCTATCATGTAGCAATGGTGCAAATGCATAAAATATTGCAGCTTGTTGTTGGTGCAAGATGGGCAATACCACCCTAGGCATAAAAGTTTAGACAGAATGAGAGGAAAACCAAAAAAAACATCCTATGTGCAGACGTGGGAAGTAACAAATTACTTTCACTTTGCTACATTTGGCGGTGTTTCTCCTTTACTGTCAAATAATAATAAATATGTATATATTTATGTAAATTGTTCCCAGGTCTTGCAAGAGTTTGGAGAGGCTGCTTCACGAGAGTTTAGCACGCGTTTAGCTGGAAAATGATGGCTGGTCACCAGTGGCCGAAACATCCAAGTGTGTTTGAGATTTGATTGTAAATGACAGGTGATGTGATTCTAATGTGTCCATCACAGGACTGAGATAGACTTTACTTCTAACTTTGTTTTATATAAGACAAAGTAACAACTCGCAAATTATTTTGGAATTCAGGTTTTTTGTTTTATCAGTCAGATCAGAAGTAACTAGTAACTAACTACTTAGGTAGTTTTTTTTTCATTGGATACTTTTCTTCAAGTAACTATTGAAAGTGTTACCTTTACTCTTTCTTGAGTAAATATTGCCATACTTACTTTATTTTACTTTATACTTACATTTTACAAATACTTGAGTACAGATTTTGAATACTCTACCCATCTTTGCCTATATGTTAAGTGTCTACAGTCTGAAACACCTCGCTGTTGAGAAGAGGAACGAACAACAAACAAACTAACTGACAGGAAGTCTATAGTAACTTAAACACTTTTGCAGCAATGATGATCAGAAAAGTAGCTCTAATCTTTAACTGGTTGATTTTTAAGCACCTTTTGAGAACCTTGTCCTACTCTGACATCCCTAAAAAATTGGTTACTTATCTTTTGTTTATACAATTGATTTTACGTCCATTTTTATTTAAGCCAATCAAAAAGGCAGTTCTACATTTATTTTAGTGCAGCATTTCCTTTAAACTGTAATCTGATTTTGTTTGTCTCTTTCTGTCTTCCTACATTATAATGTCTCTTGCTGCCTTTTATTCTGGTTTCCTTTCTTTTCCTCTGTGAAAAACAAACGCATAAATGCCCAATAGTAATAAAGGAGTCGGGACTGTACACTGGACTTGTTACTCTTCTGCCTATGAGGTAATGAGTCACTGAGCTGTTTGGAGGGAAACCGAGTGCATGTCATGCGGATGTAATTTCCACACACACATACACACACTCCTTCATGGGAATACAGGCTGTGGAGCAGGCTGTCTGCCAGACTACTTAGAGACAGAGAAGATGGTTTGGACGAACAGATAGAAAAGCAAGCAAGCAGGAGGCCTCTTCGGTGTTCACTAGCCTTAGAACATTAAGAGTTGAAAAAGTTTTCACTCTTAAAAGGATTTAAAGTTACACTTTGTCATAAGGTCGGGTTTATGTGGAGCACTATTTATAGCAGCTACTGCTGTTTAAACCTTCTGTTACCAGGGTTTTTACCTGGAAATTGTGTTTTGCAAAAAATATTTGGAAAAGGTCAGAAATCTAATCAAATTTCCTGTCGGCAGAGTATTAATAGGTCAACGGGGCTTGGAAAAAGATATGTGTAATGTTTAATTTTGGCAACCACATCATATTATTGGTTGGTAACAAATGTCATGAAGCATTTTTTGTGAAATCGAGCAAAACAAGTAACTATGTGAATAAGAAATCTTTATCAGTAGGGCTGTGTAAAAATATTGAAAGAGCTAACTATTGTGATATTTTTACAATAGTGCATCATTATTATACATATACATATCTAACATACGGTTTAAACATTTACATTAATATTTTAATTAAACCCTCAGTGCGTGTCAAATGACTTCCTTTTCCGCTCCTGTGGTTGTCGCTGACACATATGGCCTTGCTCAGAAAAAAAAAGACAGAAACATGGGGGGAACATACGCCAAAAATATTGCTTAAACCTCACTCCGTTTTGGGATTTTCGGAACACATTTAACATTTTTTTAAAGGGGAAAATAAGAGCACCTCCACCTTTTGTTTTTTTTTTGTTTTTGTTTTTGTATTTTAGCTATTTTTTAATTCGTTTTTTTTTGTATTTGGTATTTGGCAATATATCGTGATATACTGTATTGTGACCCACGTATTGTGATATGTATCGTATCGCGAAGCCCTTGCCCTTTTTATCATGCATAATATTATGTAGCTTTCTTAGGAATATACTGCTAAGTTAACTGCTATTATTACCGTTGACTTTGCCTGAGGAGAACTTTTGGCATCCACATCAAATAATTTAATGTTAGCAAATGTCTTAAAGCAGGAATTTAGTTTTTTTTGATCGGTGTTATATATTTATGTAATCAAACAACACAGTTAGACTAATGCTAAATTACTAAATTACTAAATTACTAAATTTATCATGACCTACAGCTTGGGCTGATTTTAAATTTACAGTCCAGCCTGTAGGTTTATCTAGTCCGTAAGTGACAATTGGAACAATTGGGTCAAACCACAATGTTTCCTGTACATTGGGCGTGGATTTTTTCTAACATGTTTTACTGACACATCTGTAACAAGTCATTAGTAGTGACTGAAAAGATGCATGTAAACAGGTCTGAAAAAGGATGCATGAACATTGGGTAAAGGCAAACATTGTGGATTGTTTACTGTATCTCTATGTCTATCACTGAAATTTCTTTACAGGTGAAACTAAGCATTAATAAACTATTGCCCTAATTCAAGTAAAAAAAACTAAATGCAGACGACTCGACCATAAAACTAGTAGAGTGGTGCAGACTTGCTTACAATTTTAATTCACAAACACTTTTGCCTCTCTTCTTCTCTTTAGCTTTAATCTCAGTGACCTGTTTGTACACACATCAGTTAGTGTGTGTACAAGCACCCTCCTATTGCAACTATAAAGAGACATTGTTGCGATTACCCGCTATAACATGCAATACTTTGATCTAAATAATTCGATTAAGCTAACAATTGCAGCAAACACAACCCTATTAGCACAGTTGACACATACGCATTTTAACCGAAATATACAGGCATGTAAAAACCTTAATCGCGTTATTGCTGCTCTGATCAAAATGCGCATGTGCACGTGATGTACATGAATGATGTGACACTCCACAATTCTTAGCGAATAATAGGAATAATGGAAATTGCATATAAGCCGAAGTGAAAAGCTTCATAATGCGATTAAGTCCTTTCTCTGATCATTAGAAATAATCGCATTATTCCTGTGCATGTAACGTAGTCACTGGAACTCCAAGATATGCAGTGCATTGCTCTTTGTAAATGCGACAAATTAAACTTTAAACACCGAAGCGACCTTGTGAAATATTGCAGTGTTTTTCGGGTCTGTGCATTTTGCCTCAGTTCAACTGTCTATACTCAGAGCTTAGTGTTTTATTACGCTTTATATTATTGATAGACACAACTATGCATAGATATTCATATGGGGAAGTGATTTCCCTAAACAGACCTGATGCCTCTTATTTCCCAGTGTAATTTGTCAAATTGACATTAAATTAAGTCGTATAAAATTAGATGTAAATGTGGCTTATATCCTCTGATTAAATAACGGGGTAATTGAGAAGGTTGTCTCATTTCCCTAACATTGATTTTAATCCCTGTACACCAAAATATCATCATACATCAAAAAACATCATTAGTGTACTGAACTCCAATATCATATATCAAAGCATAGCTTGATTGCATTCGTATGGAATTATGGGATGCCTGAAGACACGGAATGATAAAGATCAAATATTAGAACAGTCCTTGTTTCCTTTATCTAATCAATAGAATAAATAATTACTGCCAATAGTTAAAAGCCAGCAAGTTTGCAATTTTGTAGCTCCTCAGAGGGCATTAGTGTTTTCTTTGATATGAAAGAGCTTCACTTTCTTCCTAATTCCCTCAAATGCACACCGGGGCAAGTAAGAGATGAAGTAATGAAAAAAAGGATAGTAAGTCCAAGAATAAAAGATGGTTATGAGTTAGAGAAGAGAGCAATAGCTATAAGTGCATTGGTTTTATAACTCATCTAAGAAAGAACCCTGATCGTATATAAGCATTGCTGCAGACTGAAGTAAGCGAGCAGTAAAGTAAGTGAGAAGAGGCTTACATGGGAGGAGGCCCAAGGAACAAAAATAAGCACTTTTGACACCAGCAATTCTATAAAGAATTGTATTTCTCCTTCCAAGTCCTCCATGCCTCATCTCCACACTCCCCTAATTCCCCCAACCTCCTCTCCTCTCTACTTCTCTTCTCCCATCTCTGTTTCTCTATATATGGCTGTCTTTGATTTTCCTTTCCTCATTCCACCGTCTCCTTTTCAATTTTCTCCATCTCGATGTGTTTTCTTTTCTCGTCCAACCTCTGCGTTTCTTACCCTTTGTTAGCTGTCCAAGACATTTTATTCAGAGTAGGTGATACTTGGCTTAGATGTGACGTTGCAGGACATTAACTCTGCTCTGTTTATACTTTTGATAAATAAGGGCACTGTTATTTTCCAAATAATGATAAGTGTTGATTTTTTAATGAAGATATATACATTTTTTTCTTTTTTTGCATTAGACCATTTTCAGTAAATATACTCAAGATATTGAAGTGGGAGCAGGATAAACATCATTAAAAGCTGGCAATAACAGACTAGCTTTTGTAAATGAGTTCATGTGTTGAGAGAGTTAATTATGGCCAGTCATTATAAGTGGTCTGTAGTCAAAAATGAACCACCAGCCATTATGTCTAAAATTACCTCTAAAATTTAAATTACCTAACGAATGTTCTCAAGTCAACAAGGCTAGTAGCAGGGGGGTGTAAGTTAAAAAAAAGAGAGGGAAGTTGCGCTCATGAGTTAAAAGTGTAAACACATTCACTATATAACCTAAGAGAGAAGAATATGCTCACAACTGAATACACATAAAACAAAGTAATTGCATTGTCATAGGACTGTTGGTTAGCTTAGCCTTTACTAGTAATATAAATGGCATATTAGCTGGACCTAGCTATCGACCTAGCTAATGTTAAACTATTCAGCCACAGGACGTTGATCTTGATTTCAGACTTATGGGGTGTTTTTCGAACTGCACATACAGAGAGCTGCCTCTCATAATGTACAAAATATATATTATATTATATTATATTTATATAATCTAAATATATTTATTTATTTAATTTATTAAAAATAAAAAATAAGTAGGTATTTGCGTTGTGGTGGGAAAAAAATTTTTGGTAAAATAATAAAGTTCCTCATGTAAGTTTTCTGTTGGCTGCTAATTTTTGTTCATGGTATTTAGCTGCCACAGAATAAATATGTTTGATATCTAAAGTTTTTGTCTTTTTAAAATTAAAACTTATAGGAATTGTTAAGAATCATAATTAATAAACAGAAACAGAATCGCTAATAATTAAAGTGGTACCCAACTAAGGCGCTGCAGGAGGATAGAAGACGGCATTAATTAACGGTTTCACGCCATCGGCTCTCATTAAAGATGTGACAGTCTAATTGTTGTAAACGTTTGAACTTTAGATAGATTACGATGAAAAGCGGTCTATGCATTTCCATAACTACTGTGTAGCAACCGCGCTAGGATCTATTCTCTCAGTGTCTCTGCCTCTCTCTCTCTCTATCCATTAACCTCCTGTATGTCTGTCAGACAGCATGTCGAGGGGCTACAACTCGAAGCACTACCTTCTTGCATCTGTATCTGCCACTTACGGCCACGTACGCAAGAACCGTGCGAAGCAGAGTTTTCTTAGCGGCCATGAGTGGCAGGGGCAAATGAGAAGCCGAGGTTTCACTACGCAAGTTGTGTTCTGCTCTTTCTGACGGATGTGCCTAAATGTCATTCAGTGACGAATGCTGTAAAGTATATTGAAATATCAGAAATGTGTTTAAAAATCATATCACCGTTATTGTAAAAAGGTCTATCGCGATATGTATTGATATTGAATTATTGTCTGCCCCTAAATACCCAACTTTACTGAAAAGTGTGTTCACACTTACAGTTCGGTTCATTTTATTTAATTCAGCTTAGTGTTCATACTTAAATTTTTTTACCGCAAACATAAAGATACTGAACCCAAAGTGCTGTCCTTATTTATCTGAAAAGGTAACACATATAAATATTATTATTATTATTACTATAAATATAATGATTATTATTTTTATTAGATTTGTAACCAAATGATTGTAAATCCCAACCCACTTTCAGAGAACCACTGCAAAGCCCTTTAATTATAACTTCTCAGGAATATCTGGTTGGATCGCATAATGTTTACATTGTATGCTTCCTTTTGTAAATAAGTCTACCAAATTTTGGTACATAGTTAGTTGAGCTGTGCAATTAATTGCAATCTCTATTAGTTAACTGCTTAAGTCTCGATTTAAGAACATGCGATTTCTAAACCGCATAAGGCTGCAACTTTAGTGAGTAAATCAATATTTTAATTCGGAATACTGCAACATTCTTGTGCGCATGTTTAAGATGTTAATTAATCAGACCTCACCCAGTGCATTGTGGAAATAGACTATTACGCATACTCACTTCCGCATTCGAAGTTAGTCAGCGGTTTTGCCCAGTTGGGTGGCTTTGAATTTGATTGTGCGGATGTACAAAATTTGTGATCGGTTTTGAAATATGTACATTTTATATTGTAATTATTGATCAAACCCCAAGTATGAAAGAGAACACCAGAAATAGAATGGTATTTCTGCTCCTTTCAAGTTTAATGAATGGACAGTTTTTAAGCCTTAAACCATCAACTCTATTCGACAACACTGTCAGCCTGCTCAGTTACATCCAAGGCACGTAGCGTTCGTAGCAAATAGCGTTTTTTAACTTAGTCGCTCCTGACATCTGCATAGAGTTATGGTCGACGATGTGAGTGGAATGAACATGTTTGAAAAATCAAAAACAAATGCCAAAATCGCCAATAAAATTGCAAATGCAATATTCTTTAAAAAACATATATATATATTGTCCATATTGCACAGCCCTAATAGTAAGTAAAATTTGCATATGAAAATGTTGTTGATTTGTATTTTCTATTTCCAGTGGCTGAAAAGCAAAGGTATTTCAAAGACCTGCAAATATTGACTAGAAGAAGACTGACAAGCTGTGATAAGACTTCAATTGCAGTGATTTTCGTGTTTGCTTTTCCGTTGGGCCACAGGAATTCATGTATGAATGTGCTTTTGAAAAAGCATGAATGCTAGCGAGAGATCTGGAAACGTTTTAATATGTTAGAAGAGAATGTTTTTCATTCTGTCACAGTATGTCTTCATAACTGTGTGTGCTCCTGGTTTAGAATAAGTCTATGGCTTAGCTCAACTTTTTTTTTTTTGCTAAAGTTACCACAGCATACTTTGTGTTTGCTTACATCCAGTAGGGCTGTGCGATTTAGGGAAAATATCTAAATGTGATTTTAAATACCCAAGTATTTTGTTCAAAGTAGACATGAGTTATATAGAATGACACACAATCACACGTGTATGGACGTTTAAGAAAAGCTATAAAACACAACACCGAAAAATCAAAAGTTATTAGTATATAGAGTACATTCCTTTAGATAATACCTTGCACTAAGGCTAGGCGGTATGACAGTATATAACGTTACAGCAAAAGAAGTTAATATTTTTTTCCCCAGGTATATTACATGTAAATAAGTGGGCATGGCTGACTCGCATGCAGTGTGCATGAGCCTGAGCAAGACCAGGGCTTGGAAAATCGCTAGCCGACATCCAGAGGCTATTGTATCCTACAGTCGGGTTACTAAAATGTATCCCCACCCCAGTGGCACTGCTGAGGCAGGAAAAATTAGGGTGATTTTAATGGTCTATGAACTTTAGGGTCCTCCAAAGATTTTTCTTTTTAGTAACAGTGTGAAATGGGTGTGTCTTTTGAAAGAATCTCATATTCTTTCAAAGGGCCCAAAAACGATATCCTCATGAGAATAATATATTTTAATGCTTATGCATTCTCACACAAATATATTTAGGTAATTATGTCGTCTGTAATTTTTGGATATCAGGAAGCCACTATCAATATGTGGGATAATAAAATCACACAGTTTTTTACTTTCACTTTTAAGCCGCGAGCAGTGGCACTGATTTAACAAGATGCTTCTGATTTACCCAACATCATCCTGTTAATCATTAATAACGACGCTAAGAGTTTGTCAAAAACATAGAGAATAGAAAGCAAACAGTTAAAGATTCTTTTAATGTTTACATATTTATATTTTCATATTTAAGATTTTCCCCTGATGTTAATTTGATTAAATTCTGTTAAATTAGAAGTTTATAATAATAAAGTCTGTCCACATGTCTGTGAAATGTGACATACAGTGGAATTGTTTGGTATGGTACAGTTTATCTAGGTTTATATTTTATTTACTAAATATAGGAGACACAAAAAAAAATTAATGAAATATTTTACTTTATGAAGTATTTAATTTTATTTACGATATAAAGCTTTATAAAGTTTTGTTGATTTTTCCAGAATACTACCTATTTAAATAATTATATTGTAAAATAGATTATTACCGTGACATAATATTACGTGACATACTGTAAAATTGAATTTTAGTCATCCTTACCTTAAAGTGTAATTTGAAGCAGTTTATGAAAGAAAGCATAGAGTTAAAGCAAAGTTAGAAAGTAAAGGTCTGAAAGGGCTTCTATAACTGTATTATTAACTAACACCGATTCAAGCCATACTTTAAAGACTAGGGGTAACTATGGATTGATTTTTCAATGTCTTTTGAAAACATGGGCTTTTGCTTCATCTCTCTACTGTATGATTCTCATTGGAGACTTCAGCAGACAAAGTATGAATGATGGCCGTTCAGGTAAGGCTGAAAGTCAACGGGTATCTTTGATAAATAAGATCTGGGAGAATCAGAGACGGAAAATAGGAGAGAGGTTATTTTAGCCTTCTTTATCCCTGGAGTTATTGTGTATCATCAGGCTTCCATTTGGGATGTTTAAAAGCAGGTTTAAACTTAATATCGAGATTTGCTTGGAAACTGGTCACAAATTCTGTGTCTCTGACTTATTCACTATAGGATAATAAAAGTGTTCGGCTCGGTAGAACTCAAATAACTGGTGCCAAACCAATTAATCCACTTGGGAAAAAAATTTCTACAACCGCAAACCTCACATCCTCAAGGTCTTTGGGTTGAGCCTCAGTTTGGCTTGTTTTTTCTGAGGTTTTTTTGTATAGTCTTTGTGAGTTTTTTAGGGTTTTTTTTCAGTTTTTAAAAGCCCACTTACAGTAGATTTGCCCCAGGTGTACATTTGTGTGTGCATAAACACTGAGTAAATGATCTCTCTCTCTCTCTCTCTCTCTCTATTTTTCTCGCTCTCTCCAGTTTTCTGTGAGAGCTCCAGCTGGGTTGGACTAGGAAAGTGCTGTCATAGACACCCAGCAGGGTGCAGTTTTTCAGCCTGGCACAGTTGCTCTGTACAGCCCACTGGGAGCTCTAAGGCAATGGGCACCATGTACCAGACTCCCAGAGTCTAAGCTCCTTGTTCATTTGTCATTCAGACATAATCGTGTCAGGAGAGGACTGACTCAGTCCACTCATATAAATATTTATCCCAAGGCAAAGAATATTAGGCTATATCAGTCAGCGGGGTGTTATTTTCTAGCACTGATTGTTGGAAAGATTTAGGAAAATGAGTTTTCTCCAGTTCTTTTTAGTGAATTTAGATTTTTTTTAGGGAGCTAAGAGAAAATTAACTTATCCATCTCTAAATCTCTAATGATATATATATATATATATATATATATATATATATATATATATATATATATATATATATATATATATATATATATATATATATATATATATATATATATATATATATATATATATATATATATATATATATATATACAGATAGATATATATAACAAAATTATATATATATGTATAATATTTTAAAAGAAGATAAGGTAGTATTTTCTGTAAATTTTTTAAATTAAAATATTTACAGCATTTAGCAGACGCCCTTATCCAGAGCGACTTACATTTAGTTCATTTATACAACTGAGCAATTGGGGCTTAAGGGCCTTGCTCAGGGGCCCAACAGTCATAGCTTGGTGAAGCTGGGAATCAATCCCAGAATCTTTGGGTTGGTAGCCCAACACCCTAACCATGAGCTACCACATGGTGTTTTTTACTTTATAAATACCATTTCATGAAAGGCCCCCAATTTCCTGCAAAAAAACTGCAAACATTTTGCATTGTACTCTCTTACACTCCTTTTTTCAAATTTTTTCATCTCAGCCTTCACCTCTGCCATTCCATCTTTTTTTTTCCACCTTCTTTTTCTATTTTCAGTGAGGCTCTCAGATTCACTAAGTGTTTGCATGCTTAAGCAAAGGGCTTATCTCTCTCCAATTCAATCGTTTTTTTTTTTTTTTAGTCAGAGAGCTGCAAATTGCTCATGAGACCTCTTAATCTCTTTGCCTTTTATCCCGTACAGCCATGCTCCACTTTCAGTATTATTCTCGCTTAGATCTAAATGTACAGGTGTGCATTAGATTGCCACGAATTTTGGCTCTCTGTATTAATTAATGGGCAAGAAAACTGACATTCATGTAACTTTAATTATGTCGTTACAAAAACAGTAAAATAAAATTAAATGTGTACAGCTAAAACTAAAATTGTCTAAAACGATACGAGTATCTTAGAGATCAGCTACAAGCATTATGGCAGTACAGAGCACATACCATGAATACTGACATACCAGCCATCTTTAAACGCATGTTTGGACTCATCCCTTTTTCCTCAAAGGTTCATTTTATCTGGATGTTTCTACTAAGCTTGTTTTTGCCTCCTTTTTTTTTTGTCGACGATGACCCGTGAGCATTTTTATCCACAGCCCTGGTTGTAGCTCACTTTAAGGCTGGAAGGCCTGAGAGAGAGTAGGGGAGGGTGAGTCTTGTCTATTGATGGTGAATTCTTGGAAGACAGATACATGTTTGATCAAAACGCCCAGCCTCCTACTCAAAGACACTCTTTTTATCAGCTAGCACAGCTAACCACATGCAGTACATATAGAGCAAATAGGGTTTAAAAAAAAACTAGCCACTAAGGGTTTATGTATTAGCTACAACCTTGTGCCTTCTTTTTTTTTATTATGGCTGAGCTAAAGTGTTTTGCTGGCACAATAATAAACACATTAAGCCTAAGAAAGGACACTGTTGATTTGGCTGGATGATTCGGTTAACGTATCAGTCTCTCTGTGAGTATTGAGTGCTTGCTGCTTATAACTGCTAACGTGGCTTAGTCCACACCACGTAGAGAGCGGCTAGTATATTTTAAAGTGTAAATTATATCACCCATGCATACTGTGCTACTGCCTATACAGGGTAAACTTTAATTAATTTTCGATATTATTTATGGAATTGAAATGTCTTAGTGGTCATCCATTATTCCAACATGAACATGAAGTGTCCGTGTGCAGGATCAGTTTCTGAATAGCAGCATATATCGCATATCACTGAACCTCATTCATATTTCTAAATATTTTCTAATTTCTGTATATTTCCAGCCCATTGCTTTTTCTATTTTTATTATAGCATTATTTTTTATTATAGGTTTATGACATATTTTATTGTGTAGGGTTGAGAATGTGATCTTAAATTTATATTTATGTTAGAGAGACATGTTTCTGTCAGCAGTCTTCGTCACTGATGAGGTGTGACATTTTTTTCATTAATTTTGTTCAAGTGATTCATGTATATATGCATAGCAGTTTAATAGTGGACATTGTTGCAAAGTGGAATATTACAGAAATATAAAAATTCAGTGAATTCATCCACTGATGAGCAAGCTAGAGGCAAGGATAGCAAGGAAAAAGTCTCTAAGACAATGAGAGAATCATTAAGGGGAACCATACTATATAGGAAAGCTCATTTATATTTTATTTATATTAAAATCTTTTTTTATATAATAAAATCCATTTAAACATAATGTGTAAATGCTCATCCCTTGACCTTACAACCTTTGACCAATTGACTGTCAGGGTCAGCTGCTTATTGAAGAATGAGAAGAATATGTAGCACACCACAATACAGCTTTTCCAATGAATAAAGACTGAAGCTATTGAAGATAATGTGACAGCATGTATTGTCAAACTTCAGACATCATTCTGTTATGCATTTGCTCTGAAGGTTAACACAAAACCAATGATGATGTGTATTGATCAGCATGTCTGTCTGCAGGATTCGTTTCCAGAGAGGGGAGAGATTCTTGTCTCCACCACGGATCTGGAGCTGATTCTTGAAGTGGAACGTAATCAGTAGGTTTTTTTTTTAAACTTAACTCTTTGCAGTGTGATTATTTCTGACAAAAATACTGTTTAATTCTTTAATCTCATTACTGGGAAGATTGTATGTCTTTTCTTTCCTAAAAGCTTTTCCTTTATTATGGAAGTGGATTAGAACATATCAGTTACTGATAGAGTAAGAGAGAAAGAGTTAATTGTACACTAAATAGACAAAAGTATCGGGACACTTGACATTCTCATCTATCTGAGTTTTCTGAACATCCTTTTCCAGATTTAGTCTCACTGGTCCTCTAATAATAACCTTCCTACTTCTGGAAAAGCCTTTTATCAGCTTGTGTGGCTTGATTTTGCGAATATGTTTAAAACATCTCTCACTAATATTGTGAATAAATAATGTTGAGTGAGGACGTCTGGGGTGCAGTCAGTGTTCTAGTTCATTCCAAAGGTGTTCACTTGATTGGTGTTGAGCTTTGTGCAAGTTGTCTCACACATCATGTCTTCGTGGAGTTCAGGGGGTTTGTGCACAGAGGCATTGACAGTATTTGGGTCTCTTGGTTCTATTGAAGGAATAATGTTTTGCTACAAGCAAGACATTCTAGATGACTGTGTGCTTCAGACTGTTTGGTGGAGACACACTTATATGGAGTTGTTAGTGATATAGGCCATATAGTGTACCTTTAAATAAATACAAAACAATTAATTAATTTTAAAAATGTTAGGGTAATTTAAGTTAATTTTTCAGTGTATTTATATAACATTTACGAAGGATTACATTTTAGACTTTAGGACTAAAGAGTTTAGTGATCAAACAGATAACATTCTCCCAGTCAATAAGAGTTTGCCTCATTTATCAACTGTCACTGCGCTGCCAGCATTTGATTAAAGGATGCCCTAATACTACAGATTAAAGAAATTAGACTTGGTACATTATTAAAAAAGACAGTTAAAGTACAAGTAATTGCATGGTACAGTATTTGAAGGGCATATAAACAACACTGATATCAAGACCTGCACTTAATAGATGGTATTATAAGGAAGTTGGTTCGATTTAATCTGATCTGAGAGAGTGTTCTGGACAGTTGCAGCAAATGCGTTGGACATTAAACAGGCTGTTAAATGACTGCTGGTCTGTTGGGGGAAGAAAAAAACAGGCCATGTAGCTCCATCACAAGCTGACTGAATAGCCAAATGCTGACACTAACCATGGAGTTTAGTGAGAATGGGACTGCAGGGAATATCCGACACAGGGTTGTGTTTGTGCTCTTGGTTCTCATTAGTGGCAAAGTTAATGTTTGTGTTAGTCTATGTCATCCCTTGCAATCCCTCGCTGTCTTGACTGCTTCGGAGCATCCAGTACCTTTTTTTGCGCTTAGAAAGTGTTTTCTCAATCAGGTGAAAGAGGAAGAGGGCGGAAAAGACAAAGGGGTGGCGGAATGGTTAAGAATTTTAGATCTTATCCTTTGAGTCTGGCTATAGGGAAATAACTTCAGGGTTATGTGATGTTGCCACTTTTACATGTTCTACAAAGAACTCTGATCTGCATGTGGTTATCACAATTCTGCCATATCTTCGAGGCGCTTCTTCGTTTTGGCACTAAATCGTTAGGCACATTATCTAGTCAAGATAGCTCCCTCTAAAAGCTTGTGACTTGTTAATTGAACATCTGCGTGTCAGATATTTAACCATTGGCATCAATCAAAAAGACAATAGTGAAAACCTCCACCAACACAGGTGGCTGTTTAAAAATGTGTATGCAATCGCGATATCTGTCAGAAAAATCGCAATTTGATATTTTTCCTAAATTGCACAGCCCTTGAAATTGAAATTAGAGACTCGGTATGGCCATCAGTTCAGTTTAACTAGTATTTATAAATTAAGAGTCCAAGTCAGAGGCGACAGCGGCAAGGAATATTAAAGACTATTTCTTCTCTGACCAGACACACCAGCAGGTTATTTCATGCTGCAGCTTGGAATAAGAAGGATATATAATAATAAAATTATAATAAATAGAAAAATTATATATAATTATAATATAAACAGTATATATAATTATGATATAAACAGTACACTACCTGCACAACTAGCAAGTATTTATAAAAATATCATAGACCTTTTACTTTAGGTACTGAGTTTTAATCTCCTCGAAAGTCACTTTCACACTGGATTTCCGCTGCCTATGTTGTTTCCCTATCTACAATTGAAATCTGTCTCCACAGAAATTAAATTTGTAAATCAGCTGCTGCCCAGCCGATGTTTACAGTTTCATTGTGATTTAAGTGTCGACTGCGTTGTTAATTGTGTGATGCATCCAAGCAAAAGAAAAAGTGTGTCTCATGGTTTCTTTTTACGCATGGAGTAGAAATGGATGTTGAGAAAAGTGCTTCTATGAGATAACGTACAGAAGTGTGCATATAACCACATTTAAAAAAAGTGGGATAAGGGAAGAGAGAAAATGTATAATAACTGTGATGAGCAGTGTGAAAAAAGAGACCGAGTGAAATTAGGTGCATGGAGTGGATGATAAGGTGCAAGAAAAAAGAGGCTTGAAAAATGAATGTGTGGAGAAGGTGGTTTAACCACCAATCATTCCTATATTTGACATAAGATGAAAGCTTTAAACCACTGACCTCCATCTGTAATATTCCTTCAAGGCAAAAGTCTAAAATCAGTCTGAGTTACAGAAAAGATTAGATTAGAAAAGTTATAGTCGGAAAAATGTCCACAATAAAACTATAATGAATGTTGATATAGTAGAATTTGATGTTTTTTACACACTGTGGGCAAATTTACATAGATTAATACCACATAGCTGTGAAGTGTAAAGTCTGCCCTAGCCTCAAAGTCACCTAGACATAAAATATAGCTATGTTTTCCTTTACGTATTGGTTACTTTGGGAAAAAAGTTTGATTTCACATTTTTTAAGCCACCACCAATATTATCAAAAGTTATTTTTGTCTACGAAATGGTTTAATGAAAATTTAGTTAAGTAGACAGACTACAGTGTGTATTTTATGTGCACGTAAAAATGCCAATATTTTGAGAAACAGATGAAGCTGAAAATTGGATTGATTCTATGTCACTGTTTGAATTGATCAATGTGCTAATGCATTTATTTGTTTTTTTCTTTCTTTTTTCCCCCTTTTCCTTCCTTTCCTTCTATTCCCTTTCTTTCTTTCTTTCTTTTTTTTCATTCCTCCATCCCTCTCTCTCTTTCTCCCTCCCTGCCTTCCTTTACTCCTTCCTTCCTTCCTCCCTTTGCCATGTCTTCCTTTCTTTTTTCAGCTTTTCCTTGCCTTTCTTTTCTTCCTTCCTTCCTTCTTTCTTCCCCTTCCCTCTTTCTTTCTTTCTTTCTTTCTTTTCTTTCTTTCTTTCTTTTTTTTCATTCCTCCATCCCTCTCTCTCTTTCTCCCTCCCTGCCTTCCTTTACTCCTTCCTTCCTTCCTTCCTCCCTTTGCCATGTCTTCCTTTCTTTTTTCAGCTTTTCCTTGCCTTTCTTTTCTTCCTTCCTTCCTTCCTTCCTTTCTTTCCCTTCCCTCTTTCTTTCTTTCTTTCTTTCTTTCTTTCTTTCTTTCTTTCTTTCTTTCTTTCTCACTCATTCGTCTACCTACCTTTGGTCATATTTCCTAAATCACAGAAGGTATAAAAATTATGTCATGTCTGCTGAAAAGATCAACAGATTCAGTATTACGGAGGGGAAAAAAATAAAGGCTAATAAAATCCAGATTGTGTGGAGACAGTTTCATCCATTTTTTGGCAGAAAATTCTTGGTCTTAATATAGATCAAAGAAAAACGTAACTGATTGCCAGAGGGTTATAGAGTTTATACAATGGCATTGCTCACAAACTTCTTTCAGTGTGTAACATCACCTAAGACAACAAAAAAAAAACAAGTGAGTAACGTGCAGTCTGCTTGTAACATTAAAATAGTCGTAAAATCTTTGGAGAAGCTTCAGCTGTTTAAAAACTTTGTTGCCTGTACTTCCTTCAGCATATTGTGTTATTTCATGCATGCACGCTCCTCTGGGTTTGCTGAAAGTTGCTGTAATTGGTGAAAGTTTTGTAAATGGTGTGCATCAGTTAATTGATGTTCAGCTTGTCATTTTTTATTATCCGGATCCCAAATTGCTTGTTTTTTAGGCGCATCCTAAATAACGAACGTGAAAAAAGGGCTTTGAGATCACTATAAGCCCAACAATGAGCCATCTGGATTTCAGCCTATGGCTTGCATAGTTTAATTGCAAGCATTTTTCACAAAAACAAGTAAGTGGACACAGAGTAAAGTAATTCTCATTAAGCCTTACTAACAATTATTTACCAAACAAACACTTACTATTGCTGTACATTTACACTTTTCCTTATTTAAAAGATACCCACATGAATCACACCATATTCCTACCAGAAGATGTACTGCAACCATGATGTCATCTTTCCGACCCTTTGACTACCGTAGTGGAAACCCAATACTGATATTAATTTGGGTTTTAGCTTTGTTTTGATCCAGTCTATTTTTTTTTACAGTACATGAACACACTGATGACAGTGTTGCCAGATAGAGTTGATGGTTTCCAGCCCAAAAGCATTTGTTAATTTAGGCTAATTAATTTGTTTGCCTAAATAAGGCTATAAAATGTATGTTTCAAAATGCCAAACTCATCCCAAATTTTGTACATCTGCCCAAATCGCAAAAAAATTCAATACAGCCAAAATGACACCCTCATCTGCATGAACAAGGTGGGTGGAGATTTGCAAATATATATGTTGACAGGCGGGTGGGAAATCCTGTCATAATGTTCAGACCGAACCTTTTGATTGGATGACTTTTTCTTTTTGAACTTTTCTTTAACCAGCAAAAACAAAAATGTTTTGAAGACGATCACCTATTGTACCCTTAACTGATTTTGGCACTTTAATAATAAAGCGCTGCATATGTAGGTCATTGTATTGTTTCATATCTAAATTCACACCATTTTGCAGACACCCTTTTTAACAGTGAATTATATATTTTTTTATCAAGATGGCGGTGCAGCAGTAGCATGCAGCTGCCACTCCGGAACCAAATTGGGCTATTTATGTTTTTAGTTCCTGGAGAAACGTTGTTTTATTTCACTGTGTACTGCATCTGCTATATATGGTTGAAATGACAATAAAGCTTCTTGAACTTAGACTCCTGTCCTCTCCTTATGGTAACAGATGAGACATAAAGCTTCACCCTTTGTAATAATCCACCAATCAGAACATTAGTTCTCTTGTATGTCCAATTGCATTGAAGGAAAAGCAGCATAAACTATTCTAATGACTCAATGTATGGCTCAATCAGTTCATGACACTTGAAATCTTAAGTTCATTTATTTTAAACGGTAATAATTGACACAAAAATATTATTGATTATTAAATTAATAACAACTTTAGGGTTTACAGTGTAGCTAAAACTGTATAATCAACTGTAGTGACAGCTGAGATTAGGCTTCCATTGCGAATCTTAACAAACAGTTTTGTTTGTTTAATGTTAAACAAACAATGAAGACCAGTGGTAAAACCCCCAACGGATGGCATAGGAAACCATTTCTACTCACTTCAACTGCAGTTTATTTGCCCTCCAAACTCTACTTGCACTTATACTTTAAGCTGTTTCTTTGATAACTGAAGCTGATACTTTTTCTATGTCTTACTGTATTTCATTCCATCTGGCTTCCCTTCAGCATGTTCTTGAAGCAGAACTTTGAACCTTGAAAATCTACAGGAGGATTAACTGCCACCTTATCCTTACAATCACTGATATGGCTTGTCCTGGTGGTGAATAGAAATGTATATTGCACCAGGATTTACTCGAAAAGTTGCGATGCTGTTGAGTAGGATGAAAATGAATGTAGTTAACAGACGAAGGTTAGATAAGAGGCTGGTATAATTTTCTCTGCTTTACCTTAGAGTTTTCACTTGAAATACTAACAAATGCATGTTAATAGAGCCACCATGGAGTAGCGTTATATTGATACAATTCAATTCGATAATAATTATTTGCATAAATAATGCAAGACCGAAAAATATTGATTTAAAAAAACTGTAAACGAAATATAGTGCGAATAATTATAAATGATCTAACCTGGGGACTAAATTATAATAGACTTTATAGCAGAACCAAAACTCCAATGTCGACTACAGTGGCCGGTTTCTGTGCTCTTTTTTACTCAGGACACTTTTCTCTACACCACCATTAAAACATGATGAACTGTATTAAGTACATTGTGTGCTGGTCATGACATGAAACCATTAATCACTTGATAATTACAGCAGGATTTCACAGCAGGATTTCCACAATAGTATTTAATCATGTGACCATAGTGGACTCTACTATGGTCTTTGGTATTCTACCAATGTAATTGCACTACATGTATAATTAATAGGAAGCTGATATTACACATTTACATGATGTAGATCACCTTAATTGGCATGGCGATGCATTGCATCAACATGCTTTTAACTTTTGTTGAAACATTAGCACCCCATCAGTATAAATTTTACTCATACACAGCTGTATGGAAATACTGCTTGGGATTTATTACAGTTTACCAAAAAATCGGTAACATAGCAGGCCTGGTGTGTTCACAAAAATGTATCCATATAATGAATTTTTTTAATGTTCATAAAACTTTGTGTGAGTTACTACTTACAAATACTTTCGTATAGATGGATTAGATGATATTTATTATTTGGGGATTTATTTTCCTGTGGGGGATTTACTGTGCCATTTTCTGGAGATTCTTTTGACCTTTAAGTTAATGAGAGGATAGGCTGAAGGTCCCCCAGGCCTGGCTGGTTAATAGGGTTCGGGTTCATTGTAACAGGTTCAGGTTCAACAGGACTTTAATCATCAGCAGAAAAAAATGAATTTGTATGTTAAAAATGTAACACGTTCTATATGTAAATACAGGTTTACGTTTTAAAGCTACTATTATTTCTTCTACTAATGAGTTTCTTTTTATGAGAGTGTAATTGTACATTTAGGTATTTGGCAGACACCCCTGAGCGACAATTATCTCATTAATCCAGCTGAGCAGTTGAGGGTTTGCTCAAGGGCTCAGCAGTGGCTGCTTGGTGGTCCTGGGATTTTAACTCATGACCTCATCAACATTCCAACACCTTAACTAATATGCTACCACACTAAATGTAGTTTCAACATAAACATTGCCTGAGAATTGCATAAGTAAACATACAATAATTAAACCTTCAATGCAGCATTTTTGTTATAATAGATCACCTGACTGATATCTGAAGCAACCAATCACAGTTTGTTTTGTCATGATTTCTACGGCACAAAACAACACAAGTGAGTAGTGACTTCTATGTGCAACAAAACAAGTTGAGAGATCAGGTGTCCAGCCCGAACCTACAAAAACAAAACATGTTGCAGTAAGTTGTATGCTAATGGCTATTTGAGGGTGATTTTGTTAACTATAGGCATTTTCACATTACTGTAAGTTACTATAAAATCTCACATTTACCTCTTTTTTATGTATTTTATGTACTCAATTGTTAGTATTTTTGCTAACATTCGGGATTTTCCCTTTATTTAATCAGGTCCAAATTAACTAGTAACTCACTGACTAGTCTTATCATTCCATACTTTATTACTTTTACGCAAGTAACTTTAACTGAAGTTTTTATAATTAGTTGTACTTAAGTGACATTTTTGGCTACTCTACCCACATCTGATTAGGTTTGACTTCAGAAGCGTTCCTAATGAAACATAAGGAGGAAGTTACTTTTTATAGGCAGGCCTGAGTTTGTTGAAATACCTTTTTCTTGTATATAAACTATAAACCCAAATGTTGTTTACTTAGATGATCTTAATTAAGTAAACATTTGCGTTTTAACCCATGAGCCATTATATAAGCTAACGCTGGTCTTCCTTTAATATGATTAAACATATAAGAGAACAAATGTGCTAATTAGTGAATTATTACAAAAGGCGGAGCTTTACATAGTATTTCATTGCGCCTAATTAGAACTTTTAAAGTAGAAAATTAAGTTCACGTTAAGAGTTATGTGAACTTAAGTTATAGAAGGAACAGATTTACTCAATCAGATGAGTTGATTCAACTAAGTTTGTCAGTGGAATAGACACTAATATATTGATGTACTGTCAGTTTTATTTTATTTTATCTGTAGCATGTAGCTGTAGAAGTAGGCTACACTGTACGGTATCTTCCCACTGTACACTTATTGCAGAACATGCTGCTTGTTTAACGACAAGCTGTGCAGGGCAAAAGGATGTGCAGGTTTTAAAGGTGCCAATGAGTTCATTCATCTCCGATAACGAGCGTATCGCTCTCTGCTAATTCTCCAGTAGGGAAAGTAGCATTCAAGCAAATAAATTAACCGGTTAATGCTTCTTAGCTTAGGTGTTTTGCAATACTATTGACTCCAGACAGTTTCCCAGGACAAGCTTAATTTTAAGGCACATGCCCAGAAAAGGGGTTAGAAAATGCTCGTGTTTTCCTTTTTGCAAAATTCGATGTACAGCGTGTGTCTTGAAAGCTAAGAACATCTGCACGTCTGACCCAACACGACTGACTCATTGTGTGGCAATGTGTTCCTTTTTTTCACTCTCTTCCCTATAAGGCTGATTCTGTTCCTCTCTCAGCTGGTGTTTGTGTAATGTGACACTTCTCCATCTGTGCCTTCATTTAAAACAGTTGAACGATTAAATATATAACACATTTTTGTAGCATATTGGTTCAATTCTCTGAATATACAAAAACAGTAGTTATTGTTAACAAAAAAAAAAAAGACAAATATGACTGGAGCAGGACATGCGATTGCGATTTACAGTGTAGAGGCTTTTAGGCCTTGTTTTAAGCTCTGCCAGTAAACATTGTAGCTCTAGTGGATAAAATCAGCACCAGAACATGAACACGGCTTAACAGTCAGATTTTACATTCGTCCAGCATTTTGTCTTTCTGGATGCGACTCAAATTTTTCACCTGCTTTTTGCACAATAAGCTCAGCGCATCCCGCTTATGCTGTTTCTTTTTTTATTGCCGAACAAGCCATATGATTGTTTTAGCACAAAGCCAGCAGACGAAAAGTCGGGAAAAATTTACTGTATTGTTAGCACAAAGGCGTTTTGTGAACCCTCCCCCACCACACCCACCCACCCTTAACATCCTGCCACGTCTCAAGAAAAAAAGGGGAACGGAGAATTTAGTATAAAAAAAGGGGGGTTTTTGTTGTTTAGTTTTGCCTGTCTTTTTTTATTCTTTCAGTAAGTTAATTTTGTGCTCCTCTCTACTTTTTTACACACACACACCCACGCAAACCTTTGTTTTAAACTCTAACAGTCCAACCGGTTTAAACTGTGTAACGTAAGACTGAAACTGGGAGGAAGGGAGTACTTGCAGGGTACGTTTAAAGGGAGGCAAGGAATGTATTACCCTTTAAGGGTCATTAGGTCAATTCTTGTCACATATCCTGCCAGGCTTATTTTGTACTTTTAAATGACACACACACCATACACAAAACCATTATTGTTTAAGTCTCTCAAACATTGGACTTTGTTTTGATAAATGTTTGAAAACTTTTAAGAGTCAGGTATACTGTGTTAGGGAGGCAAGGAATGTATTACTTGATGTAATGACATTAGGACCAATTGGAAGGTGAGGCAGCCATTAGGTCAAATTACTTGTGCGCACAGCATATCCTCCACTCTGTATCCGTATTTCTGTCTTTTTAAATATGCTCACGCTTACGTTCGTGAAAACACACACATACACACAAAATTACATTAGTTTTCCTCTTTAAACATTGAGAATTATGTTTTGATAAAATTGAATTGAAAAGCTTTCCAGGATATTACTCGGTGTGTGTGTGTGTGTGTGTGATAGATTGTGCTTGCTCAGCAACTGATCTATCATGTAATTGTACAGAATGCAGCCATGTTATCAGACCACAGCATAGCAATCTTCCGGTACAGTGCAGGACACGTTTCCATATTCTGTCATTAATCACTCTGATTTGGAACAGAGCTTGTCAAAACTGCACATGTGCTCAGTAATCCAGGTGGAAATAAAACCAGCGGTAGTTTAAACATGTCTGACAGACCGATTCAGCAAAATAAAGGTTTCCATCAAATCTTTTCCCAAAGATCTTGAATCCGTGGCTTATCCTAGAAGTATATAAATCCTAGAAGTATATCAAAGATTAAATTTGGCCTTTTGCAGAGGAGGAGTTGTTTTTTGTGAAGCTTGTCTTATGAAGGCAGTAAGAAATGAAACCAGAAACGGCGCCGCCAGGAAACATTTTTGTGTGTCATGCCACAGTATGAATTTCAGAAAATGTAATACTGGTACAAAAAAAAAATAAGCTTTTACACACCCACATCTGTAAAACTTTTTATTTTATGTGTGTCTTTGTGTGAATCTTCCCTGTTGCAGATGGCAACAGTTTAGCCACATCTTCAGTTAGCGATGCAGACAGCCACACCTCATGTGTGGTGAATCGGGCGTTGAACATCCAGGCTTGTGGTTCCTTGTGTGTGTGGTTAAAACTGTGTATTATTTCACACCTACCCACGGCTGCCTGCTTAGACCTTTTCTTAGTACGTTTTAAAATAAGACTTACTGTCAGGCCCTGTGAGTTTAATACATATCCACCTATTTATAGAAAAACAAAGCAGATGGAGGGTGTTTTTTTGAAAGAGGAAGTGGATGGAACAGTGCTTTAATATCACACAACCGAACAGTGAGAAGATTCTCTCAGAACGTTCATTAATTTGGTGGCGGTAAAGCATTACAGAGTAGAGTGGTGGTGAGTCATTTCAAATAGATTATTGTTAAAGTGCACCTCTTTTAAATGCTGGCAGAAGCACACACACACACACACACACACACACACAAATCTGTCCTTGAATCTTTAGTGCAGATGCACATTGGAATTAATCTACAAAGCCCAGTAAGCAGCTCCTCCAGACTCCTTAAACACACGATGGCACACTTAGTAATATCATTCTTACCAAGACTCTCTCTCATTCTCTTTTTCTCTTGCTCTCATTCTTTTTAACCATAACTTCGCTCTCATTTTCTCTTCCCCTCCTCTAATGGACTGTCCATTGTTCTCATTAGCTAAAGAAATGTGGTCCTTGCAACACACATACTCATACATAAAACAGTGTCCACATTTTAAAATCAGTTTTTATTGTGTGTGTTTGTGGATTAAGTTTATAAATTAAAAAGAATTATATTGGCAGAGCAGTGTATAATGCATCTGCAAGCTCTACCTCCTGCCCAGTTCTTACTTCTTGAAATATTGAGCTCCATAGAATACTTTTACATCCATTAAAATGTAAGTGCAACGAGCCAAGCAACTTACCATTTCACCTAAATAAAACAGCTGCTTCGAACTTGCAAAGTTTGTTCCGTCACCGGTGCGTGTAATAGTTAGCCAAAGGTGAGATGATAAAAAGCAAAAGTAATTTAAGCATGAAGGTACCACGAATGCTAAATATACTGTAAATATTTTTTGCTTAAACGCAGCGGTTGGCTGTCTGGTCCGGATAAAAAATTACAATTGTATAAAAAAATTCTTGCCTAATTAGTTTATAATTTTTATTATTTTATTAAATATCCTACATTATTAAGAGACTGGGCCCTTTAGTTGAATGACATCACATCTGATTTGTATGGCGTATTTGCAACACTATCATCAACCAATGAAAATTTGGATGTTTGGTTACAGCCCGTATTCTGGATCTAGTGCTACTCCCAGTGTTTCCAAGGTATGGGGAAGTGGTGGCTCATGGTTAAGGTGTTACCAACCCTAAGGTTGTGGGTTCGATTCCCAGCTCCGGCAAGCCACCACTGCTGGACCCCTGAGCAAGGCCCTTAACCGCCAATTGCTCAGTTGTATAACAAGGAATATTGTAAGTCGCTCTGGATAATGGCGTCTGCCAAATGCTGCAAATGTAAATGTATTAAAGCGAAACTCAAAGAAAGGAAAATGCAGTCGCCGGCAGCGCTACACCACATCTTGTTGCCGATCTACTGAAAACGCCTTTTCCAAGGCGGATTTTTGCAGACCAAGAGAAATAATAGAAAAAAAGACCTACATCCAAACTGCATTCACTACCAAATGGCAGAAAAGTTTTTGTGTGCCATTTTAAAGAAACTATAAACAAAGCATCTATGAGCGCTATGAGTGGCTAACAGCCAGCACCGAGCAAAACAAGCTTTTTTTGTTGGGCATGTTTACTTTTTAATACGAGTAAAGGGACATAGAATGATTTGGTTTTGGTCTAAATAGCTTCACCAAAGCAACTCTTAAACATCATGGCTCCGGGCACCATATAATGTCAGTCGTGTGTGTTAGTTTACAGTTGCTTACAGAAGGCCCTGACTGAAAGCCCACGGTACGCCACTGGCTTTAGGCCTCCGTGGCTCTAAATCTGCTGGTGATTGTAAAAAAGATCAATTAGGTACAACACAGCACATGAAATCTACATAACTATATCCTTTTCACCATCCTTTTTCTTTTACAAGTTGCATAAAAATGCACAAAGGCTCACAGGCTCGTTATTCCATACATACCATATGCTAATTCAGATGTGTTTTTTACTGTGTGTGTGTGTGTGTGTGTGTGTGCGTGCGTGCGTGCGTGTGTGCGTGCGTGCGTGTGCGTTGCGTGCGTGCGTGCGTGCGTGCGTGCGTGCGTGCGTGCGTGTGTGCGTGTGCGTGTGTGTGTGCGTGTGTGTGTGTGTGTGTGTGTGTGTGTGTGTGTGTGTGTGTGTGTGTGTGTGTGTGTTGCTAAAAAATAGCAATTGGCTTGCAGAGATGTTTCTGTAAAAGCCTGCAGTCAGAGTTTGGCATGAGCAGGAAAACACAAGGATTATTGTGCTTTATTGCAAGTATCGTAAAGCTTATTAACAAATCACATAAAATTTTAACAGTTTTGCATATTAGCACTACTCCATCTGCTCAGGTGGGATAATTATTTTGTCGGTTGTGACCTGGGTTGGTAAATATGCGGATACGATATCAAACCATGGCATGTACCTACAAACATTTCAAGCACTGTTTCAGCATGACAGTTATAGTGTAAACAAAGCTCCTGAGCTTCATAAAGGCTTCACCCAACATAAGTGTCTGATCTCACTAATACGCTTGTGCCTGAATAAACAAATCCCCACAGCCAACATATAAAGGAAAGCTTTTTTTTTTAAAGTGTGGAGGTTTTATAGGAGTAAATCTGCAAACGAATAAAAGAAAAACACATTTGGATGTAATGGTCAGGTGTACAAACACTTTTGTCCATACTTTGTGTGTTCAGGACTGTTTATCCCATTCCAGGTCTGGCAATATTTGACAACTCTTTGTAGCCCTTCAGGCAGGCACTCTTCTAGTTTGGATAGACTGAAATAATTTTAAGTAGCCCGAATAAAAACCTGAAAAAAGACATTATTTTTAAAGCAGATTATTGTAAAGCAGACAAAACATAAATTATCAATACAACTTCCTTTTCCAGACTTCAGCAGTTTTTGGAATCCTCTCCCCTGCGCATGGGATCTCTATTTTATGTTTAAGCTTGCTGCACAAGAGTTTACGTAAGGACAGTAATGACTGACAGGACGATGTCACGAGAATTGGAGCGTCACTGATGTTTACATGCGCACAATAATGCGATTATTCCCTATAATTAGAGTAAGGACTTGATAGCATTGCATGTTTACATGCAATTTCCATTATTTGCATTATTCACTAGGAGCACGTCACGTCAAGAACATGTGCACTTTTGTCAGAGCAACAATAATGCGATTAAAGTGTTTACGTGTCTGTATATTTTGATGAAAATCTGGAGCCTAATCGCATTATAATCACATTAAGATGGTGGAAACTGATAGTCAGTTTCTGGCTAACTTAATTCGAATTATTAGTGTTAAATTATTTATTATTTATTTATTTATTTATGTATGCTTAAGGCGAATTGTCAAATTTCTGTGCAAGTGTATACTGCAAACTTGTTTTTTCTGTGACTTGCTTAAAATTTCCTTATGGGGATAAATAAATACTGAGCTGATAAATACTAAACTTAATCCTGACGCACAAGACAAAATCGCAAGACAAAATTTTTTTGCATGCGTTTTGAAAATATCACTCATCATATTGCGCATTAACACAGGATGATGGAAACAGAGCAACTGATTTCGAACAAATAGGCAGAAAATGCATCACGTGGCTATCGAGCGTCATATAAATAAATATATTTTTTTCTTTTTTACTATCTTCCTAGCTGACCTTCTGCTCCGATTCACAATAAAGTAAAACTCCGGTGGCTTTTTTATTGGGTCCAGCAGGATCTTCGTGCCAGTGCACATCTCTGATCTGTACATGCGATCCCTTTGACATGATTGAAAATTTTTGCTGTTCTGAGGAGCATTCTGATCGTTTCTCTTTGAAGGTTAAGCATTGGATTTGTAGAGAGAAAGCCGGGTTTAAATCAGTGTAAGCGCCACAGGACAACCCCTGTGGGCAGCAGGTGAAGCACGGTACTGTGCTCTTCACAATTTGAAGCTTTGATGCTCTCAGTAGTGCAGCACTTGTTATTGCTGTTTTCTTTCTCCCTTCTGGTTGTGTTTGGTAAGCAGGTAGCTGTTTACCCACATGCCTTTGGGAGCTCACACTCAGTTTGCACTAAGCCGAAGCTAATTGAAGTCGAGTTGTAGCTGAGGGCAGGTGAAATTTATGCGGCTTTGTGATCTGCAGAACTGACCATTAAACCGCTGTGTGAGGTCGTAAATTCATTACTGCTGGCTAATGTCTAGCCATAATAATTTGTTTCTTTTTGATTCGGTATGCAGTTCCTGCTTCGTGTTTTGGTGTCAGTAGATTTAAATCTTAGATGGTAATAGGAAGTGAAGTGAATTACAAATAAAATAATTATCAATAGACAGAGGAACAAAATAACAGTTCGTAACTGTTCCAAATGTCAACGATCTTTACTTACTCTGAATTTAAATGTCCTCATGCATACACATATTTCTTTCCAGAGTCTCAGGGTAGTCTGTGTTACGGCTGCAGATTGACAACGGCCCATTATTCGTTATTCGGCGAATGCTAATCATTATGTCGTTCGGATGATTGCTTTATTCATGTGACGAGATTTTATTTATTTCGTCTGGACAGCTTCAGACTTTCTATTCATAGTGTCATAGGATTTTACTTCACGTTGTTTCGGTGGTGTTCTGGTGGAAGCTTCAGATTGAAAACGAAAATCCAATTTCATGCAACAGAATCAGAGAAAAACATGGTGCGATTAAGCCTACTGTGTTTCTTTAAAGAAGTTCTGTTTGGAAACAACTACGTTTTTAGCAAATGGATATTCATTCTTTCTGTCGCTCGGTCTCACGTCAGTCAGACTTACGTGTGGGATTTTTAATAGTATTCTAGCATTGTTGCTTGCCAAACTGTATAAACATGATCACTATGTCATACTGTAAGATCTCAGTTGTCATAATGTCAGACTGGACGACAGTCTGAAACAGACGTAGACGAGAAAACTCTCGTGGAATTTTACTTCATCGACGTGACACATTAAATAACCCACGTTCTCTCGCTAAATTGTAGCTAGCAGCGAACAAAAACTGTTCATTTTGCTTACCTCAATAAGTTTCTCTTCTTGCTGTTTTGTCGTGCTAATTGCATCATCAGGTTCAGTGCTCCTATTGGTTCTTGGTTTGATGGTTGTCGGAGAAAAGACGCACTACAGTTCAGTGTCTGAAAACTTGCCTGATGCTGCCAGAATTTCATCAGAGAAAAAAAAAATGCTCATAACTGACATCAATCGGCAGTCTGTGAACTTGTTAACCCAGCGAACAAAGACAACAGATTTTGGCGTAGGATTATAGTAATCTTCTACGATTTAAAAAATTTGTCTTGACATCGTACAGTGTAAGCCCAGCTTAACGCATGCGGAGGCATACACATATAAATCAGTGGACAGGTCCAGATGCCTACCACTGGTTTACATACTCTTATTGCAGAACATTCTGTAACATATAATTTATTTTCCATTAGGTTCAACCCTGGTGAATAATGACTGCTGCAAAGGAGATTTAAGGCACGCCTCTGCTCCTGCCTCTACCAGCTGCACCTATGATGCCTATTTTTGTCTTTGGTGGCAAACGGACACCAGGCAGATGTACTGCACTCTTCTAGCCAAAAAGCCATCTATCACTTCCTTTGCTATGCCAAACACAACCTAGAGACTGCAATTATAACAGCTTGGTGCTTGAAAGGCACACATGCCCATGTGTGTATGTGTGTTCATAACTGTTCTACAGTGTGTGTATACAGGGAGGTATAAAAGAGCTAGCCGGGTCTTTCAAGAATAAAAAAGACTTCAGTCAAATCTAAAATTTTTGACATTCGCTGCTGTTACAATATTGCATGTTTATGTTGGCACAACAGCACCACCAATGGCAGTAAAAAAGCATTACATACACACTTATCCAGACTGACTTACATTTCTTTCATTTATACAACTAAGGGTTGAGGCCCAGCAGTGATAACTTGGTGTTACTGGGAATCAAACACACAATCTTCCAGTTAGCAGTCCAACACCATAACCACTGAGCCTCCAACACCCTAACCACTGAGCCACCACCTCCCTAAAACCTCATTAGATTAGGGCTTTCCGGTCCTGACTGTAGATTCATCTCTGTAACAGTCATAAGACCCAATAAGATTTTATTGACATTTGGGTTGATGTTTTTACAGTTTGCTTAAAATTGAGAAGAATCATTTTTACTTTTTTTCTTAGTATAGTATAATAAAAAGGTGCATGTTGTCTAATTAATGTACAAATATAACAAAATAGATTATAATTTTTTTCTTTTTTTTTTTTAAAAGGTTAACCAAAGTCTTTTCTATTTGTTGTGTGTTTCTATCACTTGTGGAAAAGTGATAGCACAGTGGTTAAGGTGTTGACCGCTAATTAGAAGATCCAGGTTCGATTTCCAGCACCACCAAGTTGCCACTGTTGGCTCTCTGAACAAGGCCCTTAACCCTTTATTGCTCAGTTGTGTAAAAGAGATAAAAATGTAAGTCACCCTGGATAAGGGTGTCTGCCAAATGCTGTGAATGTGTTGGTATTTAAAGGGAAAAATAATATTACGCCATAGTATTAATATATTCCATAAAAAGAAATATATTATTATTAGTATTATTATTAGTATTGTTATTAAATGAGATGGTCTGATTTAATGCATTCAACTTTTATATTTAGTTACTGTTGAGTCTATAAAAGTTATTTGTTTTTAGATCCTCGCCTCTAAAAACAGGCACCACTCTGTGTGTGTGTGTGTGTGTGTGTGTGTTTGCGTGTGTGTGTCTGACCAGGGTAAGTCAGGTTAAAGTGGGGATTAGGCTACAGATCAGGCACCCAATTCAAGTTTCACATTCTTATTCCCATGCATTAATACTGAAGTTCTTATCTCTTTCTGACTCAACATCCTGAATCCCATGCGACTGTACTTTAGCTTGAATAATTCATTTCTTCTCATGGGTTTGTGAAAAAGTATGATAAAAAGGATTTCACTTTTAAAGAGAGGATTTATCCAGTATGTGGAGGCAGGATAATGGCTGTTTACTGTTACATTTTTGACATACGCATTTATCCACAGTGACTTCTACAAGGGGCTATCAAAAGGTTTCGAGACACACCAACAGATGGCAGCACATAGCTGTGCTTCCTGTAACTATACGTATGCGGCTTTGTGCTGCCATCTGTTGGCACGTCTTAAAACTTTTCGATACCCACTTTTATTTCTCTTATTCAGTTTAGCAAGCCAACACCTTAACTACTGAGCTACCACTACATACTACTGGTATCCTAGGGTGGTTGTTATAGGAAAAAAACAGTTGTTACCTCACCTTTCACCATAAATATCATCTTAGTGAGACAGTCTTGTGCAATTGTTTTAAAATAAATCACATTAAGCTAATTGACTAAAGCTTGATGAAGTTATGTCATTATGGTCATACATTTTGCATCACGGAACAATTTCAACCTTGTCCCTTACATGGTAAAATCCTTGGCACACCATTGGATAAATGTATAGACAGTCTGCATGGCTGAAATATTGTAAATAATCTAATGAAGTTGCACAAGCGAATCTCTAGCTAGTTGAAAATGTGCAAGTGTTTCCTGTTTTGCTGTAGTGTCTGCAGTGTCCTCAGACTCTAATGAATTTGGCTACAGAAAGCCGGAGAAGCAAAGCCGGCAAAACATTTTATTACTCTAGCTAAGGGTTTTCAATGAAAATCACACGGGTTGCAGAGAGACCTCTTTAGATTAGTTCTCAACTTACTTGGCCATCTGCTGTAGAGGAAATTTGTTCAAGAAGATAGTGAGTGATACAGCTGTTTCACCGGGGGAAATGAAGCCAGTATTATTTTCTATTGGCAATGCTTTCAATGTCAATTTTCTGAGTCAGAATTAAACATTTGTCTTTATTACCATTCTGTGTGTTTTAGGGAACTTTTGGCTAAAGACTTCACCGCGACTCACTATGAAGACAGTCAGCCAGTTATCTACACCAACAGTCACAGTGTAAGCAAGATTTATGTTCTCTTCCTCTCTGTCTGTCTGTTTTTTGGCCTCTTTTTACCTTTTTCTTCCCGAGGGAGTTATTTTCACATGCTAGGCCACATGACAGTATTATCGTTCCCCTGGAAAACAACATCTCGTGCTCTGTCCTCACAAACACATTTGCATATCAGCCATAAATTTCGAATGGCACATAAGGCAACCTACTTTGCTGATACACCTTTCAACTTCAAAAACACAGTTCAAAGTAGCAGCCACTTTTTTTTTTTTTTCTTTTTTTTTTTTACCATTTCTCTGTATTTTCTGCTGCAAAGTGCAATTTTTATTTGGGCCAGTTTTTTTGCAACTTGTGCAAAAAGGTGTGAGAAACCATCTTCCCGTCGTATGCTGGTGAGGTGTGAACCTGCCAGATTCAATTAAGATGAGAAACTGATGCAAAATGCCTAGCACATCATGCACACATCCTGCCTCGCTGCCGTAGAAAAGGTCCTCGGCGCAGCACAAAAAAACACTGTTCAGTCAGATTCATTGCCACAATATATTCAGCTGATCACCATTTTTCAATTTCTTACAAAAAAATCAGCAAATACCTGTCTGGGAAATTCTCAAACATTTCAATCTAGTATAAAATTACCATACTGCTATATTTTATTATTTATGAAAGGAATACTCGGCTTTTTATTCTGCTCTTTGCTGTGGACAAATTGCTGCTGCACAATGTTGTCCTTGGCTTTAATGTAAAAGATAATGCATTTTGAAATACAGAACCACCGAACAGTTTTGTTTACTGGATTCTTACTTCATACCCTGACGTCCTGATAATAATTTGGTTAATATAATCATTTCTATAGTAATAGTAATACGATGCTAATATAATTATGCATTTAATATGATGTGTTTGAACATTTATACAATTTTTTTAAATTATTACTATAATAATCAGTTAATACTGTAGTAGTAGTCTTTGTATAGTGATATAAAAAAACTAAAAGCTTTTCCAGAAAATCTTGGATAATTCCGTAGAGGTCCCATTTAACGCTGTGTGGTTCAGTTAACAAAATAGTGCTGATTGAAAGAATTACAGCTTTATATTCTTTACTCATAATAAATGACAATAAATCATACATATATTTAATGAATCAAGTCAAAGCAGCTATTTATTTTATTTTATTTTTTTTATAAGAATTGAGTTAACTGCTTCAAAAACACTCACTGATTATCGATACTCACTCTCTCTTTTTTACCAGAACTTCCTACTTTTCCTATTTTATTCGAAAGATTATTAAATTATAAAGTCTCGTGTATATATGTATAAACTGTTTAAAAGTGTGACCTGTCCAGGGTGCCCCCCGTCCCCTCCTGCCTTTTGCCTATTCAGAGACAGTTGGGATAGGCTCCAGCAGATCCCTGTGACCCCGAATTAGGGAATAAGCGGGTATAGAAAATGAATGAATGAATGAATGAATATTTAAAAGTGCAAAAATTTACAGTAGAGATTCAGGAGACTCTTTAGGAAATTTAGGAGACTCTTTTAAAATAGGAAAAAAATTGGAAAAAATCTTGATTCTAGTCAAATTTATGTAATAATTGTAAGATTAATTGTTAGAGATGTAATTGTTAGAATTACATGGTATAATGTTTACTATGTTATGTTTGATTCCCAGCACCCTCCAATTACTACCCCTGAACCCCTGAGCAGGACCCTTAACCCCCAATTGCTCAGCTGTATAAAATAGATAAATGTAAGTCGCTCTGGATAAGGACGTCTGCCAAATGCAATAAACCCAAATGTAAACACATTAAAAAATACGACTTAACTCCTGATTTCAATAAATTGATCTACCAAACTAACATTCTGCATTGGCAACTAATTTAACATTTCCATTTTATCCCACCTATTCAGCAAAAAAAAAAAAACCCTTTCCTTTTGTTAGAATTGTAAATGGAAAAAGTCGTACATCAGAGAAAATCAATTAAATGTGAATCTTGTGCTTGGCAGGTTATCCTGTTATGCCACAGTCACTCATTATTAGAACTGAGATGCGTATGTCAGGTTCAGTTATTAAAGACTGTTCAAAGCTTCTTTAATTTGCTGGAATAAGTCAAGATAGGAACTAAATGATGCACCTTTGGCTGGCAGTCATTATTTCATATTGAGTGTCTTCCTGAGTACAGCACTGTCTCTTTATTAGAAAACATCTGCTGCAGTTGTTAGAGGAAACTGGGGGAGCAGTCGCAGCTGCTAGTTTTAGTCTCGCTCTTCCTTTTTTTTTTTAAAAAAAGGATGAATTGTTTAAGAAAACATCATCTACATTAAACATGTGCCGCTTCCAGTTTTGCTGCTAGCTGAAATGTATTACCGATTTGAATCATTTTAATGTTGTGTCAACAACGGGGTGACTCTTTAAAAAGATAGAAAGATTTTATAGGATGCATGACAGCTGCAGGAGTCGCTGATTTACTAATCTGTAACTCCAGCAAAAGTAATCATACTGTTTTGAGTCAATTTCCCCCTTAATGCTTATGAAGTGTGGGTGTATCGAAGCCTTCAACCCCCAAAGCAATTCCATGTGTTCAAATCTCACTTGATTTTCATTTAGCTAATATAATACCACACTACAGAGTAATTTGGTTTTTATTTCAGCCGATTTTGCATAAAATATTGTAGTCTGGAGATGCTTTGATGTATGAATTAGCTTTATTAACATTTTAAACATCTTCAATGATTTGCTGTGTAAATGTTCAACCTGTGCTAAATATTGGCAGGTTTCTCCAACACCTTTAGGTAAAAAGTTGAATAATATCTTCTTTTCTATTCGTCTGCGCTTTAGGATGCACACTGCTACTGGCTAGTTCCAGGCTGTGACCTTGTGGTTATAGCTGTCAGATGCATTGACACTGCAGCCTCACATAAAAGTCGACATAATTGTTTAAGTGTTTCTGCCATGTCTGTTTGTTTTTTCACTGATTTGTTTTACCTCTATATTATTTATTCTTTAGGCTACTATACTGACAGGGTTTTTAAAAAAAAGTAACTCAAAAATAAACGTTATTTCATCTGCAGCCCCAAAAAAACAAAAGTACAAAGAAATCAATTAAATCAATCATCAACAAGAGTAAACCTCAAAAAGGGTCTACATTTCAATTGGCTGATACATAAAATAAATTGTAAATTTAAAACTTAAATTAAAAATTTAATACTTTTCCCTAACTCAGATAATTAGCTAATGTTCCAGAATTCTAGCTCCAACCTTGCGGTACGTTTTATGCTAATGGCTTTTTGAAGGTGATTGGGGGAAGTGGTGGCTCGTGGTTAAGGTGTTGTACTGCCAACCGAAAGATTGTGGGTTTGACTCCCAGCTCCACCAAGCTGCCACTGTTACGCCCCGAGAAAGGCCCTCAACCCCCAATTGCTCAGTTGTGCATGAAAAAAAGAGATAAATGCTGGAAATGTAAATGGTTCTTCAACTTTGGTCCCTTTAACCTTACCGTAAGTTACTATAATCACACACTGACTTCTACTATGTCTTTTCTTACGTGTAATTTATGTAGTCGATTCCATTCCACACTTTTTTTACTCTTACGCATACTTTAATTGATACTTAAGTATATATAATTTGTGCTCTGGTTGTATAAGTAGTTATAGTTAAGTAATTTTTTTAGCTACTTTACTCACTCCTGGAAGATTTAAAGCTATGTTGTTGAGTTTTTTTGTTTAGTATAATTCAGTTTCAGTGCTTCATGAATAAAGTACAATCTTTCAGCATAAGATTCATGTACAGTAATAAAGGACTTTTCTAGTATTTTACACCTCTGGCCGAAACCCCAGCTAGAATCCTTGAAGAGCTATTTCCATTAAAAGTGCACCTGCAGACTGTGCAAGACATGCAGCATTAACTTGGTATGCTCTTGTCCCTGCAGAATAGCCAATGAGATTGTCAGCAGCTCCGATTGTCAGGCCATGTCTCCAGTGACAATTGATTTGTGTGTCCGCTGTGCTTGAGTTTCCCCAACTTGCTTCCTCTCTGTTCAAATGAATGAGCTAATTTCACGGTCTAATCGTTTGAATGGGCCCTTTAAATAGCCAAAGACCCATGCCCACGCACAATCTGGATCAGTTTCAGAATATTAAGGTGGTGCCATTATTTCCCAAATGTAGGTGGTAGACTCAAGAGAATGATTATTTTACCTGAATAGGGGCAAAGGGCAAAGCTTTGACTTTGGAAAGGGTAGAAGCATGTGAATTAAAAAAAAATAGTGTTGAAAATCCGTTTTGATTTATAAATTGTACAACCAGGGCTGCCTTGAATTAGAGAATACAGCAAAGTATGACTTATTTTGCTTTACCAAGACAGAACAAGCATAGTTCATGATTTATAATTCTCTCTCTTTCTTTTTCTCTCTCTCTTTTTCTCTTTCTGAAGGATCAGCATTGCTTCTATCATGGAAGTGTTAAGAACTATTCCTCTTCCTGGGTTGCTGTAAGCACATGCTCTGGAGTGAGGTACAGTATGATCAGCATCATTTATATAATTCCATTATCCAACGTCGAAACAGTACTAATTAATTAACTTCAATTTATTTAGCTGTGTGTCTCGGTAAGCAACACTAGCTAATGGAATAGAAAATGCATTTACCTACGTTCTGTATCGCTATAACGTTAGAGTTTATGCACATCGTTTATGTGTTTCATGGATGTGTGTGGCTGTAAACGACGGCCTCATAAGATGTAGAGTAGTCTGTGATTCAGAACATCTTTTAAAACTTTCAGAGCTTATCACACTCTTCCTTCTAGGGTAACTTCTGTTTCTGGTATACATACCTAAACTATGTCAAAAACTATATCTAATGCTATTTTCAACATTACACACAGATTTACACACTCACTTTTAGTTACTGGTGTACCATAGTCTTAGTGACTCCAGAATCTATCATAGAAACATTTGACATGAGGACAGAATACACCCTGGATGGTTTACTAATCCATCACAGTGAACCACACACACTTTTGCACGTATCTTTTTATAAATTCCAGTGGGGATTTACCCAACTGATACACCTCTTAATACCACCATTATAACGTCGCAATTATAGAAACCATCCATACTACACAAAAACGCAATATACCATGGTGTGGCATTACAGAGAGAGAAATATTTCACATATTGAGGATGAAAACCATTTTTATTAAAGCAAGAAACCCTGTTAACACAACTCCAAACCTCTACAATACAACCGCAGCTGTGCCACGTACATCATCTGGAGCAGTTCAAAATCAATATTTTTTTTAATATTAATATAACATCACAAAAAAAATTACAAATTAAATAAAATATTTAATAAATTTTAAGGCTGTAAGCCAGCATTACCAGTCGGTGGCACTGATCTGGAAGTGGTGAACAAACTCTTTTCCAGGCTGAAACAAGCTAGCTATCTTCAAAGTTAGCTGACCTCTCCTCATGATGTCTAACTTTTCAGGAAAAAGTCCGCCTTAAAAACATATTTTTAAGTATGTCTGAAACCTTCTCGGTCCGCCACTGTGGGCGTAAAAATTGTAATTCAACTGTACAGACAAGCTTTGCAAGTCTGTGCTAGGCTGTAAGAATTTACTCTGATCAACCAATCAGAGGACTGACAAATGCTGATGTCATCGTGCGCCAGCTAGCGGGTTTTGGTAGGCAGGTTTTAAAATATGATTGGTTAAAAAAATACTCTTCAATAACATTAACCAATTATCAATCTGCCACTTCTAATATAGTTTAAGTTGCATGGGCAGCACTACTTATTCTGAAGGCTTTGCTAGATTATATTGATATGGCAGCATATACTGAAATCTGAATGGACAAAAAAATCTAACATACACAAACGATGTATGAAATGAAGAGAATAAACTGTTGGGAAGAAATCAATACAATTTAATGGTACAAATGTTAGAATTTAGGTTGTCCATGTAAGTCAGCTTCTGATAGTGTTTAGGCAGCAGAGAAGACCTTGCTGGCCCTGACGGCCCACCACTGATAAATTCACCAAGGGCATATATTTATATATACTTAGCAAGAAGAACTATTTGGGAAGACATGTACACCTACTCATTCATAAAATTATGTAATCAGCCAATCATGTGGCAGCAGTGTAGTATAAAAAACTAATTCAGATGTTTCCAGCTTTCTTAGTTAATGTTTACATCCATCATCTGAATCTTAAAAAATGTTGTTGTTTTTTTTACCCTGGCATCATTGTTGGTGCCTAATGGACTGAAGTATTTTTGGAACTGCTGATTTTCTGCCATTTTTCCACAGCTTAGTCTCATTTACTACAAATCTGTGGACTGAAACACCTTGTTGATAAAGACAAAGAATGTCCATACTGGTTCCGACTAGCATGCAAAAAAAACTTTAGTGAACAGAAATTTCATCCAGAATGTACATAATGTTAAATCTTGATGCAGATGGGCATCATAGACCATGTCTGGTCCATTTATGCTGGCTATGCATATAAAGCTGAGGCTGCAGTGGGCACAGACTTACCAACACTGGACAGTTACCTGGTGTAATAAATCTCAATTTCTGCTGAGTCACAAAGTCGAAAATCTCGGATCCATGAATCCATAGCTGTCATGTGTGAGGTGATGTAATGGTATTTGAGCCTTAAAATCAATCAACCATTACTTTGAAATCCACAGCCTATTTAGGTATTGTTGTGATCATTCGCATCCTTTCACGGTTACAATTTCCCATCTTATAATGATGGCTCTATAAAGGCCAAAGCAGTCTCAAACTAGTTTCAACGATTTCAGTATTTTCTATTAGTTTTCAGTCGTCGGCTCTGAATCCAGTTAAACACCTTGGGGATGTGGTAAAGTGAAAGATTTACAGCATGAAAGTGCTTTTAAGAATCTGCAGGAATCGTGAAATGCAATTATAAAAACATGAACCAGAATCTCCAAGGTGTTTTTTCAATATCCTGTGAAATCCATGCTGTGAAGAAAGGAATGTGTTTTAAGAGCAAAGGGAGGCCCCAACCAGTATAAGTATAATGTTCAGTGACTGTATAAGAACAGCCGTCAGTGACAGGTGGAAGGTCGTTGTATGGTCATAAAGCCAGAGAAACAAATGTGATTTTTATTTTATTTTAGCTTTGAAAAGCTCAGGTGAGATTTCAGCATGCTTAAGCCAAGGTTTTAAGAAAGCAGCTGTTGTCTGCTTGAATATAAATCTGATAAACAAATATTATTCTATACCGCATATGTTAGATAAGTATCCAAAAGCTTCAAATGTTTAAAGTTTTATGACAGAAATAAAGCTTGTTCGTTCAAAGTGTAAAAGACACTTGCTACACGAATCATCAGTCACCAGACGTTTGCTATGCTTTCGACAATTTTCAGACTATTAGTCACGCTTTGTAGTCATATCAAAATGACAGCGTTATTAAGTGCGAACCTCAGAAGCCTGTCTTTACAGACAAAACCCGCTAAGGGTTTTTAATTTTTTTTAAAAAAAGAAGAAAATAATAGCCAATAATGTCACCACCTTTGGTAGAAAAATATAAAGTGTAATATCTACAACGTTTTTTCCCCAAATCTGATCAAGTATTCTCATGGCATTGCCGGTTTATTTGCTATGGCACCATTGACAATGATCGAGGTCAGAATAATCAGCATGTATTAAACTGATTCACTGTGACAGTGACAAGAAACTTTAAGTATAAAAATTCCTAGCTTATATTCCGAGCAAGTTTCTGAAGCAGGAGTATGTTTAAAAGAATAATAAGGTCACACCAGGGCAATTCACAGTGAAGCAGAACTTTCCCAAGGCCTCCGCTATCGGAATCAACATCACGCACATATTCAGAATAATTCCCCGTGTTTTTGTGCCTTTGGCAGCGGCTTAAGGACAACAGCTGCCATTCTAGTAATACGTTTAGGCCTTGAAGCATAAACAAAAATTGTCTTTACCAAATCATAAACAACAGATTTGCCGAATGCTAAAAAGCACAGATTTTTTTTTTTGAGTAACTGAATAGATATCACATTTTATTCATTTAAGCATTTATTGATTTTAGCATTTTGAGTTTATTTTATTATTATTATTATTTCATACAGCATTTCTTTTGTCTTCATTAAATGCCTAGTCTTATTTGTCTTTACACTATATATGGCTTTTTGGCAACTGGTTGTTTTAAAAAAATATTTTCTACTTATTACTTTTTAAAGCTTGTTTTTCATTACATTTGCGTAAAAATTAATAAGCTACTAAAACAAAAATTATGTTTGTATGAAATATAGCATTGGAAGCTACATTGTTATGGTGTAGATTATTTGTATGTAAATGTCCACATATTTTAGAGCTATTAACGATTTTCCAGAAGGCTGTTAGTGAACGAAGCGCTTCTCGCGTTCCTAAGAACAACCTCAACATATTGAAATGCAGCTTGACAAATGAGGCCCATTGTTGCCTCATGTAGGCTTTGAGTGTTTTTTTTCCATGATTATTAAAGACCCGGGACCATTAGTGTTCAGCCGGCTCCACTCATGGCCAAGAAGTCACGCTGATGCCCTACAAAAGGCTCACTTATAACGCTGTGCTCATCACGCTGAGTGTTTGCTTGTGTGCGTGAGTGTGTGCGTGCTATGATTGGTAGAAGGAAAAAGGCACAATTAAACACAGAATGAAATGTCGCCACCACCAATTACAGCATTTCCATCAGGACGAGTATGTACTGTACATTTAATTAGGCAACAAAACATATCAAAGGTTATAAAGACTTTCGAAAGCTTCTGCAAATCATATTCACTGATGTCTATTATGAAAGTGTGTTGTCTGTACTTTATTTAGCTTCTTTGACATCCGGTTTCTAATTTCTTTCGCAGGGGTCTCATTGTCCTCAACGCCAGTGACACTTACTACATAGAGCCTATAGAAGGCCAGGAGATTCTCCATCATGTCTTCTATCACACAGACAACCTGCCAATTAAAGGTGGCACATGTGGACACGGGCATGAAACTGGACATAAAGACCTTCTCAACGATCTCATTAAGCCTTTGCATCAAAGGGTCAGTTAGCAAACACACACTGTGTATAAAAAGTATTGCATCAATTTATTATGTAACAAATGATATGTTAGAAAAAGACTTTCTGGCCAGAATCGAGAAGCCTACAGAGTGTTAAAAATCAACTTAAACGCATAAAATTCTTCAGAAAAACTACCGTGGATTCAAGGTATTTTTATTGAGCTTATATGCGCGCACACACAATATTTCTTTGTAATGAATCTTCACTGAGGTGGGTATAGTTTTGAACCCAAAGGTGCAGTTTATTTAGAATGTGAATAAAACTATAAACATAAACTAATTAGGACGTGACTTGACCTTGGCCTGACTTAGTTTAGCTTAAGTTTAGGGCACTAGCACAAACATAAACAGAACAACAAATATGAACTAGACTAGCATAAACTTGACACAAACTCATGACAGCGGTACAGGGACAAACCGAAACCTTTAACAAAGACAAAGGATAACACAGGGGCTATAAATACACATGACAAACCAATAGGAACACGACGCATGGACAAAGGGGTCACGTGACAGGAACACATGGGGGAAACTAGGATCACATGACAAGGACAAAACAGGAAGTAAACAAAGGCATGCATACAATTTAAGCATAAAAAAGAAACATAAACATGGAACATGAGCCATAACCTTACAGTCTTCATGAAGCTCAGAGGCTTTGTGCACAGGGAAATTGTCATTTATGTACTGTGTAAAAGACACGGTCTGTTAAAAGGTGGAAAGGAAGTCCAAGGGAGTCCTGTCCTCAACCCCACTGAACACCTTTAGCATAAACTGGAACACTAAATGCACACCAGACCTCCTCACCCAACATTAGTGCCTAAACTCACTAATCATTTTTTGGCCAAAAGAGCAAATCCTGAAAGTCACACTCCAAAATGTACTAAAACACATTTTTAGAAGTGTTGATGTTATTATAGAAGTACGAGTGCGACTAAATCCAGAATCGACTGTTTAAACAGTACATACTGTATGGGTGTAATTGTCAGCTGTCCCTATACTTTGTACATATGGTATATTTATAAAAGCAGACTTGCAAATTCCCTAATCCGACAAACTAATGTATCTTCCAGTCGGGGCAATTAAATGTATCAGAGATGTATATGTGTATTAGGAATCACATGTGCAGTGAAGAGAATTGCAAAAATCGCTGACATTTGGAATATCATGTTCATTTAGACCAAATATTTGCATTGATGAATGTAATTTGAATATTTTATACGACTATAATTTGTGTTTTGAAATAATGTTTTGGCTCTTTTACAATATTGAACACTACAAATATATATATATATTTAATTCAAGCTACTCAAATTTTCTTTAGGCTACCAAAAACTGGATTTTAAAATTATTGCAAGCCCTGATAAGTAAAAAAAAAACATGGCAAAAATAAACAATCAATCAAGAAAAAAAGTTGAGCTCAACATAATCAATAAGTTTTCTCATTATCCGAGTAAGAACATTATCTTCTCTGTCGTGGTGAGTGACTTTGACTGTATGTAATGTAGTCAAACGATGGATGCAAACCCTTTCAAACACACACACACACACACACATGTATACAAACATCTACACACACTGAGAAAATTGGGTAATTTTAACTCAAATCGAAGCTGCGTGTATATCAGACAATTTTGTCCTGGTGAGAAGATGAGCTGCCGGTAAAATCACTTCAGTCATACTATCTCATTTATTAGTTCTTTTAAATAGGAAGGAAAAACCCACAGCCTTCATGCTTTTGAGCACTTAAACCCAATGAAACCATTAAAACTGACAAACAGCCTACAGGGTTATTGATGGGTGTTAGAGTTAATCTCCTCACATCTTTTATGTGTTTGTCCTTTTTGGACTGCTTAGATGCTAATCCTATCTCTTGTTACCAGAGCAGAAGCTCTTTGTGTTTTTTTTTTTATTTCATGAAAAAAACAACATTAAAGTTGTACATAAGCAGATAAGATGAATAGACCCACTCTTTGTTTTCATAAGTTATCAAAATGGCTTAGATATTACATTCAACCCAATTTTTAATATCGTATAAAGTCATTTCTGCCCTGTTGAGATAGGCAAATATAACATTATGATGAAGACATTTCGAGTTAATGAATAGTGCGTTGATCTGTTGGTTTAGTGGAACCACAGGAAACTAATATCACATTTGTAAAAGAATGATTTTTTTTTTTTTTTTTACACAAAACTGGAATTCTGTAATGTTGATGAGAAATTAAACACGATATCTGGCTAGGAATTAAACATTTCTAAAAGCTCTGCCGTATGCCTTGAACCCAGTGATTCTGTAAATCTATTCTGACATGATCCGGTTTGTAAATAAGAACAGTTCTGATTTTGGTGCCTATTTGCTATAATTCATCAAAATGCACTCCCATATTTAGAGGTTGAATTACTGACTCATGCATGCAAATTGGGCTAATTGCATCGTTCACGCCACTCTTATAAAAGACATATTTAAGTGAACTCGCTCCATTTCGGGCTGCCTTAAATAAGTAGCTGTGCCTTACTCAATGAGGCTTTGAGATAAGTGGACACTTTTCATGATATCACAGTGAAAACAGCCTTGTCTCCATGATGTTGTGGAAGGGCAGGACAGAAGTGATGATAAACAGCAAAAAATATATAAATGTGGCCTATTACAATGAGCTTAGCTATTTGAATGCTGCAGAGAATTCTGGGAAATAATACAAGGACAATGGGGCCATTTACTATTCTTTTGAAGATCTTTTCATAACAATTATCTTCCTATTGGACTTATTCCAAGGTTGGTTTTTTTTAACTTTGTTTCTGAATGCAAGGACTATCATATGATTCATATTAGAAAAATTGAGTTGTATTGTTTTGCTGTTTATATAGTAGAAGATTTAATTTAAAAATATAATGTCATAATCAGTAACTAGGGACATTTTTGTGCAGCTGGCATTGAGTGAAAAACATTACCTTTTTTAGGTTGTTCATCTGTTTGTTGGTGATTGCTATTACCGTGGTATCTAATATGTTGTTGACTGGAGAATATAGATGAATTGGATGAAACTGTTTAGATTTTCTGAAATTGATCCAATCCAGGTCAAAGTCACAGCAAGGTCAAAAGTTATTCCTAAACCTTTTCTAGATTCTGCGTGAATTATTTTTGTTTAGGTTCATGTTTTAGATTCTGGAAAACGGACTGATTTTCAAACACATTTAGTTCTAATGACTAGTCATGAAAGCTTGTTAGACCTCTAATGTAATTCATAACTTTCTATTGTTAGTGGTTAGCACTGTTGCCTTACAGCAGGAAGGCTCAGGTTTGATTCCCGGGCAGGGGCCTTTTATGTGTGGAGTTTGCATGTTCTCCCTGTGCTTGTGTGGGTTTACTCCGGGTACTCCGGTTTCCTCCCACGGTCCAAAAACATGTATGTTAAATTGATTCTAAGTTGCCCATAGTAGTAAGTGTGAGTGTGGGGCCCTGTGATGGACTTGGCGACCTGTTCAGGGTTTAGCCCCTTTTTTGCCTTTCGCCCTTTCAGAGACGGCTGGGATCTCTGTGACCCTGAATTGGGTCGTTTTATGGCACGCCACCCAAACGTCATTGCTATGTCATTGTCGCGCCATTCCTCAGACAAAAAATGGCAGCACCGGTAGTCGTGCTGTACAAAAAAGAATAAAATTGATAATTACATGAATAAACTTGAAATACTTACACTTAACTTTTCTATCCTTGTCCATTTTGTCGCACACTTCCCAAAAGTCCACCAGAACTGCTTCGCTTTCCACTTTTTGTTTTTTTCATTGGTCTCACAGGGCGGAGAGGCTCACCAGTGTATTGAGACACCCTACGTACTTGCACCCTTCAGGGGGGAACGCAAATGAAGGGTATTGGGTGCGGGTATTGGGACAGGGCCAAGATCTTGTAAAAGAAATTATTTTCGCTGTTGTCCTAAGGCTGTTCCAGAATCCATTTCCAGCTTGTCATTTTAAATAATTAAATGGAACATAAATGTTAAATAACTGATGATGGAAGTTGTACATTTCGATTTTTTGTGTTTGTTGGAAATTTTGAAGAACAGCATGCCTGTTTTTTAAGATGGTGGTTTTTGGTTGGAATAAGATAAAGTATTGGGTGAGGGAAGGAAGTAGGAAAAATAAAATGCCCATATTTGCTGTGATGGTGGAGAAAATATTAATATCCCTGCCTTAAACATTTTTTTTTGCCGCAGGAGGTATGTGCTTTGTACTTGAGTGTGGTGATTAAATGCAGCCACAGGCTGCTCTCTGCATAAACCCAATGAGTTTCAGTCATTATAAAATGCTTTATGATCAGAGTAATGCGTCTTGAAATTTAATTGGTTGCAAGTGAAATAAGTTACACCAGTTACCATTTTGACATTAAATCCTTTTACTTTTTCAGGTGAAACGAAATGCCTGGGGCACAACAAAGTACATGGAGCTTTATATAGTTGCTGACAACACACTGGTAAGCCCCTGATCCCTCTGCACAAACAGCTACAGTAATTAAGGCGTACACAATAGAAAACGCTATGCAGATTTCACTCCCGCAGTCCAGGGATATATAAGCCTAGGAGGACATAAGGACAAACAAAGCATGCAATTTATATGTGATATTAATTAGGGGTTTAGGCTTAAGATTTAGGCTTAGGCTGCTCATTTACTGTTAGCAAGCAAGGCGAGATTAACTGATTAAACGTTACTTATTATTAAACTCCTCCAGATATCTAAAGTGTATATGTTCATCCTTATTTACTTGAGTTTGACCTTAACCTTTTTATCACTATACTTTACAAAAATAGATTTTTTTGAAATTGAACTTTTTTTTTTTTTTTGTTATAACTTTAATGTATAATTATTTGTCCAACCTTTTTTTATTCAATAGTACAGAAAGCAAAACAAAGACCTTGAAAAAACTAAACGAAGAATTATGGAAATTGCCAATTATGTTGATAAGGTATGTTGCACATATTTGATCCTTATTAATGTTAAATGGGTTTTTGTTATCACATTCTTTTTTTTCCACCTGTATGCAATGTAGTAATAAAAAAATAACTATCGGAATGTGTGCATGATGGAATCCATTTGACTTTATAATAACAACTGGAATTTTATTAAAGCAGTTAATTAATTAATTAATTAATTAGTAGAAATCAATTTGAAATAAACATTATCTAACAATACACAAGCAGTATGTTTATAAGACCAGACAATCATAAAGAAATAATTAAGCCGATATAATAATAATTCAGAATTCTATGTAGCATACATAATAATATGTTTATATTTTTTCGAGAATATGCCTTCAATTAAACCCTGAACAGTTTGTGCTGCTCCACTGCAGGCTAACGAAAAACTGACACAAATTAAAAAAAAAAAAGATTTACTTCAGTCTAGATACAATTAAATACATCCAAAAAAAATAAATAAACGTAATTTGATGGTTTGGTAGGAAACTGCCTTTAAAAAATATATATATATATCCAGTTATTTAAATAATAATTTTGATGTTTGATATTTTTATTTATTTGTATTATTTAGCATTAAAATAACTGTATTCATATTAGAGTTGTAAGCTTAATTTTAAAAAAATATGTAAAATTCTACAGAAATACATTGAAAATTTCAAAAGATAGCTTATCTAATATTTTTGTTGTGATTGGTTAGTTTTACAGAGCTCTGAATATCCGGGTGCCTCTGATTGGTCTAGAGGTGTGGACAGATCGTGATCAGTGCATTATCAATGAAGAACCTAATGCTACTCTGTGGTCCTTCCTGCAATGGAGACAGAAGCTCAAGTCCCGCAAGAAGCACGACAACGCACAACTTCTCACGTTAGTGTCGGCACCGTGGTGTAGTTGATAAGCGCAGCAACATATACATGGCAGCCATTTTATTTCTTTTGTTTTCTCAATAAAGACTTTGTCCAAAACTAAATCTTAGTCACAAGCCCATAAACACAGTACAGCACTGTACTAATTCTGATACAGATCAACTTCATATGTCCGGGTGTCTACCAAGCCAATGAACAGTTAGTGTTTTTTACTGGTACTAAGCTACTCTTAATTAATGTTTTTTTAAATAAAAAAATCTATGTCTTATCTATCTTAAAAATGTGCCTAGTATTTTTTGTGAAATTTGTTACTTGGTACAGTAATTTCACTATTTCTCTAAAACAACAGTGTCTGAGCAAAAATACCTAATAGAAGTTAAAAAATAGAAATAAAGTACAAATATAATTTGCAAAAACAGTATCAAAAAAACAAGAGCTTTTTGCCCAAAGTGCACCTAAGTGCAGCAGTTGTGCAGACAACAAACACTGATTTAAAGTTTTATAATGTGCTGCAGTGATGTAATTTAAAGTTACAGCAATAGACTTGGTCAGAATATCCAGTAGATGTTTTAGCAGTGCTATTGAGTGATTATATTGTATTGCACTTGGTAGCAAGACCAGTTAGCCCGTAATTCACAATTGAAATGGTTTAATGATAACATTTTGTTATGGTCACACTTGAATTGCTTACAAAATAGATCAAAATGGTAAAAAAAAATAGACAATTAATTGTACCCAGCATGTATGTAAAAAGGTGGCCTGAGGAAGAGGGAGATATAGAGAGATAGAGAGAGGGAGAGAGCAGAGAGCAAAGCCTCAATAAGAGCGCCCCAGCAAAGTGTAAGAGAGCATAGAAAAAGAAAAACAAGGAAAAGGAGAGCCAGAGCCAAAAGACCCATAGAACTAGTACTAGAAGCACTAAATCTTTTTTTATCCCCTTCCTGACCATGTGACTAAGAACTGAATGTGAGACATTGAAACTGGCCAATTTGCAAATTACAGCTGTGAAAACGCCGTGAAATATAGCAGACCCCCCCAATGTATACACATGTTGACCTAAAGGCCTTAATCGCTATTAACACCTCTGTGCCTTAAGGAATTCCAACTGGTCCTTTTATTACTCATGGTATGTTTGGGACAGGAAAGCAGAAGTCTTTAATAATTTTCAACCTTGCATTAGCATGAAATATAAAGCTTGGGAACGTGATGTGTGAACAGATGACGAGTTGAGAAAGCTAAATGCTGCTGCTGCATCGCTCTTTTTAGATTAATAGGATTTTCTATCAGTGTCTCTCCCAGCGATTAGCTGAACAGGTCTTTTAGGAAACTGTGAGCTAAAGTTATGTAATAAATATTTTTCACAGTTAAAGATCGCAGATTGATCCAAAACACTGACGGCCGATTCATTCTGATTGAATTTTGGATTCATTTCCTGAACATTGACATTCATGCTTATGCCCCATCCTAGAGTTTTATTCTTCCGCTTTTTTAGTAGTCAATAACTATTTTTCTCCTGTTCACTCACAACAAACTAATAATGCGTTTAAAGTGCATCAATGCATCTTTTCTTCTTTCCTGGCAGGGGAGTGATATTCAAAGGCACAACTATTGGCATGGCCCCCCTTGAAGGCATGTGCAGTCATGAAAATTCTGGTGGCATTAATGTGGTAAGACAGCAAATGAACTTTATATTTGGACTGTACCATCAGACAGTTCTAATCATGCGTATGTTATCATGGAGGTGTGTGGTTCTAATGCACAAGAGGGGTTTGATTAAGAGATCAATATGTCTCTCACAACTGATTAGGCTCTAATAGACTCTATTAGCTTGCTTAATGATAGAAGAGTTGGGAGGAATACTAACATGGTGTGATGGGTTTTATTACTAACCACTTTATAAGGAACACTTGTACATTCATGCAGTTGATTAAACAGTCAATCACATGGCAGCATCAAAATTGTGATTTATGTCATTTTATTGGCTTGTGTCTTGACTTTGTAAGACTAGGATTTATGGTTTCAAGTGTGGAAAAAAATGTAGGGTCCACATGGTTAAAACACTTGTTTTTTGTTTTTTTAACAAGGTGATGGTATAAAAAAATCACTATCGGTTGATCTCTAACAGTGACCATACTTTTTAATTATGCTAATGACCTGAATATGCATGATCTTATGCCTTGTGATGCTACCAAATAATTGGCTGATAACTGCATTAATGACATTGTGTACAAGTGGCATTTAAAATTGATAGTGACTCTATATTCATTGAGACTATTTTTATATTTAATGCCCACTCCTTAAGGCATCTAGGGTCTAGTGTTTCATGTGCAAAAGCTCTGCATGTGTTCTATATTTTGGGAACATTATATTTAACTGAAGGCCAGAACATACACCATGTCCTTTCATAATTGTTGTGCTTCTTCCAAAATGTGATGCTTTCTTTTCATCAAATTATTTAGAGAGAGAGAGAGAGACTGGGTACCATATGAGCCTCCTGCTAGTACAAATCTGAACCATTTCTAACACTTTATTTCCCCAGATATAATCCAGTGTGTCTTGTATGTTTGCTCAGATGGAAGCACCATTTACCGACTGAGAAAGCAATCAAGTTGACAAATTTAGCAAATGTGCGTTGAAACAATAATTTGACATTGGTTATCTGTAAGAAGAAATATGCTGTTATTGTTTCATATTCTCTGAGGATATGCTCAACAGCAGCGGGTATATTATGAGCATTAGGCATGATTGAAGCCATCGCACATTCTGTTTCCTCTCAAATGAAATAAGAGGGGCTTCATTTTATGTTCCATATTATGGGAATCGGGACAATAAATTCTGAATGTCTCATGTTTTGACAAGAGTGTGACTAAAAAAAGAGAATGTGTTAATTTTTTTTTTTATGATCAGTATATTTGGAATGTAATAAACATATAAATTTGATGAGTTTTATATTAATATGTCTTATCTGTAGTCTCATACAGAAAAGGTGGAAAAGCAAATTAATTGGAGGTCTAAAACAGTATTAAAGAAGCATTGCCTATGTCTTGTCTGTTCAGCATTATGCATTGCTAAAATGACCGAATAAACATTGCCGAATACTTAATTTATAATATAAAAGCCCCAACAATTTTTCTCTAATCTGGTATGAAAAGTAAAGGCTTAATGAAATGATTGCAGGTTTGCAGGACCGAGGATGCTGTTCCCCCCCAGCTGAAACATCCTCAGAATCCTAAACAGCTCTTAGCCTTTCTACCTCTAATGGACTCTAATAGCACAGGGATATGTTGTAATCTCCACAAACCTAATCACCATTGACAGCATATTCCAAGTGGCTGAGCGTGTGTCCCATCCCCTGTGACCGCTAATAGCTTATGATTGATGTAGAAATTTCGAATGTTCCCCAAGCCTGTTTCATTCAGACTGATAAGAAAATTGATTTACACACATGAAGTCAGTTTGCTAGACCAAATATTGAAACCTAAACTCCTCCTGAGAGAAAGAGAGGTGTAACTCTGTCAAATTTAAAACGTAGGCACTTCCTAACCACAAACTGAAATTTCATCAGGATCATTCGGATTTGCCCATCGGGGCAGCTGCCACCATGGCCCATGAAATCGGACATAACTTTGGAATGAGCCATGACCATGACGGTTGCTGTGTGGAAGCCACGGCTGAGCAGGGAGGCTGTGTGATGGCAGCAGCTACAGGGTGAGTGCCATCAGGCAAATCCATGCTGGCCAGCTTCTACTGTTTCCATATGGAAAAACTGAAATGGCCTGGGGGACTTTGCCTGAATTTATTCCCTCTATGTTCCTTTATCCATCGTCCTGCAATTTTAGTAACAATTTCTCTGACCAACAGGCATCCGTTCCCTAAAGTCTTTAGCCGCTGTAGCAAGAGGGACCTGGATAACTACTTCCAGAAAGGGGGCGGGATGTGCCTGTTCAACATGCCGGACATGAAGGACCTGGTGGGAGGGAAGAGGTGCGGGAACGGCTTTGTAGAGGACGGGGAGGAATGTGACTGCGGAGAACCTGAGGTTATTTCCATACACTACACAAATCTGTCTTACTATCCATGTGGTAAAAATTTCCATTGACATCATTATTAATGCAAAGAATTAATGCTAAGCTAAATTCAACGCTGACCTTAAGCTTAAAAGCTTCATTTGTTTTTTAAATAAAGCAGCAGTTTCTTTAAATAGGCATTTATTCTCAGGAGGACCAGTTTAAATGTCCCTGCAAGGTCAAAACTGACAGATATTCTTAACCTTGTAGGAACACTGCACATGCACACACACGGTACACAGTATGTCTAAGAAAGTAATCGTATCTTTAAAAACAGCATGTGTGTATAATATTTTATATACATATATTTTTATATGTATATCTTGATTAATCATATGAAATATTTTTCATATGAACATAACAGTCCTTTAATTGTTTAATGAGAAATAGAAAATAGTAGCCAAGTACTGTTCGAATTTACATAATGCACAAATCAGACAATGATTCTAAATGAAGAGTAATTGAAATGTCATTTTGTGTATCCTGATTGTAACGTTTGATTACTTGAAAAGAATTTCTAACATTCATTTTTAACAATTAGAGCAGAAGCCTACATGAATTTACTCAAAATGTATGTCTGCAGAAAAAAACAATGACTGACAGTGAAAGAAAAATCAAAAAGGAAAATTTTATCTTCCTGCAAGGTTGCAGTAGGCAGTTTGTCAGGATGCATGTTATGGATGGATGATTTACCATCTGGTGCAGGTAGATTTGGGTAGTCATTCCTAATAATACATCCTCACATAGGCTCCGTCCAAAATCATATACTGTTAAAAAGGGCTGCACAATATCGTTTTAGCATCACAATCGCAACCTGTGCATCTGCAATAGTCACACTGCAGGATGTGGACTATCAAGTGGGAATTATAGTCGACTGTAAAGTTAAATAATAGAGTGAAAGTTCAGTATTTGTACATTGTTTTAAGGTCTGTTGTTGTGTAAACGGGCAAAAGAAACAACAACTATTGTAGCTTTAACAAAGATTATTCATTCATTCATTCATTCATTTATCTACTATACCCGCTTATTCCCTAATTCGGGGTCACAGGGCTCTGCTGGCGCCTATCCCAACCGTCTCTGAAAGGGCAAAAGGCGGGAGGGGTACACTCCCTTACAAAATCACCACAATTATTCTAAAATAATGAATTCTTTCCAAATAGAGCTATTATTAATTAAGTTATCTGGTAAAAGGATTTTATATTGCAATGTATGTTTTTTTCCCAATATCCTGCATTCCTATTGCTTAAGTATGTATTACATTTAAATAAGTATGTACTTCCCCACTGTTAAAAATGTATGTTCTATTTAGTATGTTTATATCGACACATGACATACGACGTCAAAGAAGCACAAATTTGAAGTTGGATAATGTTTAACTCAAATGAAGTTAAATTACCTAAGTTAGTTAAGTTACTTAAAGCACTTGACGCGTCATCACTTCCGCATATGACGTCTCCTGGAATTGTGAAGTGTACGTAGTATTGCATACTTCAAAATCCCAGCGGGTGTAGATCATCTGGGTACTTTTCACATACTGTATTTTGCATACTAACGATTCGGACATACTACTCACTTCGCATACTCAGTTTCGTCTACTATGTAGAAGGAAAGTATGAGATTTTGGACGAAGCCCTAAACTTTTATTAGGGTTGATGTATACCAAGGGTCCCCAACATCTTGCCCCCGTTTTTGAACTTCCAAACAATGTCAGACGTGTATTTGACTTTACAAAAATGACATTTTGATTACATGTCTTACTGAAATTCTATCTGTATGTAATATTAGAGCTTGACTTTTAAACTAGTAGAACAATTATTGTTTTAGATTCGTCCACAAACAGAACGATGCGTTTAACATAACGTTCCATAGTAATAAAGCAGGTGCTATTGCATGCCAGCCAGCAAGACAACGTGCAACAAAAAGGCCAAACGGCTGGGAAGGAAAGCAGTTGATTTGGAATGCAGGAAATGTAACTAAAATTGAAGACGCGATTATTGCATACAGATGACTGTTTCATCTGTTATTCGATTATACCATTGCAATCCTGAAAACCTCCTGCAGGCTGAGTTAGAAGGAAAATAAATGTGTGCATTGTTTGAGTTACCCTAAGGCAACCTTTCAACACACCACTTCTTATCTGGCTGTTCGACACTTCAGCTCGAGACAGATTTGTCAGCACCGGTCCTGCTATTCATTGTTGTGGGCGTGTTAATTATTCTCCTTCAAGCTTCGTCTCTCACCACCTGCTCTTTTATATTTGTGGAAAAATCTCCACTTGTGCTAACTTTGCACAAGCTTTATGCACGTGTATGTGTGTGTGTGTAGTACTATATGTTTGCGTCTTAGCCCTAACTGTATAATTAATGGATGTAAAAAGGTTCCAGTCTACAAGCCCCTTCTGCTTCAGTGTCACTTAATCATCTCTGACAAACGGTTCGCAGGTTTTTTCAAACTCTGTCACACCGATCAACCCACTCTGTTCACCACCCACAACGGATGTGAACATATGTGTGTGTGTGTGGTGTTGACGTCGTCGTGAATAACTCAAATTGTGCTAAGTGACTGAGTGTGTGGGTACGGGGTCATAGACTGATGTGCTTCAAGAGCAAAAGCGTATAGGTGGCTTATGTGTGCGTGTGTGTGTGTGTTTTTTTTTCCCTCCTACAGGAATGTACGAATGACTGCTGCCACGCCACTAACTGCACATTGAAGCAGGATGCTCAGTGTGCCCACGGAGTTTGCTGTGAAGGCTGCAAGGTCTCTGGCTGTCATCACACGATTTCTGTTTCTTACCCTCATTTCCTTATGCTCTCTCACTTCCTCTAGTCCACATCCTCTTCTGCTCTAAATCACTCTCCAAGGTCCAATCAACTCTTCTCACTCATACACACTTCTAAAACATTGTCTTCCATTCATTTCTTTTCATTTACTGTCAGTTCGGTCACACACTCATGTATGTAGTGACTCTCAAAACACAATACACAACAGTGTTCTTACATGAATGCCCACATGACCCGGTTCACTCTGTGCTCTCAGCTTAAACAGGCAGGTACTATGTGCCGTAGCGCAGCTGGCTCATGTGACCTCCCAGAATACTGCACGGGTGGATCCCCCTACTGTCCCTCTAATGTTTATCTCCTGGATGGAACCTCATGCCAATACGGTCACGCCTACTGCTATAACGGCATGTGCCTCACTCACGAGCAACAGTGCCTGCAGCTGTGGGGCTACGGTGAGAACACACACTTCATGCAATGATAGAATTTCACTTGTGTTAAATCTCTAGGGACTCAAGCCTCAAATTAGACACACACTCGACTGTTCATGCTGTGCGCATGGCAAATAACCGGTTTTCGAAATATAGAGTGTAAACATGCGGTTTAACGTTATTATCATTAGCTTAGTGGAGGATTTACACTCGTCACACATTAAATAACCCTGCACGAGGTAATTTAATTAATAGTACATCGGTAATATGGATTTGATCGCTAATACACATACAATGTTCGTACAGTATCAAGTTATATCTGACAATAAAAGATTTAACCCTGTTTATTTTAATTATAAATGTAGATATAGGACTACTTAGATCTTCCGTTTGTTTGTAAGTGTGTGTGAGCAGATTCTTTTATTTTAATACTTTAAAATAAATAAGATTAAGTGTTTTTCTTTGTCTGGCTGGGTCTAATTAGTGTTTCACTGTTATAATAGCTTTTAATTAAAATGTATTATTAAAATGCTTCTGGTATTATGATTTTATAATATACATCCAAAACAAACCCTGACAAATTTAGTAAGATTCACAGCCTGACTGCACTGTTGTTAAAATCATAATAAAGTACAGCATATATAGTGAAGCCAAAATCCTACAGTTATAACATTTCCCATCGACTTTAAGGACTTTTTTTAAGAATGAATAAATAAACCTGGTTGTATTTATTCTTTTAGTTTGACCTGCAAATATAAGTTGATGTTCTCTTTATCGGCACGTTCTCTTTTTATTCATGAGCAGAAAGAAAATAAACAATTCCTAAATCATAGATTGAGGAAAAAAAGCACCAATTTGTTCTAAATTGCTCCTGTAATTGAGCAATTGTTGGACGTTTATTTTAGTGCTGCTAATCAAACACTGGTTGAATTAGTTAGTGGCTGAGCTCCTCTCCACCTGTTTGTGGGCTTCAATCTGGTCAAATCTAGTCTTGGCTGACATTAACCCGCAGATCAAAACAGACACACAGACACCACACGCCGTCCACTGCTTGCTCTGTGTGTGTATGGCACATAACAGTTTGACACATATTGACACGTGCATTATTTATCATTAATATCAAGACTCGTTCGTTTTTGTAGGAACATTTTAAGTGACTAAATCTTTACTCTAGTGTAACTTCCTGTGCATATTCAGATGGATTTGTATTGAGATTAATGTAGAACCCAAACATGTTTGTTTTCAGGTGCGCGGCCTGCACATGATGTGTGTTTTCAGGATGTCAATGCGGCAGGAAACGCTTTCGGAAACTGCGGCAAGGATGCACATGGCAATTACGTCAAGTGTGTGAAAAGGTAAGAAGAAATAAATGTATGAACAATGATTGGTAAACATTTCTGATTCTTTTGGTTTAAACTATTCATTTCCTGGTTTTTTTTTTCCACATAATGCAAGGAAGCTCAGAAATCCTTTTCTATTGTACAGAATTCACAACATGCAAGTCTCTGTCTGGGAAATAGAATGAGCTGCAGTTTAGTTGTTTGCGTATTAGATAAATTAGGAGCAGACAGAAACAGGATTTGCTTATTGTACACATGACACTCACAATCTTGTTTCCCACAGCGATGCCAAATGTGGCAAGATCCAGTGCCACAGTGCCGCCAAAAAGCCCAAGGGTACCAACGCGGTGTCCATCGACACCACCATCCGCACAGATGGCATCGAAGTGAAATGCCGTGGCACATATGTGTACAGCACCCAGGATGGACAAGGGGACCTTCCGGATCCTGGCCTTGTCATGACTGGCACCAAATGTGGCGAGGGCAAGGCAAGCAGACTGTCACTTAGATTGAAGAAGTATAGTAGGAGAATCAAGAGTATTAACCCCCCTATGCATATTACAGTGCCTTTCTTATTTATAGTGTGTTCATTTTATTAACTAATAGTCAGTTAAATAAAAAGATACAACAAACTAATGATTATTATTATTATTATATTGTTATTATTAACAATAAAATTGAGCAAGACCCTTAACCCCTCCTGCTCCAGGGGCGCTGTATCATAGCTGACCCTGCGCTCTGACCCCAACTTACTAAGATGGGATATGCGAAAAATGCATTTCATTGGCTCTGTACACGTACCCTGCACAATGACAATGAATTGAATATACTTACTTACTTACTTACTTAATGAAAGCCATAAAAATGCTCAAGTAGAAAATGTGCAATTTATGTTGTCTTGACCGTAATAACCAAGTTATTTCAATTAAATGTTCACATTTTGGATCTTTAACTCAAAAAATAACTTGGTGGCAAGAAGGTTAATAACATGTTTTTAGTCAAGATAACTTGATCGTTTAAGTTGCTGTATCTTCCTGTTACACTCATTATTCGTATATAAAATAAACATACTGTAAATAAGAAAGCACTACATAGGCACAGAATAAGTTTTTTTACTCCAAAGATCAGCCCATTAGATCTCTGTCTAATCACATTAAGGGTAGACCAGCGTGAGCTAATTGAATGACTCATAATTAATGACACTTGAAATCTTAAGTTCATGTTTATTTGAAGATAAACTTAACATTTTGAGATCTAATGCGCTGATTAGTGGACTATTCCAAAGGCAGAGTTTTACGTCTCGTCTGTTGCCATGAAGGAGAGGACGGGAGTTTAAACTTAACACATAAACAAAAAAACAGTTTTGAACACCAGGTTAAATAAACTAAAAATGTAAGTGTAGTCCACATGAGCATGAGTTAAACTATGTGAACATATCTATTAAATCTTTAACCTATTACTCATGTTATGCGGTCACAAGTTTCAACTTATCAAATGTTTAGCACACTGGAAACACTGATGTCACTTTTAAATGAGCAGCAGGCTTTTCTCTATGCAATGATTCTGTAGTCATTAGAATGGGTATGTTTTATTCTATGTAATGACAAAAATGGGTATTAGGCTTATATGAATTATGAGGCAACAGGAACATTATCCCGCTGTAAGCTTCATCACCCCATCAAAATAAACATCCTGTCAAATTACAACAATCTATTCATTTATAACAAACACTTTCCTCTCCCCCATCTCATTCTCACCCACACACAAACACACACAGCATAGACAACCTAACACAACGTCTCTTTCACAAAGACACACAAATACACACGAACATAAAGACAACCTTTTGTCACTTAAGCACACTGATTCTCTCACTTACACACACACACACACACATATTCCAGTGACTTTTTATTCACTTTATACGACAGCACTGCTGAATTCCTACCTTTGATCAGACAGAAGGTGTTTATAAATTCTTGGACAGTTCTGCTGCAGCTATTTAAATGTTAATTCATTTTTTCCTATAAGTTATTGTGTTATTATCAAAACAGAAAGAATGGCTTTCCACTATGAAAGATTCTTCAGGGTGAAACATTACAATCTCAGTTTTCTCAATAGCATAACATTTTGGTATATGGTAAAGTGTCTGCCTTAAGACTTTCCTCTGTTCTGGCGCTAAGATGGTGGAACAAACGTCCCATTTATTCATGGCTGGACTGGGACAAAAAAAAAAAAGCCCTGACATTTTGGTCCACTAAAATCCTGTCTCATCCCAATCCCACCAAAAATCTGGGGTAAAATCGTCTTGTCCCAATTCCAACAAAAACTGGGAGAAAATCCAGTCTCGTCCAAATCCACTAAAAAACTGAGGAGAAATCCTGTCTTGTCCCAATTCCACCAAAAACTAGGAGAAAATCCAGTCTCGTCCCAATCCCACTAAAAAAACTGGGAAAAAATCCTGTTTTGTCCCAATCCCACCAAAAAACTGGGGGAAGATCCTTTCATGTTCCAATCCCACCAAAAAACTGGGGGAAAAAATCCCGTCTTGTCCCAATCCCATGCTTAATGTGATTTCGTGACCTGCTGGAGTCCTAAAAATAGCTGGCCTCTAGCTTTTATATTTGAATCTATGTTAATTCTGATTTTTCGCAGCTACACAATGCACGAGGAAGCTTTCTTCTTCTCTTATATCATTAATAGTTGGCATATCAGTTTGGTGCATTTCCACCACTAACTATTACAGGTATGGAGCACATAATTTACTTAACCAGGAACTTCAAAGCAAGCAGGAAAGCATCAAGTAATGGGGAAACTCAAAATTAGTTCAAAATAGAAATATATAGTTAATACAATTCATATAAAAATGTATATTTATGTATAAAGTTTGGTATCATGTGTTATTAAGACTCCCGATCCTTTCAGTTCCTGCTGACATTTCTTACTGTTCCAATCAACTAATAAATAGTGTTTTGTTTGTTTTGCATCAATTTCCGAACAGCCGAGTCGCTGGATGTCATCGATAAAAGACGATTAAAAAAAAAAATCCAAATCTTTCTTAAATCCCTGGCACTTGATATTTAATTATATATATTTAAAAAGTAGCTTTTTTTTCTCTCTCGCTCTCAAACAGTTTTGTGATGTGTTTTTATGACACTTTGTTTTGTGATCCAATGCAAAATGATTGAGCTGTTCACTGATAAGACTCAAAGCACTTTGTACATCGCTCTGAGTAAAAGCGTCTGCTAAATGATGGCAATGAAAACGTGACTGTTTATATCTGCTCTAATGGAAGTGATAATGATAACTAACTTGTTGCACAGATACTCTTCTTGAATGTTGACAAAATAGTTATGATATTAGTGTCACTCGTAATTAAATAGAAAATAAATACTGCTGAATTGCTGTGGTATAACAAGGGAAAAACACTTTAGGACATTGTGAAATAAAGAAATGCATCATCACCACCCTGTGATTGATTATTGATACCCTGTCATTGACAAAACATTTTTTTTACTTGGTCCCCTTTTTTAGCAAAATATCTTCACATTAAACTAGATTATTATTACATACATAAGATTACAGTATATCACACACTAACCCGGTCATTTGTGTCAGATGAATCACCCTATTTATCAATGTCTAAGCTTTTTGTGTGTGTGTTTTACTTTTTCAGGTTTGCAAAGATCGTCGTTGTCAGAATGCCTCGTTCACCGAGCTGGAGACCTGCATCGCGCGTTGCAATGGTCATGGGGTAAGAAACAAAATGATCATTTATGTGACTTCTCACCCCCTTTTTTTTTTTAACTGGTAAAAAATAAAATTGAACTCTGGTCCCTCAAACCACATCCATAAACGTTAGTGTTCATCCTATTTAAACTTCTCTCATTTCTCATTTCAGTCAGGCTGAATTTCACACCTCTAAATCCTTTAATACCACCCCTAGGGTCACTCACATTTCTGCCCCTACTAGCACTTTTGAAAGTAGCATTTTTAAAATTCAGCTGGTGCAGTTTGTTTTGAGTTGTTTTGTTCAAATGGTCGTAAGCAGCCTCCAAGCAGCATAAACACCAAACCCCATCTTCCTTAATCCTTTTGCCTTTTCTGACTTTTTCCTCCTTTATTTCCATTCTCCAATTTCTTTATCACTTGTTCGCTCTGTCAGGTTTTAAAAGGGCATCCAAACAAGAAAATGCTTGGAAAGTGGATTAGTTGACTTACTTTTATTCTTTTTGCACTTTTATTCTTTTGCACTTTTCAATCAGCACTTGAATCAATCGCACCCATCGAACCCACCGTGGCTTAAATTGTGTTGGCTAAAAATGTGTGTGCGATAGAAATAAACGCATTCGCTGTACCGCATGCAATTTTTACGCTTTTCTTTAAATTTATTATTATATAGAGCATAAATTGGTGCCCATCATTTTGCTCATCAGAATAAAATAATGAGCATTCAATTTAAATGTATTCTATTTTAGAATTTCAGTACTTTTCAATTAAAGTACTACTGAAGATTTTCATTCATTCATTCATTTTCTATATTTTCACCCGCTTATTCCCTAATTCGGAGTCAGCACATTCAGGGATCTGCTGGAGTTCCCAGCTGATTCATTTTTCTACACTATGACCCAGCTTATTCCCCGGAGTCACAGGGATCTGCTGGAGCCATCCCACTCTGACACACCCTTTTTTTTTTGTGGGAAACTGGCCCGAATGGCTCTTTGAGTGTTAATTGTTGCCGACCCCCGGTCTGAGGGATACAGGGAGTAGTACCTCACCAGACCACCGGCGGTCAACCCTGATACTTCTGTTTCTTTGTTTACATTAGCAATGTATAGAATAGAATAGAATAGAGTAGAGTAGAGTAGAGTAGAGTAGAGTAGAGTAGAGTAGAGTAGTAGTAGTAGAGTAGAGTAGAGTAGAGTAGAGTAGAGTAGAGTAGAGTAGAGTAGAGTAGAGTAGAGTAGAGTAGATAGAATAGTAGAATTGTACTGTTGTACAAGAAGATTGAGGCTCTCTCTTAAAGAACACACAATCATGCAAGCATAAAATGAACACAGATGATAAAGAATTGTAATGTAACAGATATACAACAAATAGCAGTTGTTTGTATATACGGTTAATATAATTTTTTTTATATTTAAGAAATAATTCACTTTATATTAAATAAATCATATCTAAATAATTCAAATGAATTGCAATCATTTTCCATTTCCATTTTCCAAGTTTGAGAGATGAATTTTTCACGAAATGTTTTGTAACTTTATCGGAAATCTTTCGCATCGGGTATTATTTAATTCTTGTACCTATTTTTATGCTATCAGAATAAATGTAACGTGCCAGCAAACTAATTCGCCCAAGAACAAACCATTAAAGCACAGAAAACATTTTAAACTATTACATCGCTCGTTTAAGGGCATTTGTCAAAATACCCTTTTAACAGTAATTCTAACTTGTTTAAGTAAGCAACAGGGCGCCTTTAAAGAAAACTTAAATAAAAAATATGTTGTGCATTTGATGTGTGTTTGGATGTCCTGACCGCACAGTAAATACAGAAGTAAAGTATTGAGCAACTTCCCTTTTAAGTCTGATTCCTCTTTAGGTTTCTACTTCGTCATCTGAAGAACCATTTCTTTTTTTCCAGACATTTTGATACTGGCTTGTACATAAGAACTTAAAATCAATATCTGAATTTCTGCAAATCTGCTGTGTGACATTGACTGTTGTTAAAAAAAGTGACACGAATATAATTGAATTGAAACCGAAGCTGTCAGTGTAAAATGTTGTTTTTTTATGCAGGTGTGTAACAGCAACAGTAACTGCCACTGTAACCGAGGCTGGGCACCACCCTTTTGTGATAAACCGGGGCTGGGAGGCAGTGTGGACAGTGGACCGGTGCAGTACGACAGTGAGCTCAACTACTCTTATATTCGACCCTCCTCCCCGTTCCATTAAAAAACATTCCTTGATTTTATCTATTATTTTGTCTTTATTCTATCTAGATTTCTATCTCCCCAAGTCTGTCTGTCTTTCTCTCTTTCTTTCTTTTACTATCTCTCTCCACACACACATACTTTTATCGAAATGGCACCATCATTATTGATCTCCATCCTTTGAGTTTTTCTCTTTTTATGGCCAGTTGGATTGTGACCTCAGTTCCTATGTAATGAAAAAGTCACTCAGTAATCTATAATTCAGTATTTTGTTGCTCTTTATAGTGCTGTCCTGCACTCTTTTATTTCTATCCTTTAAGCCTTGCACTCACTGAAAGTGTTTTTTTTTTTTTTTTATGTCTGACGGAAAATTATGTGTATTTGCTTTGCGCACTTAGGCCAGGTGGGGCTTGTCGTCGGGTTGCTCTTTGCTTTTCTGGTGCTGCTCCCCGCCGTTCTCATTGCCTTTTACTGCATCAAAATCAAGACCTCCTATTACCACAAATGGCTTTTACAGAGGGAGAAGAGCAAGGCTAACAACAGGTATACCATCAGTTATGCAATAAAAAATGTTAGCATTTAAAAAAAGACATCAGTGGATTGTTAATGGTTACAAAATGATGACCTTTTTTCACGTTGGTCCCCATTTTTCTGTTATTGGTGTTTAAGATATTTGGGCATTGCCTTAAAAAATCTTTGGTCTAAAAACTCCTGTTTTAGTAAGTCTGTTTAAGATAATAATGAGATAGACCATCTAAATGGATCCTGTAAATCAGTGGTGTCCAAACTCAGTTCTGGTGTCCTGCAGAATTTAGCTTCAACTTGTCTCTTGTTTTAGGTATACCTAGCAAAATCCTGATTAGTTGGTTCAGGTGTGTTTGATTAGGGTTGAAGTTTCTCTGCAGGACACTGGCCCTCCAGGCCCAAGTTTGGGCACCCACTGCTGTAAAAGCTTTGCACAGGGGCTCCAAAAGTTTGCTTAACATAAGTCTGTCTCTATTTTGCATTTTTTTTTCTTTTTTAAAGGAAACTAAGAGATTTAAAGACTGTCCCAGAATGACAATGTCCCTGTGCAGAAAGCTCCGGTTTGAAGAATTTAGTGTCCTCACTGAAAACTTTTAGGACGAACTGGAACACCGACTGCACCCCAGACCTCCTCACCCAAGTCACCTCACTAATACTTTTCTGGCTGAATGAACACAAATCCTCACAGACACACTTTAAAATCTTCCAGATTTAGTCCCACCTTTACTCATATTATAAAACTTTCCACTACTGGATTGGGGCTGTAAAGATTTGCCCGTTTAGCCGCAATATTGTTATTGAGATCAGGCAGTAATTTGGAATGAAGAGGCCAAAGTTGTATCAGTGTTACAGTTTATCCCAAAGGGGGTCAGTGAGATTGTCTGTACAGAACAACCGAGTTCTTCCACACCCATCATAACACACCATGTCTTCATGGAAAGCTGAAGCTTTGTGCACATGATTATTGTTGTTTTGGAACAGTGTTTGGATTTATTAAATATTGTGAATGAATATAATTACAGCGCACATCGACATTCTAGTTGTTTAGTGCTTTACATTTTGTAGCAATAGTTATCTTTATTTATATTGCGTTTTTAACAATAGAGATTGTGTCAAAGCAACTTTAAAGAATCAAATTAAATAAGACAGTACAGTGAACACTCACTAAAACACTTAGATTAGTCTAACTAGTATCTGTAAATTAAGAGTCTCCAACTAAGCAAGCCAGAGGCGACAGCGACAAGGGACCAAAACTGCATCTGTGACATAATGGAGACAAAAAGCTTGGAAGAAACCAGACTTAGTCAGGGAGCAGTGATTCTCTGACCAGACAAACCAGCAGGTTATTCCATCCTGCAGGAAAAGTTTCTGGGGTCTTGTCTGAATGGCTGTCCAAAAGACAAAGTCATCACTGGGACACTGCCACTAGGGCTTATTGTTTCCTTGCCGACTTTTGTCAACTGGGCTGGGTACAAACTAGGTCTGGTGGCGACGGTGAGCTCAAAATATGAAAGAGACAGACTTATGTTAGTGTAGAAACCATTCTACTTATGTGTGTTATTGGTGGTGTTCTGAACTGGAACCCCCACCTGGGGGTTAGGTTGATTCCAAGGGTCCACGCATTTGTTTAATTAGTAGTAACAGATTGTTAGGGTATTGTAGACAAGATAGGAAAAAACATAATATTTAAATGTTTTGCCCAAAAGAATTGTTTTGTTACTAGTTTATAAATTGTTTTATAAACTACAGTAAATAAAAAAAACTGGGAAGAGCTCCAGACACACATGCCTATATAGTATCTATTTCCAAATAAATAAATAATTAAGGACTATTTTCTTACCCCAGTTCACTTATCACAGTCACTTGACAAACAGCTAGTGCTGATGATGAGATTGGGACAAACCAATGATTGGGTACAAACCACTGAAAGACTAATAGCCACTGTGGAGTTGTTTTGTTTTCTTTATAGATAAAACTCATTGGTATGTTGTTAGACACTGCGAGAAGTAGTTATTTCTTCTGAAGTACGGTGACCTTAATTGGCTATATATCCACAAAGTGGGGTTGTAAGAAATAGAACAGGACTTTGAAATTCCACAGTCAGCAATTCTGCAAAACAACATTAAGGCACAGTGACTTTGCTGAGCAGGTCTTGGAGGGAGGTGATATCAGGGCAAGTTCGGACTAATATCGGTTTAAAATTACACAGGGACAAATTATAAACATGCTTGTTTATGACCACCACATTGCATTGGTTGTAGACCCCTGTACTCTGCATAATAATCTAATTTGGCAATTAAAAAATGTAAAGATGACTGGAAGCCGAAATAAATGGTCTAGACATGCTCGCGAACTGTTCTGATTAGCATTTGCCCCCAGACTTTAGCATGTCTTCTGCTCTAGAGGCACTTGAGAAGTACTTCTTCTGCTAAAGAAAGTCATGTGCAATTTTATTTTATTAGGCATGAAAGTTCTATGGGGAAGAATGGACACTTAAATCCAGCTTTCCATTTGAAGGTAGTGGGACCATCCAACAAAAGCAGCAATCTTAAGGTACAGAGAGCCACAGACTTAAAATAAAAGAGCATCAAATATCTTCTTCTTTTTCTTTGTCCTCCAATTTTATCATTATTATTATTATTTTTACACATGTATTTAATAAATTCTAATAAGCAGCTGTATCTAAATAGGATGATATCAGTACGTGTTTCTGACTGATTTCCAAATTTCTCTCTGCAGCTACCTCACACCAGTAAGGAAGTGCTCCCTCTACGACCAGGCCCCATCTCCAATGGCTCCCAGCCAGTCAACATCGTCCGTCCCCTTCGCCCTGCCCCCTCCCCCCACCTACTTGATGTCAAAGTGCCTCGGCCTCCTCCTCCCATCAGCAAAACTCTGGAGGAAACCAAGTGTAGTACTGCTGCTGCCAAACTCAGCCCTCCCAAGAAACCCTTGCCCCTCAACCCCACACGCAGCCCAGTGGTAAAGTGCTCAGTCCAAACACTTCCTCTTTTCTATGTACAGAGTAATAAACAACTGCCTTTACACTGCACTTCCTGATGACCAATTCCGGTTTTGTGACAATACTAATATACTATACTATCTAAAAGGAACTAAAAACGGCGCAATAACCACTTGACCCAATAAACGAAGATAAAATAATTATTCAATATTTTGCTTCATGCACCATTATACATAGGTTGCTGTTGGTGTCCACCTGAGTTCACATCATATTGACTCACATTGACAGGTGAAAATCTGATCTGTCTGCTTACGTGGCAGATGCTGTTGACGTATCTGATTTATATTTAATTTATTTCCACGAATTAATGGAGTCTGAAACCTGATCGATATCCATGTATTTTTTGGGTCATATCTGATCTGTGCCACATTGGACGAAAAAAAGAATTCACTTAATACATGCGATGTAAATGCAGCCTTTGGCAGCAACACCCGGAGATTACTTTTCTCCTTGTGTCCACTAATATAAATTAAACTTTATTAGTTCCTTCTCTACTTCAGCACATTCAGTTTATCTAAGAATCATCAGCGCCTTTATGAATTGGACCAGATGTCTAAAATCTGGGGAAAAATGTGTGCAGTGCAAATGTTTGTGTTAAAAACTCATTACTTTAGAAGAGCTTGTTACATGGGTGCAGCAGTGATTTATGAGACTTTAAAGCTGGTGGCTTGTTTTATAGCAGGATGACTGGTTTGATTTGCATCTCCCATAATTATGGCTGCTGCAGAAAGCAGATGCGGGTCTTTGTGAATACATTAGTGTGCATTTGTGGTTGTTGTTTTATGTCCTAGTTGCTTAGCAGAAAGCCATTGATCAACATGCTGCTTGGGTCACATGGTATAATTTAATATAATTATTAGTGCCGCTCTTTATTTCAGGTGCTCGGAATCATTTTTCTGTCTTTGTTCTTTTTCTGTATTTTTCTTTAATCCCAGATGGCGTCAGAATTTCAGGCAAAGCCTTCCCCAACACCCCCACAGAGGCCCCTCCCTGTGAGCCCCAGCCGTGCAGCCCAGGCCAAACCTTTTAGTGGGACTGGGGGGTTGCTGGTGATGATGCCCCCTGCGGTGGGCCCCAAGCCTGTGGGCAAGGTCACCGCCATTCCACCTCTTAAAGCACTCAGGTGAGTGTGAAAGCCCCAGCATACTAGAGTTAATGGATATTTCAGAAATCTATTTTATCAGTAAAGTACTGCCAAATGTACTGCACATGCCAATGTCTTTGAATCCCATCTCTCTATACCAGAAATGTTCAATTAAAATTCCTGGCTTACAAAAGTCCACGACAATGACAGCAGCTACTCTTTAATGCTCAACCAATGGTGTTCTATTTCCAGCTATAAATAAGACCCATCTATTCAAAAAGGTTGTGTTTTGATTCCCTGTGGCACTTCACATAATGGCACTTCTTTGTCAACTCATAATTAGAAACTTTTGTTTCTGTTGTTGACTTTTATGTTTAACAAGCCATGTTACAAGACATGTCACCCGCTAAGCTTTTAGCTGAATAATTGGCATAGATGCTACAGAAAAACAATCTGCTACAGGGCCACGATGGGTCATGTTTAGAAAGCTTGCTAAAATACACTCTATTTTCATAAGTATTTTTAGCATTTTTTTTTTATTCTACTAAAATACTTTGTGTTTGTATCGAGACAACAGACACCTGACCTGACCTGAGTGTCACTTCTAAAATATTCTCCACACATGTTTTCCTTTAGATTTTCTAGTGTGGCTTTGGGAATTCGCTTATTTTATGGTCTGGGTGCAGTCAAATTTTCAGGTCTTTATAGCTGAAATGTCGTAGAACAATTCCTCGGAGTAAATCTAAAAATATTTAGCTGTCATTCTTTTGCACCTCAGTTAACTCGCGATGATGAATAGAAATGTCTCAGGGTTACTAGCATAACTACGGTTCCCAGAGGAAACTCAACGCAGTGTCAAACGCAGTGGGGACACTTCTAGTGACTGCAGAAAATGTTGGCAATCAGTGAAATCAGAGAGCGACATGTCACTGGAAGGTGACTTTAGCGTTCAGGTCTCAGGGTTACTGATTACTCTAGTAACCCTGAGACGTTTCCCTTCAGGAACTCAAGGCTGCATCAAAACGTTACTGAAGAGCAATGCCAATGCCACCATAGCGCCAAGTCACTATCTGTCTGAGCGGATTGCTACTAAGACAAAAGGACTCTAGACTCTGGTGTCCCCGTGAGGTCCAGGCTAAAGAATCTCACAATTGTTTGCGGGGAGGACCAGCCTGTCACAGCACAATTGTATTTCCAGGGTGCCCTGATGGCCCATGTCTTGGACGCAGCCATGCCTTAAGTCGAGCACGTTCACAGCCTCTCTGGCATTGTTAGAGCCAAGGCCTTGTAGGCAAGTTTGGTGGCCTTGACCACCTACCTGCTCAATTTAATTTAACATTTTTATTTGTATAGCACTCTTAACAGTGAACATCGTCTCAAATCAGCTTTACACAGAATGCAGTAATAATGAGAAAGTATAAATTTGTTTCTAATAAAAAAACCTCCCTGAGATGAAGTAGGAAGAAATCTTGAGAGAAATCTTAGATGCTTATCTTATTTCGGTAGCAGACAGCCCCATCCTTCATCTGCCCTAAAGTAGACGAACAGTTAGTATTTGCAGGCTCTTTGTCCTCCGCCACTAAGGGGGCCATGGTGGAACTGCAGGCACTTTAGAGACATACCCTGGCCAAGGGTGGAGAAACGCCTTTGCCATGCCTTAGGCAAAGTAGACAAGACCTAAAGGTCTCCAATCCTGCTGAGACAGATCAACACCAGGAAAAATCCTGTCTTAAATGCCAGAAATTTGTCTGACACTTCCTCCTGTTTAGCGGCGTTCAGGGCTTTGTGCAGGACATCCGAGAATCAACCATAGTATACTATGTCTTTATAGAGCTCATCGAATTTGTGCACAGGAACATCCCAGTAAAGAAATAATGTTCTGACAAAAAGACATTGTAGATGATTGTGTGCTTTAGTCATCAACTCTCTGCTTTTTGGAAACACTTATATGGATATGCTGGTGTCCAGACACTTTTGATCATAGTGTGTTTATTTAGACAAAGCATAGCATTTTCTATATATTGAAGACATATTTTACTTAAGAAATAGAGGATGATATTTGATCCTAGCCTTTAGTTCCATAAATATTTTTAGTGCCTGCTGGTTTCTTTAGCACGTTGTTCTGAACACCACTAATTGGCCAAGTGCATAATTTAGGAATGACTGAAGCTCTTATTTATGTTCAAGTTTTTCATTAGTTAAAACTAGTGATTAAGTAAAAATTACTTGTGTGTGTTTAAGGGTGTAACAGTAAACCAGACAACACAAGTAGCAGAACAAACATTGCATGAGCCTATATGTGTTAGTAGCATCCTTCTGACTGTAACGTGTCCCTGTTACAGTTACGTCGCTTGGTGATACAGTGTGTCGCAACTGTTATACAGTCTGTGTGTGTGTGTGTGTGTGTGTGTGTGTGTGTGTGTGTGTGTGTGTGAGACTTATATGTACATTATTTTACAGCCTTTTCCCCTTGCTTTGTGTTGGAATCTAAAACAAAAGCTCATACAGGAATTGTTAGTTCGCATTTAGTTTCTCTTTTTGTTCTGCAAGAAATCTTACTGAACCTTGGTGGAAATACTGAAGTTTGATTAATCGCTTGTATTTATATATTTATATTCTTTTTCTCCACCAAAACCACCTCCGGATAGATTTAGATAACTGGAAAGTCAATCCTTTATTCTAATCCTCCTATCAGTTTGTTATCTCTAAACACAAAAGCAGCTGGTATTAACTTAAAGGAAACATCAGCGCCTCTATGCAAACCTTCAGCTGATCTTTATCTGTCCATACGTCCATCGAGACGATCCTTAGAGCTTAGCCGCTACCGCATGTGGAGCCTAAGCTCTCTGTTGAGGACTAAAGCTATGTGTAGAAGCTGCCCTTTCGCCCAGAAGTAGTAGTTTACTCTCTACCTGCAGCATATCTTATCCGCTAGTGAAGAAATTGGCAAGCAAATTTAATAGTGCAAACGGCAGTGACTCCGTCAACACTGTGCAATAAAATATGAATTAGGCTGTGAAGCAGTCACAGCAACCCATGATTAGTGGAATCATGACCCGGAAAAATCAACCACATGCTGTGAGAACAGGAATTTATTCAGATAGGCTTGTTGTGGCATCCGTTTTTTTAACGTAGTGCCACACACAGTGCATGATTATTATTTTGGAGTCAATATTGGAATAAACAGGAAGAAAATAGTAAGAATGGCTCAGGTTGAGTTGGGTAGAAGTTAAGCCTAGCATCTGAAAGATGCACAATAATCACCCCCTTCACCTCCGCGGTGGATCGCAAAATGTCAAGAGCAAATATTGGAAAAACCAGAAAGGGTGCACACACTTTTGAATCTTTTATAAAGTAAATACACAGGAGTGTGCTATTTCAAACAGCGCTTATAAGAACAAATTCTATTAGTTATAATGCTGCATTTGAAAGAAATAAAATAACAACAGCAGAATAGTATTTGTGCAGTTATAAATATAAAAGATATTGAGTTTTATACTTTAATAAAGTCAGTCTTTGGAAAACAACACACGTTTTATTTATGTTTTTGTTCTTTCACAGACCCGTTCCAGGATCCAAACCAAACACAGTCATTCAATCCCCTTTCCGGAAATGACCTTCATAGGATCGACTTTAAAGACAGCCGCCAGCCTATTTGCACTATATAAAGAGCCTTCAATGAGAGATTTGTAATTTTGTGCAGAAGCAGTGGACAGGTGTACGGTGCTAAGGCCAGGACATTCTAGGCCTCACTTATTTAAGCCTGAGTACAATCCAGTCCAGTGTCCAAGGAACCGGATTTTGCATGGATCAGAATGCAGATTTAGACAAGATGCTTCTTTTGAAGCGTCACATTGCCAAAACCTTGACTTTTTTTCTTTTTATTTACAAATTTCGTGTACGAAGTGTTGTTGCTGTGTTATGCCATCATCATGTTTACATTTTTTTTTTTATTAATCTATTATTATTTGTGTTAATTTGCCAAAGAATCGGTTTGAATGTCAATCTTATGTGATTTTTGCTGTATGTATTTTTTGCATTTGTTATATAAAATGCAACATTATAAGTTTTTATTAAAAAAAAAGCAGTGGTGTTGTTTTTTTGGTTTTTTTTATAATTTTTAAAAAAAACTATTTTAGATCTCTTAATTAAAAGTGAAGCAGCATAAAATTGAAGAAATAATGGTAACTTGACATGCAGGCAGGCACGCTGTGGGAAACAACCTCAGCTTCAGCTTCTCAGAGAAAGCAAACAGATAAGAATAACTGAGCACGTGAGGAGCACCAGGAAGAGCTCTGCATCGCACAAACTCGTTCCATAATGGATTCCGCTGAATACAAAATGAAATTTCTACAAGCCGTCATTTTATCTCTCCAGAGATTAATGCGTTTGGAGACACGAGGCTTCGTAGTAGTCTGGTGCGACTGCTCGCTGTGGGCACACATGGGAGAGATTTATTGACACCGACATTTTCCAAGCCATTACCTAGACGCCCAAACAGGCCCCAAGGCAGGACACTGTGTTAGTGATGTGATCTAAGTGAAATATGACCTGTTTGCTGAGACGCTGAATACTATTCCTCGAATACAAGAAGTGTGATCTAAGAATAGGTTCTTGGAAGTGTCTCTTCATAAAAAGTCAGGATTAATAAATGAATATTGTGTGGATGACAAAAGGTGACATAAATGGTAAAGTATGAATTCTGGGGTACACCAACTTTTAACCTACTAACAGCGATAAAGCTACTGTGTTATAATATGTTGGTGTAATTTATTAAACAAGAGGTTAGAAAATACTTTTATTACTTCTGACCACAGACAAAGTCATGATATGTATGCACAAGGTTGGAAATACATCAGGGAGCTTTTATTTGTACGCCATATTGGCAGCTTTATTTCCTGGGTGTTTAGTTTAATATTAGTTTAAAACCCTGAGTTGAATGTACAAGTTTAATTTGGTAAATGTCACGAAATATCTCGCTCTATTTTACCCAGAGGCATATTTTTTAAAAACTTTATTCTGTTTTAAATTTAAATGACTTTTTTGCATAAAAAAAAGAAGCCAGCCGTCTACTGGTGTGTTCAATTATTTAATAAACACCGGAAAGAGTTATCTTACTGCCGGTAATTAACCTTTTGGGTTTTTTTTATCTTTCGCTTAGTTATATTTTAGTACCTTAACATGTATCAAAGAAAAATTTCACAAAAATCCCAACCTAATGTTGAAATAAGACACACCTCAAATCACATTTCCCTCAAATTTCTCTTGACCTTGAATATTGAAATATTTCACAGCTTTCAATAAGTAGAGGAAGATTTTATGGGATATTTTTTTTACAGCACAGTTTTCCACCATCTCTCTCTCTTATCCCATCTGTGTAGTCGGTTGTCTTGCCACTGATCTGCGACCAGTTGCACTCATTACAATTGAATCTGCCAGAAAGATATAATATGGCTATAAAAGGGCAGTTCTATAACCGTGCACATTTTAAAGTGTGCATAAAGCAGAAGCTGCTGTCTGTGTTTTTAGCTTCCTGCTGAGAGAAATGACTACAGACCCAAAGCACCAGGAGGTGCAAACCTTCTGTTCTGATTATCATGTGATCCGGTTCTACTCCATAACATAGGTGTGCTCTGGCCACATACACAGTGTGTTCACTGACATTGCAGAATCCAGTATTTCACACAGTCAGCTCCATTAATTCCATTTCTAGATCAACTTTTTCTTCCTCGCTCTTTATAGCCGTATCTTTTTCCCTCACAAACCGCTGGAGGATATTCTATATTGCATGCTGAAGAATACTGGAACTGAATGGAAATTGCGTTTTTGCGTTCCTGTTAAAGGTATAGTTGGTGATATTGGTGGAAATGAATATGACACTCTATGACTTTAAATGTTAATGCAGGCAAAATAGTTTTTTTTTTTTTTACAACCATGTAACACACACTATGCAACTGTGTGACTGCATGTACTATGCAACTGCTGCATGTAACCACACACAACTCGTGTGTAACCAACTGTGTGACTGCATGTAACACACACTATGCAACTGTGCATGTAACACACACTATGCAACTGTGTAACTGCATGTAACACACACACTATGCAACTGTGTGACTGCATGTAAACACACACTATGCAACTGTGTGACTACATGTGACACACTATGCAACTGTGTGACTGCATGTAACACACACACTATGCACGTGTGTACACATGCACACTATGCAACTGTGTGTGTAACACACACTTGCAATGTAACACACACTATGCAACTGTGTGACTACACTATGCAACTGTGTGACTGCATGTAACACACACACTATGCAACTGTGTGACTGCATGTAACACACGCTATGTAACTGTGTGACTGCATGTAACACACACACACTATGCAACTGTCTGACTGCATGTAACACACACACACACACTATGCAACTGTGTAACAGTGTTTTTGAATTGTACTCCAACACCAGAACCCAAAAACTATTTCGCACTCTAAGCATGTACAAGACTTGTGCTTTCTGAGATGATTAATAGAGAGTATTTCTTGGTTCTGATTGGCTAGGCTATATTATTTTATTATATTGCTTTATTATTTTTTTAACCTTTTTGCTAAATTACACTGAAAATCCTAATAATTGGTCAAAACTCGGGGGTAGGTGGTAGCGCAGTGCTGCCAACCAGAAGGATCGAATCCTAGCACCACCAAAACACCACCGCTGGGCCCCCGAGCAAAGCCCTTAACCCACAATCGCTTTGATGTATGACATTTACATTTACAGCATTTGGCAACTTACATTTCTCCCTTTTTTACAACTGAGCAATTGGGGTCAAAGGTCTTGCTCAGGGGCCCAACAGTAGTGGTGGTGGGAATCGAACCCCAGTTTTCCAATATGTAATTTAACACCTTAAACACTGTGCAACCACTTCCCATAAAGGAGATAAATGTAAGTTGCTCTAAATAAGGGTGCCTACCAAATGCTGTAAATGTGATTAAATGTAAAACTTGCATTTATAAGATCACATAACTTGGTGCTTATTTATACTAAACTATACGTAAATTTTCATCTAATTCAGTGTTTCTATAATGCATCTAATCTATTAAGTACAGTTAAACTGGTTTTACATTCAATTGTTAAGTTCAAACTCTTATCCTGTCCTCCAAGGTAACAGATGAGACATAAAGTTCCGTCTTTTTTCCGTCTCTATAATCCACCAATCAGCACATCGGAGGTCCAAAAATATTAACGATAAAACAGCATATATGACCATTTATTAACTCGTGATTTAGATTTCAAGGCAAAGTTATGGGTTCAAAATGCAAATCTTTAGTCAAGATCATTTAAGTAAAGACAACATTAAGATTTACAGTGTAGAACAAATTTGTTATTTAGCCCCAGTAGCACTAATTAGACTAGAGCATCAACTAAAGATGGATAAATGAACACTGTAAAAATCACTGTGTGTGTAATGGATTCTGTGGTGTGTGTATAGCTTTTATTTTTATCTGTAATCTTTATATTTACATTTATGGCATTCGTGTATCCAGTTTGGCCTACATAAGTGCTTCGTAGTCTATCACTAAATGCACTAATACTGATTTACTAGACACTTTATTAACTAAAGTATCGAAACACTTTACTTTATATTTATATATGTTTTAGCATTTCAAATGTAGTCTTAAAAAAAGTATTTTTACTAGATTTTGGAGCCTGACTGTGGGGATTAACTAATTCAACCACAATAGCATTGATGACTTGAGGCAATAATGTTGGCTAAAAAGGTCCTGAGTACCAAAAATGTTCAGTGGGGTTAAAGTCAGGGCTCTGTTCCGGATTTTTTCCACAATCATGCTTTCATGGACGTCAGGATCTTTGTGCACAGAGACATCCTCATGCTGAAACAGTGTATGTGTCTCTTAATTCCTGTGAAGGAAATCCTAATGTTAAAAAATCTCAGGAAGTAAACATAACCTTGTCTCCTTGTGTAGTGATGCAGTGCTGTTAGTGTTCCCGACAGAGCTCTCATCATTTAATATTGCTCCGCACTATTTTTATATCAACTTATATCAATTTTATTTAAACGGTGACAGCCTAAACTAGAACTTTTGAGTTACAGCTATAAACTGAATCTGTTCCTGTATTATAAGATGCGAATGATTGAGAGTAGAAGAGGGGAAGAAATACATGCTGTAAAATATTCGGTGACATGATTATTGAAAATCTAGCACTATGTGTTGTGTTTCTTGGGGTTAAAATAATCGTTTTTGTATCTTTAAAAACATATCCAGTGACTAAAATAAGACTTTTTATAACATTAAAGTAACATTTTCATGTGAGATTTGAATGTTGTTCTTTTTTTCTCAAAAGAGATTTCAGACATGGTATGAAAAAAATAAAAACAGATTCAAAAAGGGCTTGAAATCAGCTTCCATATAGCATCAAAACCTGTAATAGGTCAAATTTCAACATATGATATGATGGGATTCCCATATCACATCGCATTTCAAAAAATCAATCTGTCATTTAATAAACTCTTGGACGGCCCCTGGTGGCCATGGATGCCCTATGTAGCCGCTTAGTTTGCTAATGCCTTGGGTTGGAATTTCAGGACTACTAAATAATAAAATCTCAGTTAAAATGACTCCCTCAAGTCGAAAGGCTGTCAATCTGTTAATAAGGTTAAATAAAAATCTATATCTCTGTTTGACCAGTTCTTGATCAAGCTGAATCTGTCCAGCAACATTTTGGAAGTACTTTCAGTTCAAAACTACTTTTTAAGCACGGTAGCATTTCTTTGAATGGTCTAGCTGGTAAACTTTGGTGCTGCTATAAAAAACAAAGTCTTTTGTGAGCAAAACAAACTCTGCAACTCACTGACAAGTCCCTCCAATACATCCACTTTTTTTTGTCCTAGAAATATACCCTGCAAAATGCTTGGTCCATTTCCACCACTGGTTGCTGACCTTGCATTTCTAGCTCAGCTCTTTGCATTGTGTTGTACTGCTTAGTTTGTAATTAAATTCAGTTCTTGATTCTCTCGGTTTGCCTTAAGTCGATGTTTCCAGAGTCAGTGGGATATGGGGTGTGATTAATTACAGAAAAAGCAAGTAGAGGTGTTAAACCAGGTGCCACGGGAGTTCAGAATGGAGCTAGACACTGTGAGCGATCAGTGTGGTGGAAAATAAACTCTGAATAACGTATCGCTATAGCTCCCTTGCAGACACACTACACTTCACATCAGGTAGTGAGCATACGCTCTCCAAATTTTTGCGAAAAAATCATGATTTTTAGAAATTTTATTGACATGGGCGGTTAAATAAATATTCACAAATTGCAACACACTACATTACACACTATATAAGAGAATGTGAACACCTCAGCAACCAATGAGATTGTTGTTTTCCCTAAAGAGTTGGAAGCATTATATTGTCTATGCTATAGCTAAACACTTCTGGAACGAACTGGAACACCCTAGACCTTCATACCCAACATCACTTAGCTTATCTTTGTGGTTAATTTACGAACAAGTGTAAAGCACAGGAGGGCATCTTCTCAACTGCTCAAACAGGTCAGCAAAAGTATTGACAAAAGATGGAGCCTAGAACCATAGACCCTGAGCCTAAAAATCCAGATTCTTTCAGGGTACATTTATATTTACAGCATTTGGCAGACGTCCTTATACAGAGTGAGTTAAATTTATCTCATTTATACAACTGAGCAATTGGGGGTTTAGGGCTCGCTCAGGGGCCCAGCAGTATTAGCTTGGAGGTGATGGGAATTAAATCTCAATCCCACACACACAGCTGCTAGTATAGTACTAACTTTGCTAGCAATAATAACGTATGTCACTAAAAGCAATCGACCTGGTTCTCTCCATTACTTTTCTCCATGATATTGAAGAGATCCAGTGATTGATCAAACAGTCTGCATACATGCAAAAAGAGTGTGTTTTGAGGCTCCGTCGTTTTCACACAAGTGAATGTCAAATATTTTTCAGTAGAAGTATTTATATAATCCATACCTTTAACATGTCATAAAGAGTGAATAACAGTTTTATTATTATCTACTCAGCCTGATGTAACACTCAGCAGAACACAGCCTAGTCATACATGGACAGTGGACAAGTACTTCTAGAGAAGACTCACACACTGCATGACCTTTCACATAGCGAGATTCCATAGTATCATTCGGAACTAATAAAAACTAGAAAATTGTGGACACAAAGGTTGGCAGACAGGCAGCCAATCAGAGCAGCGAAGCGAATTTAATATCAGCAGGAAGAAGAGAGGAAAACATTACACAGTTGGTAGGGGTTTGCTTGTTCCTACTGTCTCACACAGTGATTTCTTTTGCTTTCTCTTTTCAATAAGGATAGTGAAGCCGGTGTGTCCTGAACAAACTGTACTATACCAGCTACATGCCTTGCTTCTTCACCTCACTGCACCAACACGATCAATGGATTCTTCACTACATGTCTTTTCTTCACCTCCACACTGAGTAAACCCTGCATGTCTACCCAATTACTGGCCCCTACATGTCTATGTTCTGCCCTCATGGCCCGAGTTGCTACAATATGTACATAGAATGTTTAAAATTATTTATAAAAACCGGCACTGTGGTCGTGCTCTGGCAACAACGGTTTGATTCTGGCTTGGGTCCCTTCTGGTCCTACTTCCCTGTTTCATCTCTCAATCTGTCCTATCAATAAAGGCAGAAAATGCCCATACAAAAAATGATATCAATAAAGATTATGGACAAAATAGGAGACCACAGGGTGTTTACAGAGCTCTTATTTAGAAAGGGTCAGTGTGTCATGGCTTTCATTCCAACTTGGCAGAAAATGTGATTCCACTTTTTTAATCAGTTCATCTGAGTCGCCAACTTAATATTAAGTTTGCCTCAAACTTGGCTGTAATAAAAGCCTACAGTCACAATGGTCCTTTCAGGATCAGATTAAAAACCTTTCACTTTTATGACAGAAGTATATTAAAATCACACACACACACACACACACACACACATGACTGAGAAGATAAGAGAAGCTCGGTCAGTTTTTCTTTTTAAAATAAATTATAAAGAGACCTAACAACACTATAGGTTATCCGCAGAAGCCAGCTTGTTAAGCGCACTCTTGTGGAGACAGCTGCACTTCTGTTGTCTTGATCCCTCAAGTCTGTTGAATGTCATTACATTTCTGTCATGATAACAGATTGCATGCAAAGCCAGAAGTCTGCTTCAAGCTATGAACGACTTATCTTTATAAGGTGGTGTTTCCTGACACATACAGCGTGTTGTAGACCTGATCCTCCCTGCAATGTATCTTACTACTGTCAGCTCAACAGCAGACATAGTGCTGGATCTGCTATTATGCCTCTGAGGACCATTAGACAGAGTTCTGTGCTAAGCTAGGTTTGTTATTTAACTCATTTTAAAGTGTATGCACATTAATGATGTATGCTGCTGGCTTGTAGGTGTTTTTATAAATCAGATCCAGCTTGCCTCTGTGGACTGGCACTTGAGGCTGGATTAGAGAGAGCAGATGGCACTCAGAGCCTCTTAGCTTCTTCAGTGGGCTCAGTAGACAGAAGAAAATGAACAACTAATCACAAAAGAGAGTCTTAAAAACGAGTGACGCAGGACAAACTTCAACATTGATTACAAGAAGTTCATGCTGATTAATGTAACAACTACACTGTGAAGATGTAGATCATGCCACTTTATACATCATTTGGATCAATTGATGGGCAATAATTTTCAGTGCAATACCTGCCTCATTTTTGTTATTAAAATCGGACATTTTTCCGCTATCTGTTTCACTGTTGCTATTTATTTCAAACAGTGTAGTCATGTATATTTTGCTTCGTATTTTATGTTATTTTACTTATTCACAACTGCAACTTCACTAAAGGGATGATTCTAAAATAATGATAAAATAATCTGATTACTTGATTGTACTCAAGCCAAATTCTATTTGTCACATACATGATTATACACAGTATAACATATAGTGAAATTTGTTTCTTCGCATATCCCATCTTAGTAAGTTGGGGTCCGAGCACAGGGTCAGCTATGATACAGCGCCCCTGGAGCAGGAAGGGTTAGGGCTCTTGCTCAAGGACCCGAGAGTGGCAGACTTTGGCAGGCCTTCCTGGTCTTTCGATCATTTCACATAATTAAATCAATAAGACAATATTAAAACTCACAAACAATTAATATCTGTAAATTAAAAGTTAGGGGGTAATTGTCTCTCTGCTGATCCACCAACTGGGCGGCTGGATACAGGCTGGATAACGACGATGTGCTCGGAAAAAGAAAGAAACAGACTTATGCTAGCGTAGATGCCATTCTATTTACGACAGACAAATACATTGTGCAGTATTGGAGGTGTACCCGTGTTCCGGTTGACCTGATTTAGTAAGTGAGAGAAAACTCTTCCACCCCCCACCGTATACACACACCTTAATGAAAGCAATGCTTGTGTCTGTTTTTAATGTTATAGAGTAACAGAGTGTCGAGTCTTACATTGGCCTTCCTTCATCTGGGTTTTTTCCTGAGTGTTTTCGGTTGTAGGGAACTGAAAAACACTGAGGAAAAACCCCAGATGAAGGAAGGCCAATGTAAGACTCGACACTCTGTTACTCAACATTGAAAGGTGTTTTTGTTTCTAGCTGCCAATTATCATTTCTACCATTGGTTCTATCTCGGAATTATAAATAAATTAAACCACCCCAAATTGGACCAGACCATTACTAAAGACTTTTAAGCAGGGGCACTGCTAACAATTTCGGGTCCTATGAACGGTGTTTCAGTACTGGTACTAACTGTTAGTTTTCTTACCGATGATTGACACACCATTTTTTGTAGTAATGTTGTCTCTGGTCGTCTAGTCTGTGCACGTTCATGCGTCCAGGGGATGTGGGTTTGGCCTGTAAGGCTTTGAACAGTACTAATAATCTACAGTTAGCATTTTCCAAGACGTCCCACTGCACCAGTCCCGTCTCTACAGATTGTGTAAATAAGTCATCTATTTTTAACAGGCACTATTACTGGGCTCCTGATGCAGATGCCTCCGTAGGGTAATAACTGTAAAGTGGGAACTGAGAGGTGTGTGTGTGTGTGTCATGCATAGGTTTTGTAACAGACCTAAAATCTAACTTGCAATGTTTACTAAAGTAAGAAAAAAAACCCCAGAAAAGTGAGGAAATAATTCTTTCTGTGCTTTTTAAGAAGTTTTCAGGGCAAGCAGTGCTTACAGAGGAGTCCATCTGGCGCATGATTTTTTCTTTCAGATTCCATGATTTTCATATGATTTTTTTCATAGTTAATTTATTTATAAATAACATTTTTCCTTATGCTTTCTATTTTAACTTGTAAAGATTTCTATGACAGGCTATTTTAAACAACTGCGTATGTACGGCATGTCATTCTATTCCTCAGATGGGCTTTTCTCACATGAATAATTCTCCTTAAAATGCATGGAAATTTTGACATTTTCCTTGACACATTTTTAACGTGATCTGTTTTTTTCTGCTCTTTTCCATACAGACACATGTCTTAGGGATGACAAAATCCAGATAGATAAAGAAGTATCTTATGTTTTTTTTATTGCCTTTCTTATGTATTTCTGATATCTGAGACACGGACTATGCAGGATCGATATACGACGAGTAGAAGATCTGTGAAAGTAAGCAGCTTATACGTGCCCAAGGTGAAACAGACCACCAATCTCAGAATCCTTATTACAGAACTTCTGTTTCTTTACCTGTACAGCTCACCTGAGAAGCTCACCTTTTTCAGGAGACGGGATAATTATTGGAAAGGTTTGTCGGAGGGTGTTGGTGTTTTTTCTTCTTTAGATTCACATATATGCTTGATTTTCATTTATAGTTCCCTCCCATCTGGTTTTAACCTCAGCCACCAGTGCACATGAATCTCCAACCCATATTTACGAACAAATGAGGTGTTAAATCATTGCAGTGGTAATTAAAAGGGTTCTCTCACACATGCTTTTCCCTCTAGTTCATATTGGTTTGTTACCCAGAACAAATGGCTCATTAAAATTATTGTAATGGTTCTACGTATCCTTCGGCTCTGTACTGCAGCACTAGGAATTTAAAATGGAACAATTGCTGTTCAGTGGATTTTTTTTTTTTCATTCAGACTATAAGGATGTCAGTCCTGAAAATAATGTAAAAAGTGAATTAATCTAAAGCATTTGCCAGTTTTAATAGTTTTTAGCTCCTTTTACAGTAAATTACGTAGACATTTTTCACTTGTTGAAAAGAAGTGTCTATACGAGACACCCGGCTGAATTCACCTGTAGGAAATGTTGTAGGTTTGCTGTAAAGACTCTTGTGTGCTCATTTAGGCACTTTAATTCCCAACATAATAAACATAATGAATATTTTAACACATTGAGTGCTGATTGATTTTCCTTCTACGCCTGTACACGCCCCAGTGTTACACAGAAAAGGATTTTTCTCAACCTTGTCTCTGTTCTTACATTTTTTTTTTGTAACAGGTTGTATTAATTTTTAAGAAAACTAATTGAAGCCCCAGCATGGCATAGCTGCCACCGTTGGGCCCAATAACCCTCTCCGCTCCAGGAAAACTATACTATGGCTGACCCTGTACTCCAATACCAGCTTCCAAAGCTAGAATAGGGGTCAAAAAAGAATTTCACTGTGCCGGTTCGTAATGGGTTGCAATAATAGCAGCTTATTGTAAGCATTCCTCTTTATTTCTCCACAGTTTATTCTGTGAAGCTGCATCGTGACAATGTGGCGAAAAAAAACCCCAAACTGAACCGAATTGATTAGATTTGATTTGGTTTTGTTTGCAGATGGATCCTGCATTTGAACAAGGCATTGAAAGTACTGTACACTGTCGGGGAAGAACAGAGGCTCAGACTGTCTGCTTGCTTTCTGTGAACCATAAAAGATGCTCTCTGGATAGAGACTGGCTGCAGAAAGTCTGGAAACCTTGGCCGTTTTGAATGTCTAAAGGCCGTCCAAGAGGACATATGACTGAGCAAAATGATGTTAAGTTTTCTGTCGTGTCATGTTTAGGGGCCTGGACATGTTCCCAACAATAACCTCTCAAAAATGTCCAAACTCAACCGTTTCCACTCATATAAACACAACAGCCTAATCATTCTATCAGATGGGTTTGGGTTGTTTCCAAGCTAAAAAAAAAAAGCGACACACAAGTCTTCCAGAAATCCAGGCTTCGTCTGAAATTGCATACTACTAGTATGTACTACATTTAAGTATGTACTTTCCCACTGTTAAAAAAGTATGTTCTATATAGTATGGTTGTGGGTAGTATTAATGGAATTCGCACATACTACATCCACCATTTTGATATTGACATGTGACATATGATGTCACAGCAGCCCATATTTAAAGTTGGATTAAAGCTACCTAAAGCACTTAAAAAGTGCCGCATCTGCGCTTTTCGCCACTTCCACGTATGACGAATAGTCTACTGTATGACCCTGTCCCAATACCTGCACTTGCACCCGTATGCCCCTCATTTGCGAGCCATTAAACTGTCCCAATATTACACGTTATCAACTAAAGTATGCATGTTTAAAATTGCACTTTGTGGAAGACCTTAGGGGTATAAATGTGGGTATTGGGACAGGCCCTATTTTGCATACTAAGGATTCAGAAATACTTCTCTCCTCACCTATTATATAGTATTGAAGTGTGCTATTTTGGACTGGGCCCCCTGTCCACTTCAACTATTTAGAGAGTAACTTTGAAACTCCTGAAGCGTTTTAGTTTAAGTGTGCTGTATGTATCAGACATATAGCCTTATAGACTTATTAGGTAACAATCAGGTTTTTTTTTATTGAAGATATCTGAATGTTAGATTTCAAAGCTAAAATAGAGACAAAAACAGTCCGGACTGTGTATATTATTCTTATTATTCCAGAAAAAATGTGTTATCTCCATATAATTCTTGGTGCTTGTGGGCATGCTTTAGATTATCACAGCACTCTAATGACTATGAGCTTATCTGCTGACTGCCACAACTACACAATGCAAGAGTAATTACCTGTGGAAAATCAATTAACTACGCAGTGTTAAGGAGCCCAGATTACAGCCATAATTAATTTTGCGAGTATAAACAACCAAACAAAATAACTTAACCAGCACTTCCTGTGCGCTTTATTTCGCTTTCCTGCCGCAAAAATATTTTGCATAGCATTAGGCTTGTTGCGATAGTCGGTGTTGACGGTGTAACATTGGTCACTTTCCCAAGTATTTGCCCAAGTATTTGTTTTAATCAAATGTTTACTTAAAGTAAATAAAAAAAACGTAGTATATCACGTGATAAAAGAAATTTAACTCCTACTGCTGATCCGTGTGCAGAAATTAGCGCTCAGCATTGCATCCCATCACAAATCAGCAGTCACGTGCCGAATAACAGGCGGGAAAATTTCCTCACCGTCACAATATACATAATTTAAAAAAAAAAGAATAAGAATTTGACAGGGTCAGACGTTACCAGCATTACATTCCAAACTGCTGGACAAGGACTTGAGATTGTGTAATGAACCTGAATACATCACTTCCTTTATTATATTAAAACAGGGAAGAACCTGTATTACAGTCGATTTTAACATTATGAGCTGTTGAAGTTTGGCGCTGGCGTTTGAAGTGAGGAGCGCCGAGATCCGGACAGAGGCAGCTCCAGCAGAGCCTGGACAGTTTGAGTGATGCGGCTCAGTCCTTCGTCCTCCAGGATGAGCTGAGCTGGACACAGGGAGTCCTGATGGGGTTCAGAGAACAGTTCAAAAACAGGTGAGAAATCAGAATGTGGAAAACATGTCATGAAGCAAGGTGACGCAAAACATGCGTGCATGCGCAGATTAGTGGCAGTCATCATCAGTCGTCATTTCTATTGCATATTCTGATTTTTCAGTTCCTGTCCCTAGTGACCTATTCTTTCTTTTCTTGTCCCCTCCGATTTAGCCTTCCCCTTTTAAGCTCTCACGCATCAGTTTAAGTTCAGGCATTGTTTTATGGATAGCCAATGAGCTCACAGGCCACCGTAGTGCAGGACTGGAACTGAAAGACGCTTCAGTCAGGTCACAGGTTTTGTGCAGAAAGGACACCGAAAGCAGCAGCAGCAGCATTACCAGCATGCACACACTACCAATACCACACACTCCAACATTAAACAAGGCCACTTTTCCAAACTCGGAGCTTTAACAGCCATGCATTGTTTTCTTTTTTTTCCTTGCAACGAAGCAAAAAGTGCTGTTTAGTTCCCAATCAGTGTATCTTCAGCAGCTGAAGATGCCAGAACATGTTTCAAACTCACTCATGCACAAATCACTTATTTCCTTCATCTCACAGTAAGGATGGATTTTAAACTTACCTTAGCAGTAAGCAAACACAACCGTAAGAGACTTTAAAGCTATAAGACACGCCTGATGGAGGGATGATTGGCTTGAAAAAGAAAAACAAACAAACAAACACACAGACACACTGGAAGCAAAAATACAACAGAAAACAGACAAGAAAGCAGCACAGATAATACAATCTTTTTTCTTTTTTTTAATAATTACAGCAAAAAAAAAAAAAAAAAAGAATCTATAAACTTACAACTGACCTCCTTAAATACATGAGGAATATAAATATTACAAAATACATCTTGCTTCTTAACAATTTCTTTAAACGTTTACAATTTAACTCCAGTGAGTTTTGGTGCTTTCATAACTGGCGAAACCCCTAAGAGACATTTTGGTTGTAACATTATTGCAGATCTTTGCTCCAAACAAGAACCGAAAATAGTTGAAAAGAGAAAAAACAACAACAAAAAGGGCAGCAATTGTGGGTAGTTCTTTAACATCCCTGCTCTGAATAAACAACATGGCTTCCGTTTATAGCGAGTCCTTCGGGTGATTTTATGTGATTATATATATATATATATATATATATATATATATATAAAAAAAAACTCATTTTAACTTGTTGGGGAATCTGTGTGGATTGTAGGTCCAAGAAGAAGAAGAAAAAACTTCTTTAAAATTTCGAAGACGTTAAAATGCATTGTGGGGAAAAAGGATGCGACAAATTAAATAAGTAACCTGAAATTAACTTTTTTTTTTTCCTTTCTCACATTTTCACTTCTAAATCAACCCAACCTTGTGGCTTCTCCTCTCCTCTGTTACTTTAGCTTTGTTCTCCCCCCTTGTGCCCTTATCACTCTTTCCAGATGAGCGTCTGCTCGTTAGTCAACTGTCTGCAAAGCTGCTAAATCACATTAAGTATGCAGGGAACACAAAAGCAACAGAAGCAGACAGTACAGAGGAAACATGGGTACTCGTGGGCCTAAAACCAACATTACTGAAGCAGTTAAAATGAAGCATAAGACGGTTTTATTGGATGTTGCTTCACTTAGTGGAATTAACAGTGTTATATATCTATATCTATCTCTATATCTAAGATCTATATATCTATATCTATATATATAGATATAGATATAGATATATAGATATATATACACAAAAACTGATATTTACTGATCTGAAAAATTTGGGGAGAGACTCTGGGCTGTTTCTATTATCGAAACTGTATATAATCTGTCTAAAACTTCATATTAAATGTAAGAAATATCCTAACATCTGCTAGTGAGACCGTGTTTCCTCCTAACACTGCTGCATGACACAGGAATGCATGAATAAATAAACAATAAGTTAATTTCACACAGCAAGCTGACCAAAACAATACACATACATACATCAGAAAACATTACTTCAGTACCGTAAGACATTTCTCTTGGAGTGCAGTTGTGCGACACTACTGCCCCCAGGTGGTCACAGTCGACAGAACAGAACAGAACAGAACAGAACAGAACAGAACAGAACAGAGAAACGAACGCAAACATTTCATTCCAGTCCCTTAAACCTTAGTATTTCAAATAAAATATCCTGATCAAATCTCTCTAAACAAATTGTAAACTAGGGCTTTAGAACTCGTTCAGACAAACTGCTCCGAAATAATAAATAACGTACATTGCAGTAGGTCTAAGAGACTGGAATAGACATGGTGGACATTGCAGGCACTTACATTTGCAAGCACTGAGACAAAGTGGTTAAAAAATTTAAAGCCCTTTAAACAAGATGTGAGCGGATTTTACATTTTGTGCCGGTGGCTAAATAAATCGTTATAAAACACACTCCTTCCCAGGATATACAAAACACTACATCATCCTCGAAGCTCGATCCCGTGTGTAAGCTAAGGCAAAGCGGTGGCGAAGCCCTTTGGGAAGTGGATACTAAAAGGAGATAAATACCACTTTATAAAAACAGACTATTTCTGTTTAAGATCATCTGGCCCTGAAGAATAGTTTAAGGGTTTTTTAATAAGCTCCCCAGACAAAAAAAAAACAAAAACAAACCTTCATCCATCAATAGCAGCAGATAGACGAAGGTAAGATCTTCAAATCCTAGTCAGTTTGCTGGCCAGATTGAGGGATTGATACTCAAGCAGAGCTCAAGTCTGGCACTCGCAGGAACCAATCAACATGCGTGATAGCACTCTTACTCACATGCCTGCAAAATCACCTCAACCCCCAGACTGAGAAAACAAGCTGCTCTCGAAAAAATCCTAGTAGACAGGGAAAAAGTCAGAAATTTACCACAGAAGATCCCAGCATATGTAACAGGCCAGGATGTGCTTGTGATTACAGCATGAAAGCAATAGATTTAGTTGCATTACTGACAGGAGCACGAAACTTGTCTGCTATAAGAGGATCGTATAATGATACAACAAACAACTAAAAGGAAATGTTAAATGGCAAGATGCAACACATTTAACCTGATATATATATATATATATATATATATATATATATATATATATATACTGATTTTCTTGATAGAGTGAGATATTTTGCATTGGAGGTCATTTAAAGTCGATGCAAAAGCCCCTTATTTGTGCACAGAATACAAGTTATGCAACACAATTCATGGCCACATTCAACCCACAGTCAAGAGTACAAATCAGCAAAACTGTCCAGTCTCTACATCGGAGAAATGATGTCACTCTCTAGCTTTAGATGGAGTTAAAACAACATTGGCCAAACTACAAACGCCTGCGGGTTCTTATAAGCAACTTTCCTATAGTGTGTTCAGCTGCACTGTATTGTACTAGTGGGTTAAGACGCCGGCACTCACATCCACACTTTTGGGCTCAGGCAACCCAGGTTCGATTCCGGCTCAGGTCCTTTCTGGTCCCCCTCTCAACTCAGTTTCGTCTGTTTAAAATAAAGGCAAAATGCCCCCAAAAAATAACCCAAAAAAAAGATGGCTTGTGGGTTAATGCAACAATTTAAATCAGCAGGCAAAATACCAAAGTAGTGAACACTACTTCTAACACTATCAGAACCTTCTGCTGGTTTTCACATCGAACAAAACTGACAATATCATGAAGAGGAAGCAAAGCAAAAGAAATGATAAACGAGGCTAGTTTATGCCTGGGGAGCTTATATATAATTTTTTTTTTGACGCAAGTCTCTCTGTCCATAAACATGTAACAGTATTAAGCATTCATTTATACATTTCTGCTTAAGACATTAACAGCATAAAACAACCTCTGTGTGGGTTTTTTAAAATCTTTGTAGTGTACAAGTGTGTGTGCAGTTGCTAGGCTGTCTGGACAGCAGTGCGGCTAGTTCTACATTGGACGCTTCTTTCTATCTAGGCAGCGTTTGCCCTGAATGCATGGTGTAGAGGTGCACAGCGGCGAAGCCTTATGAACACATGGAAGCATTACACGCTGATTGGATCTCTCGTGTAAACACACATATGCGCTTTATGCAGTAAGTTGGTGGTAGAGCAGGTAGAGCAGGCCCATGACGAGGCAGTAGAAGAGCAAGAAGCCGGTGGGGACGAGGGAGAAGGGAGAGACAGAGGAAGAGGGTGTTTTCATCTCCTCCTTCAACTCCTCTCCTTCACCTCCTCCTATGGACAAGAGAGAATCCACACAGCGCTGCACTGCACGCAGCTTACTGCAGAGGATATCAGACGCTAGACAAACCTCCGTCTGAGGGAGAGAGAGAGAGAGGTACAAGGAAAGGTCGAAAGCGAGAATGAGGCAGCAGAAAAGAAGCAGAGTCGGAGAAAAAAAAAAAGAAATAACAGGAAGGAAAATAAAAAAAGAGAAGCATATAAAGAACAATTCAGTAACACGCTGACAGTTACATACATCAAGAAACGCACACTTAAAGCAGCACAGACAAAAAAAAATCTTGGCTAAATCCACATACCTCAGGAACCCCCAGCTTGCGGCAGGCGGTAAGGAAGTTTTCGACGTTTAGGCGGCACTTGGCGGCACTTAGTTTGGGCTGAACAAATCAACGAAAGGGAAGTTTTCAAAGTGAGAGTTCAGAGTGCTTAAGTGGGCTAAAGGGGAAGATCAATATCACTGAAGACTCACCACAGCAGGGGAGGGAATGTGGATGATTGACACCGACCGAGGGCGGACGTGATTGGCTAGCTGGCAGAGGATGGTGCCGTTGGATAACGATTCGCCGAGATCGTCTGGGAGGGTGATTTTCAGAGATGACTCCACAGACTGACAGATGGTGAGAAAAGAAAGATGTTAGATGATTCTGTCAGTGGCAAAAAAAAGGAATGAGACAACCTTGAGAAGTTGACTGACTGGCTGATTGTCAGTGGAGGATAGTAACATGTTTTATTTACATTGTTAGAGTAGATTTTTGAAAAAAAATGTACTTTTAAGAGCAGGTCTAACTGGGTTTACTTTTACTCAAATTTACTTTTGCTATTTAACCAATGATAAACCAATACAGTATATCCTATGGGTTTAGCACCAGTGGACACAGACCAACCACAGACTTGCATTCAATTAATTTTTACACTACAAAGAGTAAAATGAACAGTTAAATAACGTGGCGACTTCTATTTGCACCAAAACAAGTAGAGCTATCAGTGTACAGGAATTCCAGCAATAATGTTGCGGTAAGTTTCATGATAATGACTATTTGAGAGCGATTCTGCAACTACAGGCAATTTAACATTTCCGTAATTACTATAAAATCTCACACATTGACTTCCTTTTTTGTCTTTTATTGCACATATTTTATGTTGTGGATTGTTAGTATTTTTTCTCGATTCAGAATTTCCCCCTCATTTAATCAGATCCAAAGTAACTCACAACAAGATTAGTCTTATTTTTCTGTACTTTATTACTCTTATGCAAGTCACTTTAAACATGAACAGTTTTACTTGAGCAATTACTATGTAAAATTTTTAGCTACTCTACCGACCTCTTGACTGTGTGGAAAGGGTTTACTAATAAACATTAACGTTGCTCTTCTGACTGCTGTACAGGCATGAATACGCAAGTTAAATACATCCACATGTTGTGCAGTCTCTCCACATTGTCCTGCCACCCCGTAGCAGTCAATAAATCTCTTCATCAGTGAAGTGTATTCATTCATATCATTTACATTTCCATCATGTAGCAGACGCCCTTCTTCAGAGCGGCATACTGAAGTGCTTTGAGTCTCACCACTGAACAGCTCAATACTGGTACACTAGATCACGAAACAAAGTGTAGCAACTCCCAAAAACTGTTAAAAAAACAGCAGCATAGAAAAAAAACCACCTTTCTGCTTAGATTTTGCTTTAGATCTCGAGTGTTAGGTATTTAAGAAAACAGCAGGTCTTTAATCATCTCTTCAAGACAGCCAGTGACTCGGTGGTGTTGACAGTGATGGAAAGTTCATTCCAGTAAGGCAAACCTGTTTTGAGTCTTAGGAGATGGTGGGACCAATCGAATGCTATTTAACTCTACCAATGATAAACCAATATATCCTATGGGTTTAGCACCATCTATGCTAGCTAGCCTGACACAATCTCTGTAACTAACCCTATCAAGTAGCACTTATTTCTCTAAATCTGACATCAGATACTGAGTTTATTACTAACACTCTTTATATACATTTCCCATGAATATGCTGTAAAAGACTTAACATTGCAATTGTTCTACTTTCAAGGTCATTGCTGTCTCCAATTCATAGGCAGATTTTGGAGATACAATTGAACCAAAAGGTCTACACAAAGCGTTCAGTCGTGATGCTGAAACGAAAGGAGTGAACTCCAAGTGAGCTGTGTGGGAGGAGAGATGCAGTACAATTGCACTATGACTGCATGTGAAGAGCACATGAACACATGAGCTTACCTTGCGTAACTGGGCGATTTCTGCTCTCTCATCTCGTGGTGATTTGAGTGTGGATCGGGACTCGCTTCGTCCTGACTCAGCCAGAGACTGCACTGATCCTGAACACACACGTGTTTTACAACAGGTTACTTATACAATATAAACACAACTGGTGTTTCAAGTAAACCCTTTCTACAAATGTTGCTGGTTTCCATCAGAAAGAGCCCGCTGCAAGTATTAATTTGGAAGTGCGACATACTCAGGACAGAGCTGTGAAACTGACATACCTGTAGCAAACTTTACTAAACACATCTACATGGTTGGTTTACCTACACATGCACAAACACATCAGAGGGACAGCTCATGTTGGACTTTTTTTTTTTAGCATAAAGTCAGAGAGGCCAGATTGAGATGGTTTGGACACGTGCAAAGGAGGAGGGATGGTGGAAATATTAGTAAAAAGATGTTGGTCATGGAGCTGCCAAGCAGGAGACGAAGATGAAGGCCAATGAGGAGGTATACTAATGTGATAAATGAGGACATGAAGTGAGTGGAAGGAAGTAAAGAAAATACAGAGGATGATTAGGCAGATGATTGGCTGTGGCTGAAAGGTGATGATGATTGTGGTAAATTGTACTCTGGCCCTTTTATCATTGGTGATTATTTTCCTATATGACTTTTAGAAGTGTGTTTAATTTCTCTTCAAATGCAGCCATTTGCTAATAACCATCTTTTATATCTGTAGAAGAAAAAGCGCAGTACTTTCATCCATTTATAATAAATAGCTGTGAGTCAGACAAAAAAATATTTTATGACAGCATCGACAGTTGTTTCATTACCCAAACAATTTTTTTATTCTCTCTTAATTTTGCCTATTATTTAAAGTAGAACTGCAAAGAAGTCACAGTTTTAACTATTCAAGAACACAGACACTAAAGCCTCTTCTACATATAGTAAACACCTCCTAACAGACAAGGAAAGTGGAAACTCGTTAATTAACTTGTCGGACTGCTAATTGAAAGATCGGGGGCCCAGTAATGTAAAGATAAGTGTATAAACAATTCCACTGTCCTAACAATTACACTAAAAACATAAATGTTGATTGATTGATGATTGTGTGGATGATTGTGTGCAAATCGTCTAGTTTTGGATAAAAAAAAAAAAGTGTTCTTGATGGTCTTGATAGTATTCATTGTATGTTGCTTTGCTCTGTGTGTACCTGAAGCCTTGACGTTGCACCGAGATGAGGCACGGAAGAGAAAGCTGTTGGGTTTGGGAGCAGTGCCAGGCGGAGAACTTGGCGCATCTTTATATAACAAAACAAGACGCTGTCACGATTATCAACAATAAACAACAACTAGCAATAGTTAGAGGAAGTGTAACTATTAGAAAAAAATAAATAAAAATTGTGTGCTGCTGCACCTGTGTTGCTTGTTGAACGTTGAAAGGATGCAGAATAAATCTGATCCACAGTCTAAAAGAAGAACACAGAGCAAAGTGTAATGAACTAACCTTCATTCTCACAAAGCATGAATTGCAAAAAACATAAATGAATAATTAATTAATTAATTAATTAAAAGAAGGCCAAAAAAGATTCAAAAAGTCTAACCACTGATCTTTGGCGGAGCCCGTTAACACTGGGGCTTCTCTCTGTAGAGTCACCACTAGAGGGAGACAGAAAAGGTCAGAACACTAAGACAGCATCACCGCCCTCGTCTGCTAGCACCTTTCACCTACATTTCCTTTAAGCATTAAACCAAAGTCATTGACTTCTGCTACATTATCTAATACGCTACAACACACACACACTGTCAAAATTGACACTAAACACAGCCGCAGCATGAACACCACCAAGACGCCGGCCATCTTACCACGAGACACTTCCTGTTCCTGCCTGCTTAAATGTTGCTGATGACTGACTTCCTGTTTTTACTGTTGTCTTCTGCAAACTGAAAGAAAAACCCCAGCAAAAAATGGCATTATTGAATAAAAAAAGAAAAACTTGTATAAATGTGTACCGAAATTAACTTTACTGCTGGAAAAGTTTAATTTTATTTCCACGACCAATAGGATTAAATTTAGTACCACTGGTTTATAAACCAGTGATGTCCTGTACAGCTCAGGAAATTACAAAGATCCAATATAAAACGATTTTATCTATTTTTGGATTTATGCATCATCAATATGCAACATATGTGTTTACTGCCTGCCAATGAACCTCTTTTCAGTTTCAGATTTCTGCTGCACCCCAGTGTTATCTGCACTCACCGCTCCCGCTGTTGCTGCTGTGCACGCTCCCTCTCCTGCCAGAGCTGCAGTGTGCCAGGCCGCTTCTTCTCCTCGAGTGTTGGGCTGGATGGAGAGCCTGCATCAGCCGAGTCACTGGCAACACTCCTTCTGCAGAGAGGAGAATTACATAATCAACAGACATGCTGCAGCATCCCTGCCTTCAAAAATGTGCAGCATTTCAGGTTTTAAGTCTTATGACTGGAACTAAAGGTTTCAAGCTCAGCTGAATGTTGAGGTGTCTGTGCACACAAAGCTATAACTGCATCACTCAAAATAATGTTTTTTACCAGACTATTGTAAAGAGAATGTTGATCATTTACATTTACATTTACGTTTGGCAGATGCCTTTAGAGTGACTTAGATTTAACCATCTGAGCAGTTGCAGTTAAAGGGCTTTGCTCAGGGGCTCCCGGAGTGGCAGATTGGTGTTGTTGGGAATTCACCATCTTCCAATCAGCAGTCTAACACCTTAACCACTGTGCCACCACTTCCCACTTATCACTATTGCAGTGTTTCCCGCCCCTCCAGGAACACCCACACAAAGACATGACACTTTTGGGATAATTTATTCGAAGCTTTATAATTCATTAATGAAAATAAATTTAAATGACAACCTAATAAAAAAATAACCCTTATGCTAGAGGTGAGAGAGAAACCTGTGCACTGAAGGCTGCCAGTACGGCACGGCATGAAATATTTCATTTGATTTTCTCTTTTAAAAATTAAAGGAACCAATGCACTATTTATGTTCTATCAATTATAAATGTCCATTACTTCAGAATGACGGCAGTAAAATGATCAGCATTAGAAAGAATTTAGAATTAGGTTGCGTATACGAATCGCAAACAGATTATCAAAATGCAGCCTTCAACATTCTGCAGTGTGTAGCCAAAAATTGCAAACATCTGATATGAATGAACAGTGTTTAAGGCTGAGACTAGCAACTGATAGATGTTTCTAGACTATTTTACTACACTAAATAAAGTGGTAGCCGAGTGGTTGAGTTGTGGGAGTGCTAATTGGAAGATCTGGGTTCGATTCCAAGCACCACCTGGCTGCAACTGCTGGCCTTTAACCCCTTAATTGCTCAGTTGTATAAAAAATATAAATGTAAGTTGCTCTGGATAAGAAATAGGTCTTCCAAATGCTGTAAATGTAAATACAATGTTTTAGGTTGACAGATTTTTAAAAATTAAAGTGAGCTCTTTAATTCTAATTCTACCTTTCAATGATTTACCCATAAAATAAGTAGGTACTTAAGATACATTTTAATTTTAAACAATTAACTTAAAAAGGTAACTAAAAAAATAACTATACATTTAAAACATATGACTTTTTAATAACTAACCAAACAAACAAAAGGTTAAAAAAACCTAAATAGAATATTTTTTTTAAAAATTGCTAAATGTGTAGTGAGACAAAACATTGTTCCTCCAAATGATTCATGAAACATCAGAGAAATGAATGAGACTCCACATGACCAGATCAAGTGCATGTGGTGCTTTTTAAAGTGCTCTACATTTTTGGAAGCATATACACAAAAACCCCTGTGAACCATCAACAGTCCAGATGAGCATGTAAAAAAAAATGCAGCACATGACTTTCACGCACAAGTATAAGTAGTCTCTGCTACGGGAGACTGTATAAACATCGAATGGCGTTTAGAGTCTGGCAGCCCTGCTTTTTAGGAGGAAACCAAAATAAAAATCCTTGTTGACTTTTCCCAGCTCCTCAAACACACACACACACACACACACACAGAGGATGACCTTGTCAAATATGCCAAAGAGCTTTGGAGACAGAAAGTAAAAGGGGATTACAAAGAGTGTCAAAAAGTAGGGAAAAAAGTCAGGTTTGTCCAAAACATTCTACAAAATTTACATATTTTACAGCATGTCCATTGTAGTGAATCACAGAAGCATTTTAGTTTAAAAAAGACAGTCCTTTCCCATCAAACATGCTTGCTCCTATGGCAGCCATTTTGGATTTAGTGTAAGAACTAGGGAATCACATACCTCTTTACTATATAGCTGGCGACAAGTGATATGGCCCGAAATCTTAGTATTCAAATTATAATATGCAAAAAGTAGATAATCTACTACTCTTGCCTGGATTTTAAAGTACACATACGATGTACACTTCACTGCCGCCGTACTTTTTATGTGCTTCAAGTAGCTTTAGGTGCCTGAACGGTTTTTAACGGTCAAGAAGTACATACTTGTTTAAATGTAGTACATTCTTAAATAGTAAATGATTTCAGGTGGAGCCTAGTTCCTACCATCCCAGCCACTCAAAAGACAGTTCACAAAAAAAAAAAACGATAAAACTAAAAACAAAAAAAAAATTAATAGAGTAAAAAAAAACAACAACAAAACTATATATATATATATATATATATATATATATATATATATATATATATATATATATATATATATAATATATATATAAAAATAAATCATTAACTACAGAGGTCATGAGAATAGTATAACAATCACCCCACGCTTTAGAATTAGAAACCAGTTTTAGGTTTAGATTTCTAATACAATGGGACTTTGAGGTTTATTCATAAGGATGAGCTCATAGCCCTGCGGTGTGTAAACAGTTTTACCTGCTGCCCACTGAATCAGGGCTCTGTGAGGGCGTGGATCTGCTTTCAGTCTTCTCCTGAAAGCCACAAAGCAAAAAGATATTCACTCTAATGTAAAGATATAGAGAACACAGAAGACATGTGGCAGATAGATCAATAAATACGTTGGCTGTTTGGCAAAATAGTATTTGAGAAAATGCTTTTAAAAAACATAAATGATTAATGCATCTTGAATGCCTTTGCGGGTGATGGAGTCTGTGGAAGAGAGTCTGGTTTGCAGTTTTCCTCATCCTCTTCTGTTAAACTGCCCTCGATGAAATCCACCTGCTCCACGTCTCCATTCACTACAGATTGGGTTTATTAACAGAAAGAAGAGAGGAAAAATTAAAAAAAAGGTTTGTGTACTAGACATATGTACATCCAGGAAGCCTTTCTGTTTGTTTAACATGTAAGATGTTTAGTACCCTTGGGTGTATTCAGTAACATGCTCCTCTCGTCCTCCTCCCTGTGCAGCTCACGGGAAATTTCTGTCAATCGCAGGGATCTCTCTGAAAAATCATCAGCCGACTGGAAAGAGACAGGCAGGATGTTCCAGTGTTCACATGGCGCAAGATGAAAAACAGATTTACATGCAGATGCAATTTGATTAAATGGTTTCATGTTCCTTCCTCTTACCTCATTTCCAGACCATCTCTTGCTGCCACTGTCTACACTATTAAAGCCAGAGTCCAGACCTCCATACTGACCAAGGAACAGCTCCTGATCTGAAAGACTGCACACGCAGAAAGACGGAGAGAGAGAGAAAAGAGAGGAGAGAGAAAAAGAATGAGAGAGAGAGAAAGAGAGCGAGAGTAAGAAAGAGGAGGAAGGATGGAAAAAGAGAGAAGAAAGAGAGTGAAAGACAGGGAGACGAGGAAGGAGAGACATAGAAAATGGGGGAGATTGGGACCACAAGAAAGAAAGAGAGAGAGGGACCCGGAAGTGAAGAGAAAGAGAGAGAGAGAGAGAGAGAGAGAGAGAGGAAGAGAGAAAGAGAGAGAGAGAGAGAGAGAGAGAGAGAGGGGAGGAAAGATTGAGGAAAGAGAAAGAGAGAGAAGATTTGAGGAGAGGAAAAGAGAAGAGAGAGAGATAGGCGAGAGAAAGATTTGAGAAAGAGAGAGAGAGAGAGAGAGAGAGAGAGAGAGAGAGGAGTTGTTGTCTTAGGGTCAGTTCTCTACATCGTAATTTCTCGGCACAGGTTCAATCACCATTTTTTTATTCGCTATTAAACCACCAGAGCACTAAAATATTTTATTTACTTAACACTAAATCCATTCCAGTGATAAATTTAATTAGCGGAAATAACCGTTCCAAATTTTATGTGCGCTGTGTAGGACACAGTGCTCCCACTCACACTTAATAGGATACTAAGTGCTGTTTGTGCTTTCCACCATATTTCTGTTATCATTCACAGAAACAGACACTTCTGCAATAATAGTTTTTTTCCTTGACTTCACCAAAACCTCTTTTAATCATGGTTTGTTTACCGCTCCCACTCCTCCCTCCATGCTGTGCTCACCAGGTGCTGAAGCCACTGGGCCGCAGAGCTCTCTCTAGCTGGTCCTGGCTCCTTTTGCATGCCTCCATGTTTAAATACTTGAAAATGTGGAACTTTCCTTTGGAGCAGATTTGGGCTGGGGGCAACTGAAGGGGGTTGTTATCCAGTGCGATGAGCTGAAGATGCCGTAAGTGCCGATAGCACACGGGAACATGGGAAATTCTGTTGCAGGAGACATCCAGTCGGACTAGTGGCAATTCTGACAATTCTGTAAAAGAGAAGTTTGGAAGTCTGAGCGTCTAACTACAACTGAGAGAATAGAGAAGGGTTTTTAGTTTGTGTGTGTGTGTGTGTGTGTGTGTTTGGAGGCTGGTAAACTAACCCTCTGGCAGGGTCGTAAGCTGATTTCTTCTTAAGTTCAAATCCCGTAAACCCTCCAGCTGACCAAGTTCCACCGGCAAACACTGCAGCTCATTACAGCTCACATCCTGTAAACAGTGGATCAGAGACACTGTCTGTTTGTACGTACACTAACTTCCACACACAAACACATCTGTATGGTTTGGGTAAAATCTGGACAGGGTGATTGGGAGAATGATAAATACAGATACAGTGGTGCCCGTCGTTCGTACCAGTTGCCGAAGATGTGTAAGTCTGTGTATGGAAGCAGGAAGTACTGACAGCTTGTTGTTGCTAATGTTGAGCACTCGCAACAAAGGAAGTTCGCACACTGATGCAGGCAAACTGGACAGCTGGTTACGACTGAAACACACACATACTCACTTAAACATTTCTACAAAAATGACAAGCATAATTGAATAAATAAAGAGGTATTAAGCTGTGCCACACAGTGTGTGTGTGTGTGTATGTACCTGATGTTGAGGTAGGTGAGAGCCTGTAGCTGGCAGAGGCTGGATGGGACTGAGCGCACACAGTTGTGGTAGATGCTAAGTGTCTCTAGAGAGATGAACTGGCACAACTCCTCCGGGACCTCACACAGCCGATTCTTTGACAGATCTGACAAAAACAAAACACCAGAAAGATCAACAAAATGAACAATAAAACAGAAGAAACATAGAAATATCTTAATTTGTGCTGCTACAGAGGCTCTAATCAATGTGTATACCAGATATATAATTTAAAAAAAGCTACAAACTAGAAAGAAATGAACAATGGCTTCAATTATAGGATAAAAACAAACCACTGATATTTTTATAACTACGTCAATCAAGCGAATAACTATAGAACTACTTCCTTTAATTTTATACACATTTTATTTAAAACAGCTAAACATTAAAGATGCTTCAATTAGCTTTAACTATAAAACATCTTTACACATGAGCATTCATTTTGTTGTCATGTACACTGACAGGGAAATTGATGATAGTGATAGTGATAGTGTGAAAGTATTATTACACTGTTATTATTTTATTACATAATAACAATGAGTATTACTATACTCTCGTCCCTGATGCCACTATGATCTGTCTCTTGTGCTCATTGGATAATGGAGGGCAGAAACAACATACCAGCTTGATTAGAAGTGCTATGTTAATGACAAGAAAGTATTTAACATAGCAAAGCTATCATGCATGTTTTACTTATTTCGTAATTGTGTTAAAATAAACAATTGCATGTGAGAAGTAAAAAGGCATCAACATCATGTGAGAAGCACGGGTCCAACTGCTAGGGGGAAAAAAAAACGTTTTTAACGCTGTGAACGCTCGCTCTTCTGCGAGATTACAGCAGGGTTCACTAGACTCACAAACAGAAGAGCGCAACACTACATTTATATTTCCATCCATTTATCCATCCATCCATTTATATAATTAATCCATTTATCCATCCATCCATCCATTTATGTACTGATCCTTTTATACATCTATCCATTTATATAATCGATCTATTTACATTACGATCCATTTATTCATCCTTCCATTTATATATCGATCCATTTATCCATCCATCCATCCATTTATCCGTCCGTCCGTCCATCCATCCATCCGTCCATCTATTAATTCATTATCCGTCTATCAATCTATCAATCCATTCATCCATCCGTTCATTTATCCATAAATCCATTCATCCATCTATCAATCTATCCATAAATCCATCCATTCATCCTTTTTCTAATCCATCCATTTATCTATTCATTTATCCATCCATCCATCCATCCTTCCATACATACATTTAGTCTCAGTAATTTTTTTTTAATGATTTGTTTTACCACCCATAGTTTCTGTTAGCTACTGCCCTACTTTTCTGCACTGAAAACAGGGCTCTTCATAGCTCTTTCCCTATAATCCGAATCTTAGCTTATAAAGTTCTTAGGAACTCTGTTCTGAAAGTAGATAAGCCAACAGTACAATTCAATTCACAGAATTTCTTTCACTTGCTGAACAAAACTAATCTCAATAAATACTTATCCTGTTCCACTGCATTTCATCAGCACTACTCTGGCCACACAAGACAACAAGCTGTTGGTCTGTTTATTACATTATAACATTAATAGAATCACTTTAAAAAAGAAAAAAAAAGGTACACTCTTCTATGTTGCAGTTTTTAATAATGCATTAATAAAGAAGGAGAAGAAGATGAACTATAAACCACACCAGTGTCGCCCCCTTTTAAACATTATCATCTGTTTTAAATCAAACAAAGGAGCCACTTGACCTCTCCAATGTTATTGTCTTTAAGGCACTCTCGTTCACACGGCCCACTACATCTCTAATTCTGGTTTCCCAAAACGCGCACACGCACACGCACACACATACATACACACGCGCGCACACGCACACACACTTCTCCCTCTGTGGCTCTGGACACAAGCTCATGGTATATTTATAGAGAAGAGAGGATGTTAATTAAAGGGACCAAGCATACACACACACACACACACACATAAATACACATACAAATATAGATACATATACACATATATATATATATATATATATGTGTGTGTGTGTGTGTGTGTGTGTGTGTGTGTGCGTGCATCCTTTCACTCTTTAGATTCTCGTTCAGATCTTTTGTTCAGCTGTCTCATTTGGCAAGGAAGTGTTTCCCCTTTTCACCACACACACACACACACACACACACACACACACACACACATACACACATACACACATACACACATACACACATACACACATACACACATACACACATACACATTCCCTATCCCAGAGGAGATTGTGGATTCCCAAGCGTAACACTGGCTTCCCATCAGCCTCTGCTGCTTGTACCCAGAACAGTCAAACAAGAGAGAGAAGCCTGGCTCATGGGGACGGCAATCAACAACAAACGTGACCGTTTTTACAATGAAAACTGGAAAACTGGAGAATCTGGAGTGTTTTTTTGGGACAACACACATTTAGCATAAACTGCAGATTACTACTTAATCATTGAGACTTATTTTTTAAAGAATATACTTTGAATTTTACTACTAATAGCTCTAAACTTTAAACAAGGTAAAACTAGTATGTGGCATCGGCTAGCTAGCCAAGTTATTCTGACGTTGGTTGTGCCATAAGTATTTTTAAATTGTGTTCATTTACATATTTGAGATGGAGACAGAAGAGGAATGGTATGTAACCTGCCCCACCCTTCTCTTTGTCTTTTCTCTCGTCCAAAATGCGTCCACTTCTTCATTTGTTTGGCAAAGCCGACTACATCCTCTGCCTTGTTTTACTATATTAGATTTGTTTGTGTTTCTTAGTGTGAACTTAAGGCTCACATTACCGAAGGGGAGGAGCGCACTACGAGATTCAGCCTAAAGTGCAGAAGGGGGAGCAGGTGGTCGAGGAAACGGTGTAAATGGGAAACATTTACATTTAAAATAGGTCGTCTTCTACTCGTTGTCCCAAAACTGTCACTTTTAACATTGAACAACTTAAAATATTTAGTCTTCCCCGAGTCATGCTACTCCAGCAACCAATCAAAACTCAGTAAAGAATAAACTGACACACTCACTCTAACACTTTAACATACCCAAGACCCCATTAACACCGCATGAATCAAGTGATCCAATTCAGATTCTTTTCTCCATTGTGGCGCAGATCAAATACGACCCGCCGCCTTATTCATTTGTGCAAATAAACTGCATAAGAATGAGATACATGCATCAGCATCTGCCTTATAAGCAGACAGACCGGATTTTCATCATTAAATAAGTGGCACGACATCAACTCAAGTGGACAGCAACAGCGATCTATAGCACATATATTTGCCCAGGCTGCAACAAGACCTCTCCTCTTTTCTTCTTGCATAAAGAGAGCATTGTTTTTAATGACCTTTAATGTGGTGCGGAAAGCTACTACATACAATACTAAATAATTATTTCATCTTCATATATTGCGTCCAGTGATTATCATGCCGATTTGACTTACTTTTCCAGTCAGTACGTCTACCTTGAGTTGTTTTGCCGTGTATAGTAAAAATGCAAAAAAAATCTGATACGGGTCTTAAAAGAAGAGGTAAAATCGGATATAGTCACAAAATCGAAATCAGGCATCAAGTTCTGCAGTGTAACTTATATAACATGCTTGAGGACATCCATATCTGCATAAATAAACCTAAATGTCCAATGTACTTGTTCTAAGTAGCTAAACAATTATCTGCGATTTTCTATTCTTTACAACGCTTTCAGAGCCGCATTACAAAAATGTCAGTTTTGTGCAGGAACAGGGAAATTATGGGAAAATAAGTCAGATATGTAATATAAGTATTACACAGGTAGGACTAGTAAAAATAATTGTGAAACGTAGCTAAGTGTGCGATCACAAACAAAGTTATGACTCATCGTTGTCTGTTGGAATTTAAGGACCCTGCATCATAATATGCAGTCTAATGGAGGACGTTAGCAGAAATAAACGTAAACCTGAAAGAAAAAATGTATCAACACACTCAATATATAATAATAATCACATTTCTTCTCACTTTTATCTACTTAACACATGATTCTGTTCAAGCTTTTTGCATTGAAATCTTACAGATGATGTCATAAAACACATTTCCGCTGAAGTCCAACTTAAAAACACTCGCCAGCAAGTCTCAAGTTTTGTATATGTATGTGTGTGTGTGTGGTCTGTGTGGATTTGGGTGTGTGTTAGTTGATACATACACACAGCAGATGCAAAGCTGTGTTAAGTTACACTTGAGGGAATAAGCTAAGAAAAAAATCTTCATTAGTATGATACAGCAAGAGAAAGAGAGTGAGAGAGAAAGAAAAATAGGGAGAAAGAGAGAGAAAGAGAGCGAGCAAGAGAGAGAGAGAGAGAATAGAGTGAAATAGAGAGAGAGTGAGAGAGAGAGAGAGAGAGAGAGAGAGAGAGAGAGAGAGAAAGAACGAGGAAAAAAACAAAGAGAAAGCGATTGAGAGGGCAAGAGAGAGAGAAAGAGAATGCGAAAGACAGAGAGAGAAAGAGAACGAGAGAGAGTGAAAAAGCAAGAAAGAGAGTGAGAAAAAGAGCGAGAAAGAAAGAGAACTAAAAAGAGAGATAGAGAGACTGAGGGAAAGAGAGAAAAAGAGTGAACGAGCAGTAAGTCAGAATGAAATGGGTGGGCAATACAATTTCTAATAAATGTAAAAGACAGACAAAGACAGTGGGTAGGAGTCCATCTGTCACAAACACACACACACACACACACACACACACACACACACACACCTCTATAAGATTAGCTAGAGCTGATTAGCAAGTAAGATAAACAACTCCCTCATACCCATAAATAGACACAGGCACACACCTGGGAGTGTCTGTGCTTGGATACTAATCACATATGACCTAACCCAATCATTACACACACACACACACACAAACATACACACACGGGCCTGATTCCGCCCTCCTCTCTTAGTCATTAAGCATGTGTTTGAAAATTAAAGTCAGTCAGGCTGTAATGCTCTTCATTTACCCTCCCACCTGCACCCATAGAGATGCACTCATACAACCTGAGAGTGTGTGTGTGCAGGCCAGGTTCACAGAGGTGATGCGTCATGTGCCGAGTCACTGGTTTAATGAGAGAGGGACGGGGCAGGGAGACGACAGGAGTGGATAAGTTACAGGATGATGATGGTGCCAGAAAGTGCATGAAAAGAGCAGTGAAATGAGACGGATAAAAAGAAAAGAAGAAAGACAAAAGAAGTAAAAGAACAGAAACACAGGGCAGCATGAGTCGAGTGGCGTGATAGTCCATCACCTAGGCCCCGGAGACACGAGACTGGGGCCTCAGACTGAGATTTGTTGAGGTCATGTTTACGCAAAGAGACAGTTTTATAGCATGATTATGGCATGAGACTTGACTTTCTCTCTTTAAACTGCTGTATGTTGTGTAAAAAGTTGATTATTCTAACACAGGTGAAATTTTTTACAAAAAAGAAACACTAAATCTGGCGCACATTGCGCGATATTTTTTAAAAGCCTTTTCTGATTGTTGTTTGATCTCAGTCATAATGTCAGACTGTAAACAGTAGTTAGCAGCAAACAAACAGCAGTGACGGCATGTTATACAAACACTCCTCTTCCCTCTTTAACTTAATTAGGTTCTCTTTCTTGCTGTTCTGCCCACCTGACTCGCTTCCACATTTTTATGGTTTGTAGTTGTCACGCTAATTGCATCATCAGGTTCACACTCTTATTGGGCCTTGGTTTGAGTGTCGTTGTCAGAGAAGTCACACTTAAACACTGCCAAACCTTTATTGGAGGAAAAAACCGGTCCGGTGGTCATTACTCGGCTGTCAAATTAGCGAACAGATTGCAGCGTAAGATTATAGGAATCTTTTAGAAAATATATAAAAAGAAAGGATACATATATAATAGTCTGTCTCTATATAGATAATACAGTTCTTACAAACACAAACTGGAACTATAACAATATTGTTAGCAAACATCTATACACATACATCACACGCCTTCCAGTCTAATTCACTTAAGAGGAGTCTGGTAACATGTGTGGGTTTCTGTCTTTCTTTGAATAACAAAAATAAATTTCCCAGGAGCCCTCTTCATGTATGGGAGTGTCCATTGGCATGTGTCTGAAGCACTGCTGTTCACAGCACCGGCCTGTCCTGGAGCAATGTGTGTGTTACATGCCGCTGCGTGCCAACTGTATAAGGCACCTTGAGGCACAACCCCCAGACACTCAATAAACAGAGGCCCTATGATTGTGTGTGTGTGTGTGTGTGTGTGTGTGTGTGTGTGTGTGTGTGTGTGTGTGTGTGTGTGTGTGTGTACAGTACTCCAGCACTCAGACCACAGTGTATTCTTTGTCCTTAATGTCAAGAAGATCATACAAATGTTTAAGAGACCCCTCTTTCACATGAATGTGTCCTTTTTCTTGAGTTGATCGGCTGCTTTATATAAAAGAAACTGTATCCCTCACTTCCTGCCATCGCTTATGCAAAGTCTTCTGGGTGGCAGTAATAGAGAGCAGAAAATAATCTCTACACGCACAACACATGCACACACACTCCAAGTTTTGATTCACGATCACGCAGGGCATGGCATAACTCGGTGTAATTAATCCACACCGCCTGGCAACACCATGGCTCAGGGTCAACAAAACACAGCCCAGAACTCTTTGTTCTGACTTTGTGCTTTGGCATGAGACAGGCCTGGCAAGAGAGCTAGAAGTCGACTAAACGCTTTATGGCAAACACAAGCAAAACACAAACAGGTTCATCCAGAATGTATGATGCGCTTTATACCACAATGTAATCAAATTCTCGGCTCTGATTGAATCGTTTTCTATTCACTGCAGCTTTTGACAGTCGTGTAGGTTGTAAAATCAAATCATGTTTACATTACTTCCTCTGATCTCATATATATTTCATATTATAGTAAAGACTTATGCTTAGGGGCTTGTATATAATATATGACTATTAATAGATGAATCCTTCTGTAAAGATGATGTTCAAGGGCCGGACGGGTTTTTCACCGCAGAAAAAAATCTCCATAGCTCAGAAACAAATGTATTATTGGCTTCAAGAGAGAGGGGAAAAAAAGGCTGTTGTAATGCAAGTAATAACAGGAAGTAACAAGTTCCATAACATTTAGGGTAATAAATGGTTAGAAAGCATGACGTGGGCATTATCCAAAAAGCGTATACTTCCATACTATATAGCAGGTGAAATACAGTACAAGAAAAGTTATAATTTTGCAGTATCTGGGAAGTAGGGAAGTGGTGATGCAGTGGTTAAGGTGTTGGACTGATAACCGCACAATTGTGGGTTTGATTCCCAGTACCAGGTTCAAGTTACCACCACTGGGCCCCTAAGCAAGGCCCCTAATTGCTCAGTTGCTTAATTAATGTATTAAATGTAAGTCGATCTGGATAAGGGCGTCTGCCAAATGCCAGAAAAGTAAGTCTAAGTATGCACACCATGTACACTCTACTATCCCTTTAGGAGAAAGACGACTCGTCAAACGAAAAAGTGGCGAAAAGTGCAGACAACACGTGCAACTAGCTATAAATACTTAGCGGGAAAAAAAACATTGTTATTTTGGTTACATTTACTCGTTTACATCAGTTGTATTAATAATCATCCAACGATAAATACACGCTGCTGCGACGTCGTATGTCACGCGACAAGATCAACATGGTGGATGTTATTAGTCAGAAATATATTAATGCTATTCGAACTATTCTATATAAGCATACTTTTTTAACGTTCAGGAAGTACGTGCTTACTGAAATTTAGTATACGATTTCGAACGAAGCCATGATGTTCATACAGAAAAATAAAAACTGTAAACATTGAGGGAATAAAGATAGCTAAACCCATGATAACGATTATTTGTTCAGGACAGCACACGTTATTGTGTTTTTACAATATTGTGGCATTAAACTTGACATTCATAAGATTCTCCACTGTAAAACTGCTACTCCATTGTTACATTTGTGCTTCGTAACCAGTTCAGTATTACTGTCTGTACCCAATAGTAGTAACTGTAGGAAGACAAATCATATTATCTTATATTTTTCATTCAGAATTTTGTCTTGACTATCAATTTACAGATAATTTTACAACGTATTCAACCGATTAACTATTCAAGACTTAAAATTCCCCCATCTTTCGGTATGACGTTAGCGATCAGCTCATTACTTGAAGCAGATTTAATCGCACGCAAGTGTGTGTGTGTGTGTGTGTGTGTGGTCGGAAGATGCATCCTGTTACATAACGACCGGATCATCGGCGTCAAAACAAAAGGGGCGCTTTGAAACTGATACCTTCTCCCCAGCTATAAAGTTCAACCTGCTGGATTTCTTTTTCATTTCACTAGAAAAAAAATGAAACAAAATAGCATACGTGTGATAACAGTGATAACGGTGAAAAGGTTGCTATTTTGAGAACAATACATTTGCAGCCCTAAATGAGAACCAGATGGACCTCAAAACATCTTGAGCATGAAAGCCACATCACAGCTCAACATTCCAGTCATAAAAACAGGTCCAGCGCTCGGCGTGTTTTAATTAGGTGCTGATATGAAACTTGGAAGAGACCCGGAGTGTGTTTAATACCGAAGCGATGCAGCATTGCTGCTCTGAACAAACACACCAGACTCAGACGACTTAGATTATTTTTCACTGCGGTAATCCTTTAACGCTGCCCCAGATAATCTACGCCAAAGGTCTGGTATGGCTTTAGATCAATCTACGCATTCATCTATCACCACAACACACACACACCAACATCCAACCCCCATGTACACGCACACACACACACACACACACACACACACACACATCACTATCAACACACACCACCCCCAATCCAGAAGACCCTGTAGCTTCTCTAATGTCTAAGGGGAGGTGCTAAATGCACCATCTGGGCAGACTGGAGTCAAGATAGTGAGAAAAGGAAAGCTTTTAGTTCCATAAGAGAGCAGGCCAGCATATATTATTCGAATCCAAAATAATCACACCGTAATGATGCTAACGCTGCTTTCTCTTTAAAAAAAGACTGTCTAAAGTTGAGCTAAAGTTAAGTGGATTCAAATAACAATAAAGTTTTAATAAAGAAAGTTACAATAGAGAAAGTTTTAATATCCGTATTCTACATTGTTTTTTGAAACAATTTCCCTCTCTTTATTTGTGTGCTAATTCTTTTGCGCACAGTCGTATCTTTTTTGTTAAAGCCTGTTACCGCTAAATTGAAATAAAGTGGGTTCTAATCGGATAATAACTTATAAACAAATGAAGGACACCATGAATATAGAACAGTTTTAAAAAACAGATGAATGTTTATTCCAACAACAAAAAAAAAAGCAGGTAGCATGAACAAGCCAGAAGCTAGCCAGCTAGCCTTTCTCATCATTAGCGCTTATGCTGAATAATTATGTTTAGATAACACAATGAAACAATTACTACATATTAACTTTAGATTGTGTCTGTTGTATGGGTAGTTATAGATAAAATTACCCTATTAGTCAGCAATAACCTCATTCAAACTGCAGTCCAGACTGAAATGTGATGGAACATTTTAATTTAGACTACTTAGCATGTCTAACACTTTTTTCAGCACAAACACTGATCGCATTTACAAAACTAGAGACAAATAATTGTTTTTGTTTTTTTAAGTTAAATGAATGCTACAGCATTCAATGAATGACTGATTAAAATTGATTTCTGATTACAGAATCACATGCCCATAGTCAGTAAAATCAGCTTCCAGGCAAATCACACAATAAAGTTACTACAGGCACAATAGTGGCTCAGGGGTTCAGGTGTTGGACTGCTGATCAGAAGGTCACGGTCCACCAGGCTGCCACTGCTGGACCCTAAAACAAGGCCCTTAAGACTTAATTGCTTTGTTGCATAAATGAGTTTTTTTACAGCTGCTTTCACATGTCATAACAGGAACCAATCTGTTTGTGATCATTTCCCTTAAAAAGGTTTAATAAATATCTACATTAATATAAGTGAAATAAATTACTTGGATAACATTGGACTATGTGATGGGAACTGCATCACACCAAGTCATTGATTAGTTTACAATAACAGCATGCCCTCCGCCATGTCTTACTCTTTACACAGTGTACATGAACAATCTAAGACCCAACAAGCCAAGCGTGCCACCATAACCTCTTAAAAAACCCTAACTACGATTATATTCCTGATATAACAGGGAAGTGGTGGCTCATGGTCAAGGTGTTCGACTACCAACCCAAAGATTTTGGGTTTGATTCCCAGCCACCACTGCTGGGCCCCTGAGCAAGGCCCTAAACCCTTAATTGCTCAGTTGTATGAATGAGAGAAATGTAAGTCGCTTTTGGATAAGGGCGTCTGCCAAATGCTATAAATGTAAATAACAGAAACATTAACGGCAGTTATCAATAAAACAAAACGCACATAAAACATTGGCTGAACAGTTAAAAAAAAGAGTATCAAGTAAAATGGGTTGCTTTTTTTCTGGCATTACAATAAAATGATGAGGTTTTTTTTTAAAATTACATGACGCTTCACATACACTTCAGTTATTTGCACAACTTCCAACAATCTATGGTTGCACAACAGTCTTTTTCAACCCTTAGCATGACGCAAAAGTAAACAAACTGATCGGTTACTTTACATCCTGACTAGAGGTCAACCGATATTGGATTTTACAGATAGATATCGATTGCTATCGATAGTTGGACCGTACTTGCCCGTGCGATAACCTACATAACAGTCCATGCAAAATAGTACTGAACTTTGAAGTTAAAATTAACATAAAAATATTAAAAACTGATTTGTCCAAAGTCATACTTAAAGTGGCCATCTATAGCTGTCTCCACAAAGGCCAAATAACTGTTAAATAATTACATAAAGCCCAAACACACAGCCATTACATCATGTCTAATCATATCATACCAAAGTGATGCCTCTTAGCCTCTGCAGATATGATGAATATTAATAAGCTTTATAAAGCTACTTTATTCAGGTCTGTAACAGCAATGACTTTAGATTAACCTTCAGACAAAACCACTTTACATTTCTACTTCTAATGGACCAAACAAAACAGCTAACTTTAATGACAAATAATTCCTAAGAACACATCATTTATGTTTTTAATTTATATCGTTCACTAGTTCTTAAACAAAAAGCAGCTGATCTTGCATGGCAAGGAGTGAAATAACAAATAGCAACATTTTTCTAAGAGGAGTAAAATAACAAATAGCTAAATTTTACTAAGAGACCAAAAAAAATTACCCAACATCACCACTACCATGGAAATAACCTGCAGTTAAAAAAAACATTCAAGCCTCATGTTTCAGTACAGGATCAATTAATAGAGGAATTGAAAGTTGCCTTTGGCTGTTCACCATTTGCGGTTCAGTAACACCTGCCATTTAAGATTTTTAAGCCATAATTTACCAGTTTGACTAATGCACAACATGACAAATGTAGTATAACGACTAAATGTAAAGACCGTTTACAACATTCTTCAAGGGTTGCTGCGGAAACCGTAGACACACTGATTTCTCATCTGAGCTAATAATTAACCAGGGATAGTAAAAATCCCATTCTCTTTCGACCGGTTTATGTGGTATGCACTGTGCTCCATGGTGGTGTGTAAGTGTTGCTAGTCCTACCTACAGTCAGAGGTTAGATTATCAACCCTGAAAAGTGACTCACAGAACTATCAGTTATGGGTAAAAATCCCAGCCAGTGGTTTTTCTGGGTTGCTTCTGTCTTTCTTGGAGGGGCTGAGAAGGGTGTGTTGTCTTTATATAGCGTCAGAGGCAGCATATCTATGGCAAGAGTCCCTGTATTTGGTCTTCAAGCGGTGATTTGAGATGCTGTGCACTTTTCTCGTATGTATAGTGGTCAGGTGCGGGAAGGTTTGTGATGCAGTCAGCTGCATTGTATTAATATATTTTAAGATCTGCGATATGTGCGGTTGTTTATACAATCTATTTATTCTGTTTACTGGGCAGATTAGCGAAGTTAGCATCGGAGCTCATTTCAATACGTTTTAATATACTTTTGTGTGTTATTCTTGTTTTATTACGTTGTGACACAGTTTGTTACTGTTAACATCTTATATTAGTACAATGCTAGGTTTACGTTATATGTGTACTGTTTCATTATACAACAGTACTTTACCTTTAAGGTAAAGATTCATTGTTGATATCATTACTCAAAGACAGTATGTATGTATGTAACAAATACTAATTGCTATTTTATTTGTGTATTTTAGAAACTACCCCAGACACACTTCCTGTGTTTTATGGTTCAATCTTGCACTAATAAACTCAATCTGGTGACTCCAACTCCAACTCTCTGACCAGAGTTCAGTAGTTAGTAAGGCATTCCTTAACACAAATGTATAATGCCATAATTGTTATCATTAATTTGCATTAGTTCATATACAGCTTGTCGCATTCGTTAGCCAGCAAAGCTGCATGCTGATTATGCGCCGACAGAATTAAAAAATACATCTAATTTTGATTGTTATACATATTTTGCTATTTTAATTAGGTAACAATCAAGTGTCCTAAAATATCAGCACATATACCATGAGAATGTTATAACTAATTGTGTAACATTTATTTAATACTTTGGCCTAAAAGAAAGTATTAAAGATGGTCTATATATGGCCACTTTACCCAAGCCTATGTCACATGGTTAATGTTTTACAATAAGATTTTATTATAACAATAACTAAAGTTATTAAATTCATTAGATGTATTGTTTGATTTTAATTTCAACATATACGAATACCTTCCTCACCTTCACGGTGATCTGCTGGAGCCTATCCCAGCTATCATTGGGAGATAGGCAGGGGTACATACTAGACAGATCGCCAATCCATCACAGGGCCACAGGCAAACAACCGAACACACTTCTATGGGCAATTGGGAATCACCAATCAACTGAACATACATGTTTTTGGGCTGTGGGAAGAAACCGGGGTATCCGGAGAAAAACCCACACAAACCCAGGGAGAACATGCAGAAAGACCCCTGCTAGGAATATGAACCTGCGACCCTCTTGATGTGAGGCAACAGTACTAAGCACTAAGCCACTGTGATGCCCTAATGCGCTGATTTTATCTGTTTCCTTTTTGAATTTCACTACCCTTTTACATGGGGAGTTGTGTTTTTTTAATACAGAATCAATTTAAACTATCGGTTATTTGAACAGTTTATCAGTAAAAATGGTCCAACCTAGCAAGCGGTATTGGTAAAATCTAACATCGACTGATCTTTACCTACAGTGTAAACCTCTTAAGCTGTGATGCATTATGACACATATGACAGTTTTAAGAATAACAAACACAAGCCCATAAAGAAACAGAGAAAACCGAGCTAGTTGTGATAGCTCCCTTGCTGTGACATGCCTAAACATATTCAGAGAAAACATCAACGGTAAAACACAATACGAGACCAAAACAACGACAAGCTGGATTTTTATATCGTCTGTTAGATTTGTATTGTTTCCCAGGGTTGTGTAAAGTGAATAGTTTAACAAAAAGAACAAGATGCACTCTGCTTTATTCCACTTAGGCCAAAATTAATCTATCTGCATGATTTTTAATTATTGAAAGTGAAACTTATACTGCATGCTATCTGCCATGCTTTAGGACAGAAAAAAAAAAAGAAATAGACTTAAGGAGTTAGAAAGGAGTAGAACTTGTGTAAAAAAGAAAAAAAAATGCAGAAGCTGAAGAGGAGAGACCACATCCGGTAGCAGTGTAAAGGAAATGCAACTGTGAGGGGAAGCAACAATCACACTGCGCAACTCTGCGTGTCAAACACATATACTACCTCAACAAACTCTGTCCGCAGTCGGTGCACTCACAGACAGCTGAGACTTGCATGCATGTTAAAGGAACACACGGCGACGAGATACAGGAAAAGAAATAACCCCTCACATGCTGTGACTGAAAACAGGGTAGACTGGAAAGGTTAGCATAGATTTTTTCCGGTTCTTTTGGTTCCAGACGAAGCATCTACTCGTTTTCAAGATAGGTTTGCAGCTCATCCAGCAGACATGATTGGATATGTAACATTAGTTTTAGGTACAGATTAAAAACAGGTTATCTTTTTTCTGCCACAATCACATGAAAACAATGTTTTTATCAAAATTATATGTACAAACTGGCCAAGTACTGGAACGTTTTTTTTTTTCCTAGCAAAAATCTTACTTAAAATATGCTACGTTTACACATACTGCAACTAGATTCTGGAAATGTCTAGAATCACCTTAAACTTAAGGAAAATTAACTTACAACCTTCAATAGGAGTCCAGACAGTGAAGCATATGTGATCACACGATGCTTCTTTATCTTATATCATATGACGCATATAAACTGTGTACACAGGGCTGGGTAAAAATATCAATTCATCAAACTATTACAATATTTTTTTCATGATAGCGTATTGATATTCCAACCTCTAGATTTGTTAGTATATTTAATTAAAACCTTCAGTGCATGTCAAACAACTTCCCCCTCCGCTCCTATACGGCCAATGTGTCGAAAGTAAACACGGTGGAAAATAAGGGTGTTTCCGTTATTGTATTTGTTGTAGTTTTAGCTATTTGTTTAAAAATTTCTACGAAGTATTGCACTGTATTGTATTTTCAGCTATTTAATAGTAGCAAATTTTTGGAAGTATTGCACTATATTGTCTTCGTTGAATTCTTAGCTATTTAATTTAAGCAAATGTTTTTTAAGTATTGTATTTTAATGCAACATGTCGTGTTGTGTATTGTATCGTGACCCACGTAGCGTGATATGTATTGTATCGTGAGGCTCGTTGGTAAATATTATTACTATGGCAACCAGTAATACGAACACCACTAGTGACTTCATAGGACAGGAACTGGCAGCTTGCATCAAGTCACAATATGTGCGAATGTTGCTTTAAGCTACATAATCTTACTATTTTTATAAGAAACACTTGTGCTAACCTACAAATATCCAATCCAGATAATCATGTGGCAGCAACCCAATGCATAAACACGCAGTTGCACTGGGGATGAATTTAAAGAAACCGGATAGCTGAATACTAGGGGGAGAAATGCAAGGATTTTCCCTATCTACCCGGTTTTAAGTAAACAGTACCATCAGGTTTGTGTTTAATGTTTAATTGGTGTAAAATAGTGAGATAATATTCACTAATATTACTATTTGTAAGGTATCAAATTGTTTTTTGTAAGTATTCGGCCCATGTCAAGCCTAATTATTGACAAGCATTTTGGTCGAGTAGCTGTTTTTAAATTGGCTGGCTTATAAAAATTACAGCATTCGTATTAAAACACTTAAAACATCATGCAGTAAAAGTCACATCTTAAAAATAAACAGGGTGTTGTGATTCCCAGAGGAACAAGCAGAACGAGCTAACCACATCTTCTTACCACTTCACTCCACGGCAAAGGCCTCGGCCTCGAATGTACATGCAGCTTGACCTTTCAAAGGCTGAAATGAATTAAACGCTTGATGTCTCAGGCTAATACTGCAGCAGAGGCTTAGCGTTGGTGCCATGCTTGCAAGTTAAAAGGCTATAAAACTGGAAAAGAATGGATTTTCTAACGGAATGTTCTGGTGTGCCCGCGTTAGGAAAGCTACCACAACAGGGATGAACTAATATGAAAAGGGTAGATCAAGCCTAGGGTCACTGCTGTGTGCTTGGCTTAAAGAAGTCTTCCCACAGAGGCAATATTTGGTCTTCCGTCTCAAATGGATGACAAAATAGAAAGATTTTAATCCCTGCCATATATAACAGATGTGAAAAATGTAATCCCATCTATTTTGTAAAGTGAACTATAAAGTTTGCTTTCTGAACTTTTTTGTTTTAAGTAAAATAAGTTGCAAGTTAAAACCCAGCATTGTGGTACAGCTGCTTTGTGTGTTTTACCCTAAGATCTCTGGAGCACTCGGTATAAGTCTGGATTTTCCTGTGTCAGACAGGGTTTCCTTTAAGTTCTACGGTTTCCTCCCACCTTCTTTAACTATCCAGCAAACAGGCTTTGAGCTACATCCCCAGGAAGCCTCAATCTTTTTTTCTTTTTGCCAGTCATCCGAAGATATATCTGCAAACACACAAAACCACTGAAACGGACTGAAAACGATGAAATATGCATGCCAGACCAGTATGAGGAGCTGTAATTTTGTCACAGACATACACAAAAAACAGAGAAAAAAAACTTGAAGCAAGCTCATAAATATTGTGCACTGTATACAAACCAACACAAGACTTGACCAAAGCAAAATTTGCTACTGCTGTTGTGTCACTGTTACGTGATGTAGCGGTGTCTATATAGGGTCGGGACATAGGCTGACGACATCATCGTTTCACAAAATATACGATACGATGTCTGTACGATACAACATGTTGAACGCATCTCCATGTGGACAGGGACTTGGTCCAAGTTTAATTGCCTGTACGTGTAAATGAGGTGATAATTGGGGGGCTGGTCCGCTGCTCCATTTTGGATCTATGCTTTGTGTGAATAGTTTCTGGGAAAGATTTCAAATCCACCCGAGACCTGACTAGCTCATTGAAGATGACAGATGTTACATGTGTGGATATTAATTTTCTGGTAAAAAAAACAAAAACAAAGCACCAAATTTCTCCTTTTCCTCAGCAGAAATTGAGGTAGAGTTGTTTTATATGGATGTAACGTTGCTAATGATATGCAGGAAAGCTGCTCTGCCTAAAAGCTTTTGTCAAATGAATTTGATGTCTGAGCCAGACATATTGATCTGCCGAAAAATGACTGCAGCGCTGAGACACTGTAAAAATGGGCAAAGAAAGTGGGGGGGGGGGGGGGGGGGGGGTAATTGAACGAAGAACACAAACAATATAAGGGTTAGCAAGAATTAGAGTCTTCTGAGTTAGCAAGTAAGAGTGAGAGAGAGGCAGACAGACTGAGACTGAATGTGACTCTAGCTGAAATGGGGGTAGAGTGCACATAACAATGGTGGAACAGCCCACTAGTTCATTTCTTTATAACCCGTTTCCACCCTGTCTAAACCCTTCTCCCCCTACCCTCTGCTCAGTCATCTGCTGCTGGGCTTAGTTACGGTATAGCGAGTGTGTGTGTGTCAATAGCTCACGCACGTTCAGCGTCTTTTGTTATTATATTTACCTTATACATGAGACAATACGTTGGGCTGCCAATGTACAGGATCCAGACAGGCATAAACGATTATCAACCACCAGACAGACACACACAAAATTTCAGTAGCTTTGTTTCCACCCAATTCTTCGTGCAGGCTAGATTTTACTGCTGCGGTAAGCAAAAATCAGCAGCAGCTTTATTATTGATATCCAGTAGCAGCCGGGATTCGGTTTGAGACCACAGGGGACTATAGAGAAATTGAATCTTATAAACCCGAGCTTTGTTCTCCAGAAAAGCACACATGTACGCATACATGTGAACCCTTGACCTTTCTGGGGGGAGAAGCTAGTCCACATTGCAGACAGAGAAAGCAAGAGCGAGTTAGAAAGGGGAGTGGTTGTTAAAACGTGTGTGTCAGTGTGTCTATACATGTTCAGTCAAAGAACAAAAACAGGGCCCCATCCTCCTTGCACCCATATGCTGCGGGACACGCGGGCTTGTGGGCATCAGTCGGCTTGCACAAGGCTTTCACTTGTCACATTGTCCATTGATCTAATATCAGAGTCTAACCTTTAAACGCTCACTTTCATCTGCTTTACAGCGCTCGATCACGAGCTGAATGGACAAAAGCCAGGATGGACAGACGTTTCTTTCAGGGAGTCTCAGCTTGATATTTATGCACACCTCAGATAATCAGCACAGCTAAACCAGAGGCCATTATTGCTCAGTTCAGGTGTCTAGAGAGCCGAGTCAGCAAAAGTATGACGCTTGGGCAACAGATTGGAGAACAGCATGACAAGTCTACTGGACAGCAACGTCAGTTCCTGTCTAATAATCACCTTCATGAATCCAAACCAGTATTTACCTTCAAGCTGTGGGACCACACAGGATCACATCAGGACTTTTAACTGCTTATTATCTCACAGAGCATGAAGTAGGTCCAAACCCTTGAGTTTAAGTAGAATACGAGAGAATAAGGAAGAGCGATGTCATGCACTTTGCCAGACTGAATTGAAGCAGTGTATCATAACGGGACATTCGGATACAATCACACAAACGATTATTTTGGTAGACGATTAATCAGCGACTACTTGAACGATTAATTGATTCGTCTGCATTTTTTCTGGCTTGTGCGATTGAGCTAAAATATTAAGTCCTAATTAAGAAATAAAACAAGGTAATTACTTAAATGCTTAAAAACATTATATTATTCATTTTATCTTTAATTCTTTCATAAATTTTTTATTATTATTTTCATTTTATTTTAATTTTGGAATTATTCCCAATATATTTTATTTTCGTTTACATATAATTGATGTACAGTGGTGCCTTGACTTACGAGTTTAATTCATTTTGTTACCGAGCTCGTAACTCAAATTACTCGTATGTCATATCATTTTTCGCCACTGAAATGAATCGATACGCCATTAATCAGTTCTTTTTATTGATGAAGTTTCTAAATAAGAAAAATTTACTTACAAATAACGAATATTGTATACAAAACAATACAATAGGATGTACTGCAATAAACCGATTTTATTAAGTACAATGCTCAGCATTTACCTTGGCGATCAGACGACTCCACTTGTTAACACGCATGTCTGACTAGCTATTAAGTGAGACACGGGATGCTGGGCGGCTGTCGCGCGTTCACTGTGGCGTTCGCTATGCCACCAAGCGGTTAAGTGTCTGAAGCCGGCACCTAATCCGAATTTTAGCTGGCAACTCAAAGCAAAAACAACAAAAAAAAAACCAAAAAAAAAACAGTGCCACACTGGTCAAACCGTGCTATTGCAGCTCCTTCCATTATATGAGATCAAACAACTACTCAACAACGGAATTTCTGTCAACAACTTTTATTGTCGAATAATCGTTTTAGCCCTAAATCGCACTCAATTGTGGAGCAAAAAAAGGCTCTAAGGGGTAAATTGTAGTGTGTTTTTAAAATCTGAACTGGTGTACAAATGTATCCTATTCACAATATACTTATAGCCTGAATAAACAAGGAATACAACTTGAAGGAAACAAATCATAGCCATTTTACCCTTCGTCATGTTTAGACGGGGAGGAAGCAAAGGGAAGCTATAGGGTAACAACAAAGCACCAACATTTCATTCCTATTTATTTAGTCATTAGCTGTTCAGTATTTACTACAATCCCTCCGTGTTTATTTTATTTCTGTGATGTCTACAAGCCGGTGCAGATTTGTTAATAGTTTTTTTGGCCAAATTTCTGACCGATGAAAACCTGACATTTCCATTCCATTCTGTTCCATCTCAATAAACACTGCTCAGTCATCCATTTGACTTTTAATCAGTCTAAGCAAAAGGACTACAAAGTAAGAAAGCACTTCTCTAAAGTTACATGACTGCACACTTGATCCTAACATGTCCTGATCCAGATGGTCGGTGGTGCTGCTACGGTGACCTTCAAACCCCAGTACTAGTGTTTATTCCGTCTCCAGAAATTTAATACCTGAAATTAGCCATTTAATACCTGCATTAGACAAGCTGAACCTCGCCTACTGTGTGTTTCACCTATTAGTCCATTTAGTCACTGTCTGGAGCCTGTGTTTGCCGCTTAGTCATTCCGAAGCCCAAAACTGGTGTGTAGGGGAGTTTTCGGTTTTGACCTCACATGCCTCATTTCAAGTAAGACAACGTTCTGTCAGAAGGGAGAATGAGTCACAGGAATAACACGAAACACACCTGATGACCGAAACACAGGGGCTTAATTTAAAACGTGATACTTTAATATTCTTACTACAACTTATTGTATTAAAGTTGGATGAATTTAAGCCCTTGCATAAGCACTTCCTGTTTCAGCACAGGCCTACGCATGTTAAGCAGTATGTGCTTAGCATTATGCTATATCTCGGTTACGAGGCAGCAAGCCCGGTTTCCACAGTCTCCTCCTGTATTGCATGAGAAGCTGCTGTCTGTCAGTGTTCAGAGGATGAGTGTGTGTTAAAAAAGAAGTTGTATTCATTTGTATTGACGTTTATGCGCCGTTCTGACTTTAGGAAGCAGATCTAGTCAATCCTACGACGTGTAACGGTCAACATAACTGCGGATCTAGAAGGAAAGAAGTGGTTCGCTTGTAAACACCGTAGACTTTCATTTCCTTATCAAGACTTTTATTACATAACAACAACAAAACTTTAGATGCATATATTTAGCTGGGTGTCAAATAGACTAGGGTTTCCCAAACCAGGGTTCGTAAGTGGTTTGTGGTTCGTAAGCTGATGACAAGCAGATCATTTATAATTATGATCAAAATTAACCAATAATCAGTTACGTAATAATAAAATAAAAAACCGAAATAAAACTTACTAACAAAAATATAAATGATTTGTGTCATATGACAACGGTCATGATATCAGAGAGCACGCAAAATGGACAGGTCCGTTTTATGTACAAATAAAAGAAGTTACCGAACACATGCCAACACAAAAAAGGACCAAAGCAATAAAAAGCACCGTAAGTACAATAAGAACTACATCAAATTCCCACAGGTCTTCTCCTGTGTGCGTTATATTTATGGAGAAACTGGCAAATAAATGCATGAAACCAGCTTTTTTTTTTTTTTTTGGCGAAGACATTTGGAAACAAAATGTGTTTAATTTTTTAAATATAAACTTAACATCTTTTGGGGTACTTCAAGTTAATTATTTGGTCAAAAACCCCTGATATAGACAGATGTGAAGCATTTCAGACATCAAACTTTGTTTCAACGGAGCAGATGTGAGACACTGATCTGAGATGTTTGCATCTACGTAACAGGATGTCTTGTTTCAAAAAAAAAAAAAAAGGTTGTAGCTTTGCTACCAAGTTTAAAGGGTTTAGGAGCGGTGTGTACTGAAAAAAGGGCCAAATCAACTAAAACCTATCATTTTTATGAATCCAAATGGAGACAATTAGAACCGAAAGTGGCAGACCAATAATTAAGGTGGATTACTGATCGGAAAGTCGCAAGTTTAAATCCCAGGACTAAGCAAGCCCTGAGCAAGGCCCCTTAACCTTAACTGCTTCAGCTTATTAATAAGATGCATGTCATGCTGGATAAGGATGAACAATTGAAATAAAGAACTTTACATTTCAACTCACAACCAAAGATCTAGAAAGGATACGCTTCTTCACAAGCATGAACGGGAGCTCAGGTTTACAGATATTAAAGCACAGCAAAAAGAACAAATCTAAACCGCAGTCAGTAGTGGGATCTCGGCATGGCCTGGACAGGACAGAAGAACAGCAGGACAGAAGAAGAAGAAGCAGAAGCAGAGTTTACACCTTCTCCAGCTCCAGATGTTGCTGCACATCACCAAACTTCTTACATTTACATCACACTGCATTTACAGCATTTATCCAGAGCAACTTACATTTATCTCTATTTTACAACTGAGAAATTAAGGGCCTTGCTCAGGGGCCCAACGGTGCCAACTTGGTGGTGCAGGGAATCAAACCCCAAACTTCCAATTAGCAGTCCAACATCTTAACGACTGTGCCAAAACTTCTTACACACGTGTCCAGAGAGAGAGAAAGACAGAGAAGGCAGACAGACAGGGAGAGACAGAAAGAGACAGACTGACAGAGTAAGGGAGAGACAGACAGACAGAGAGCATAAAAAGGAGACAGAGGAAGAGAGAGACAGGGAGAGAAAGTGAGAGAGACAGCAGACCGACAGAGAGAGAGACAGACAGGCACAGAGAGACATACAGAAATAAAAGAGAGAGAGAGAGAGAGAGAGAGAGAGAGAGAGAGAGAGAGAGAGAGAGAGAGAGAGAGAGAGAGAGAGAGCAGGTGAAACAAAGGAAGTTAGCTAATTATTCTACACGCTATTCCATCCGCTTTGTCTCTTGGCTTTTTCTCTTCTTCTCGACTCGGTGTGTTCTACTGATGGAAACGACTCACCTGCATGTGTAATGTCGGATAAATCGTAGTTCCTGGCTGTACGTGGAAACTCCTTAAGTTTACGGTTGGAAAGCACGAGCGCTCCGCTGGCCGCTGCCTCCTCCAGCGCTTTCTCCACACTCCTGCTGGCCGCTAGTGTCGCCGGCAGCTGCGCCCCATCCCCAGCAGCCATGAACACAACACTGCAACCCCTGAAACACGGGCCTTTTGCACTGCGCTTAGCGACCCTCCTAAATACACATTTCCCCCGATCTTATTTCCAGCGTGCGACGAGGCGATGCTCTTATCCGGAAGCGATGTTAAAATCCAGCGCTAAACTGCAGTAAACACGCGCCGCTCGCGGAGTTAACTGTCAATCTGGAGCGCGAGGAACGTAACAGCGTACAGTAACAGCGAGGGAGGGAAGGGGCGTGGCCAGAGAAAGAGGAAGTAGTGTCGTCTCAATCGACCCCATATTTAATAACAGAGTGCACTAGATAGGAAGCTTTAATAACATATTCACTCAACACTAAGATAGGAAGTGAGGAAGCATTTGGTATTTAGCCTAAATGTTGAAATAAGGAGAAACAAAACGTGGATCGCGCTTCAGCTCAGGAACCGTCATTTAAAACATTAACTATTAAAAAACACACACACACATTTACCTTTAAAATATTTACATTAAACACCTTTTCAATAAAAAAACATTCAAATTAGACATTACGATTAAATACAGACTTTAATATCAAAGACAAAATTAAAACTTCATTAATCTGAGCATATGTAAAATAAATAAATAGTACATAAATAAATAATACATAAAACAGATCATATAAAAGTAACAAGTGATTATTTCACCTTTTATATTAGACTCAAATCTTCATTCTCAGTGTCACAAAAAATTCAGGAACTACCCTGGGATCGCTAGGCATGATGTTGGAATATACTTAGGATGGAATGCTATTTCATTACAATTGCCCCACCACCACACCACCACCACCACACACACCCTGGGACAATTTAGCACAATAATTCCATCTACCTGCATGTTTTTGGTAGGAAACTGGAGAAGCTGGAGAAACACCAGATGTACATAGACTTCAGATAAACAGAAACCTGAGCTGAAGACTAAACTAGGAATCCTGGAGCAAAGACAGGAACACTGATTAACCCATCCATCTTCACTACACCACAACTTGTCATCCCCAAGGCATCAGTGGCTTTTCACTCTATATTTCATTAAGTATCAGATGTTTTCCTGATTATACAGCGATTATCAAACATGCTGAAGGTCTTTAAGGGCAATAGTACAACTGTAGGTTCAATGAAGCTTTTTAATGTTGGAAAGATTCACTTTTACACAAACTAGTAAAACTTTTGGCAACTTTATTTAAACCTGCCTGTTCCTAATAATGCTTAAAATTTATAGTTTAGTTTGAAAAAATACCTGACTCTTACAGGTAAAGGACACCGGCATGTATCAGAGTTTAGATAAATTTATATTAATTGAACAGGAAATGCTTAAGAGTTCCTGGTGATGAGGAACAATTTTTCACGATTTTTAATACAAATTTTGGTTCTATATGTGTCCTTCATCCTTTATTCCTTTATAACCTACACATTTATATATTTCTGGCATTTGGCAGGCGCGCCCTTACACACCCTTATCCAGAATAGCTTGCAATTATTTTATTTATCGGAGTACCTTGCTCAGGGGCCCCCGAATTGGTGGCAGATTGGTGGTGCTGGGAATCAAACCCACAATCTTCAATCAGCAGTCTAAGATCGTGGGAATGGCTACCATGTCTATATATAGAAGTTTAATGAAAAAAATAGTTTTATCCTTTCAGGAATATTTCAACATATTTCGATTAATGTCGAATAGAAGTGTCATTTGAGCTCATTATGTTGGTGAGATTTTACTGATTTAAATGAAATAATTTGTCACTCCATTAGTCTTTGCATTCTCGCCATGATAAAAAAAAAAAAGAGGATATCTGTGGTTCTCAAAGTGAGGATGTCTGAATAAGTAAAATCAACGGAAGCTTTTATCCACAGGGATAATGGAAAGGGGAACACAAGCTCAGAGGGAACACAGAGGAAGAGGAGGAGGTCTTTAAAGAGCGTGAGAAACATTTATGTCATCGTAGCCTTTATAAAATAGTGTTATGTAAACTTTAAATACAACAAAAAATCTAGAAAGGAAAAGAGGTCGTGGTAATCAACTGACACAAAATCCTCAGATGTTTTGCCAAATGAATTAATTGTTTATTAATGCATGTTATCAAATAACACTTCATGAAAGCAATAAGAACCAGTGGGTCTTAGTGTACAGTATGTACTTTTATGTACACTAGCAAATAATAACAAAGTCTTTGACGGGAAACATTAATAATGTAGTAATGGTGGTGGTGTGTGATTTATACTAAACACATGCTGCTGTAATGTAACTAAAACAGGTTATCCTTTATTAACATACAGTTACACTGTAGTAACAATAAAGTCATCATCACAGAGCGTTCACTCTTTATTAATATTAGGTTGACCTCCTTACAGTACAGTATATTGTACTTTATAGGAAATAACTGCAGTACTATATGTCAGGGGAGCCCTTATTAAATAGAATAAAAATGAAAAAGATTTGAATCCTTTTGCTCTACTGAATCGATGACTCGATTCATTGAAAATAATCCGTTTACTTATGGTTTCACTCAGTAAATATCGCCATCTAGCGGACACACGGAGTTTTGAGTTAGACACAGTGAAAGTAACTTATGATCAAATAAACTTTTACAAAATGTTATATCTGGGGCAAATGTAAATGTAACAAAGAATAGAATTAGCAAACTGAGGGTATTTAGGTTATGAGGGTATTACGGATATTCTGATTCACTGAATTAAAAACAGGCCTAGTGGCTTAGTGGTTAGCACTGTTACCTCACAGCAGGGGCAGCAGGAGTTTGCATGTTCTCCCTGTGTTTGTGTGGGTTTTCTCCAGGTACTCCTCCCACAGTCGAAAAACATTGATTGGTGATTCTAAATTGCCCATAGGTGTGAGTGTGTTTGTGTGGCCCTATGAAGGACGGGCAAATTTAAAATGGAACAAAGTATAGAATTATCAAACTGAGATTATATAGGGTATGAGGGTATTTTTTTGCCCTTTCAGAGATAGCTGCGATAGGCTCCAGCAGATCCCCATGACCCTGAATTAGGGAATAAGCGGTTATAGAAGATGAATGAAAGAATGAATGAATGCATTAATTAATGAATTAAAACATTTGTAATTGGTCAATAATCACAATGTTATTTTAAATGTAGGCTTGCTGTTGGACACAAAATGCGAAATATTCCAGCGAGTGTATTTTATAGGGGTAAAAGAGGTCTGAGTGAATGTTATGTAACAATAAACATTTCAATCAATAATAATAGATAATTACTCTATAATTTGTACATTTTCTGTTTACAGATAAATGTACACAAATGATTTCTAATAGGGGTTTTAACGATGAAATTTAATGCATATATTTCCAGGGGAAGTAAAGAACTGTATCAGACACAGTGCTGTATTCTGTTTATTATTATTCTTTTTTTAATATTCTGTCTTTACAATCAATTTAATTTGTACCTGTAATATTGCTGGAACCCCCCAGAAATCCTATACAATTATAGATTCGTCCATCTTTATTTAGATACAAATGTATAGTGTAGGTAAAGTTAATATATAAGTAAGTAGTAAATGTAAAGGTAAAACATCCTTCATGACCTGATCAGTTAGCAGCTGTTTACATACTGTAAGTTTTTTAGTTCTAAAGCTAAAACTTTACTGAATATAGAAATACCTCCTCTTTTTAAACATGTTTTTTTCTGTTTTATTATATAAATAAAACTAAATTTAACCGATCAGTGAGACAAATAATCCTGTACTTTACACATTGGCTGGATAGCAGAATGCTATTGCTGATAATAGCAGGATGAGAAAAATGGGTGTCAGCAATACACGCAATGTGTTGTTTGAAAAAATTCCAATGGAGAACCCTTAATAAGTTAAAATATTGTGCGGTATGTAAAAAGAGAAATAAATACGTTTTTCAACAACTAGACTGTTTTATTATTTTCCTGATTCCTTCTTACTAGTCACCGCTCACTTAAAGCGTTCAATATGCCAGAGATTTCTATTTCTCTACTAATTCTTATTTACTTTAGTTACATTTTTTTTGCAATTTTATAATTTATTGAAAACAGCATGGAAAAAACTCTGTATCCATGACTACTGGGCACAAACACAATACTGACCTTATTTTGTCTAACCCAGACAGACATATTGATCTTTTTTAAACGAGATTGTTTCAGTCGCTCCCGGTAGAGGACATCGATCGAATGAGTATGCAGCAACCAACAGATTCTTCCAGTTCGTCTATGGGGTTTTATAAGTGTTTACAGTGCAAAAGAAGACGCCAAGGTGCCAGGACCATTATAGCTCTGCCACTTGGTGACAGTGCCAATGTGTGGAGATCTGTATCGATGTCCATGCAGTTTCAGAAATAATCATTATACGGTCCTATTATTGGAATGATATTTATCTCTCCAAACTTAGCTGTGTCTATACCCGTTTTACATTTCTCTTTTTAGCCCTACACCTTTTGAGGGTACAGAGCTTTTCAGAAGGTTGTGCTTTGGCCAGTGGTACAAAGTGGCTAGGTGACAACTAGTCATCAACTTTCCGCTATGATGCTTGTAAGATATATCCAACTTAAAGCAATAAAAGGCTAAAAATAGAAGATAAACCGGGGGGGGGGGGATTGTCAGACCATTTCTGTTATTTAAAACCTGGTTTTCATTAAAATGGTTTCACTGTAAAATTAAAGAACACGGCGAAAAGATATGACTAGAATCAGGTTAAGACATAAACGCAATATAAAACTTAAGCTACAGGCAACATTCCAGACATTATCAAGATTATTAGCTTTGGTATTGTGTAACCTTAAAAAAAAACTTCACAAGCAAACTGATCCACAGAACGTAGCAAAGAAGCTGTTTTGTGTGTGTTTTGTATGGTGTTTAACATGTTCTTTTGGTGTTCTTTATTATCATGTCTAAAAACATGCAGGCAGGTGTAATGGATACTTTAAATGACCCTAAGTGTAAATAAATATGTCAATGAGTGATCCTATTGGTTGGTGTCCTGTCTGCATTCTTTTAACTTAACAAGCAGGTAGAGGGCAGAATTCTAGTTTGTGTATTAACACCAATTATAAAAACAATAATCTACAATCAATAGGTCCACTTTGTCACACAATTTATTTCCTTTTAGTATGTGTTTGGGCTCCAGATCCCAGTGTTCCCCTGGAATGTAAATCCCACGACTTACCAGCATGTTAATGAATAGATCTGCTCACCAAAGACCACTGACAATGTTCAAGTCCTGAATACATAGCCTATTCCTCAAGTGGGATGAGCCACAACACTGCCATTTTCCTTCCTTATTTCACGTCTCCTACCTCATCCCAGCCATCAAATCACCAGCACCTCGTGACATCAAGTACCAGTCCAAGAAAATAATCAATACTTGGTTTGTTGAAAGTAAAGAAGAAAAATCCCCCTAGTAATGCACCCCAGTCTTAACTCATGGTAAGATGGCTGCTCTATGACCAAAGGGGATGGATGCGATGTTTCCAAGTAGGGTGTGATCCTGGATTGGCGTCATGAGTGTGCGCCGAGGATCTTTTTCTCCTTGTAAACCAAAAGGTAATATTATAAATGCATTTATTTAATAAAAAACCAAGAAATTAAGTTAAATGACATATCTAATACTTTACATCGAAATAGCTGGCAACAAAAGTGAGTAAATTGAATAAATATTCTTCTGCGCAGTGGCTAAATGTCTTTTTAGAAATAGACCTGGCAAAAAAAAAAAACATGAAGGGAAAAAAGAATTCATAGTAATTAAGTACTGATAAGCAGTGAGTAATTAATTGGTAAGTTATAAATAACAGTTCCAAAGTATAATGTTCTAAAGACACAGTCATAAACAATCGTCATTACTGAGTCCTACACAGAATTTTACACCCAGATGAATCTTTGGTTAAAGAAAAAACTTCCTTTTTGTTGGTTCATTTTTTTGGCCCCAGTCAGGAATAAGCAGTATTTAAAGAAAAAAGTGACCAAAAACGTTGATACATTGTTCCTTGTCTGCTGTGATAGGAGCTATCTGTTCTTTCTTACGCGACTTTTGAACTATTTCATTGGACAAGGTCTTCCACTGGAGTGAAATAGCGTAAACAGAAGAAGGTCACAAAAACAGCCAAAATTTGCATGCGCGCTAATAGACTTCTTCAAAACACAGCCCTCATGTTTAAACATGCTTACAACTGCTGATATTTCTCATTAAAATATGGTATGTGTGTGTGTGTGTGTGTGTGTGTGTGTGTGTGTGTGTGTGTGTAATTGTACATTTTGTAAAGAAAATGAATAAAAACTAAACCAGGGAAAGACCAGGAAAACTGGTGTGTGAAAAGAATAAATTAGTTTGTGTGTGTGTGTGTGTGTGTGTGAGATAAAGGCCCCGACCCAACATTTGAATAGAGGGAAGGAAGAGGTTGAACCTCACCAACAATATGAATTGTTCATGGATGAATCAGTTTGCTGTGATCTTTATGAATAAGCACATGTTCCAAACACACTACTAAACAATACGATACAGCAAACAGCACCGAGACCATTCACAGCATGATACTGTGTGTGTGTGTGTGTGTGTGTGTGTGTGTGTGTGTGTGTGTGCGCATACGTGTGTGTGTGTCTTTATGTAACTGGATTCAGACCAGCAATCCTATGACTCATGGCTCTGCTCCCTACCTCGGCTTCAGGTAGCACACTTTATCTCTGGCATCTGCTGAGTGTTATGTTGCATATTGATTATTTACTAAGGTCTGTGTATAACATAGCCTTGTCCTCTGTCCCCTATTGGCTTTTTTCTGTGCTCTCAGCAAATTAAACTGCAAGTCTAGCAAAGCTTTGCCACACATGGTGCTGTCAGCAACTAAGGCCGCATTTACACCGCATGTATCAAGTGACCCAATTCTGTTTTTTCCTCTAATGTGGCACAGATGGGATATGACAGATGGCCGTGTAAGCAGGAGGGAAAAAAACTTGGATTCTGATATTTTCAGATTGATTTCAGGCCTCATTTATATGTGGAAATAAATCGGATATGAATCAGATACGTCCATTAGAGTCTGCCAAGTAAGCAGGCAAATCAGATTTTTACCTGTCATGCGAGTCAAGTGTCATTGAATAAGTGCCGGTGGTGTGTGACGTCAACTCTGGTGGACATCAACAGCAATATACTGTATACATAGCTTAGCGCAGCTGTTTATTTTGCTTTTTATTAATTTTGTTCACTTAAAGTCTGTTTTGTCTGTAAACAAATAAAAAACTTAACGCACTATCAAAAAAAGATTGTTTTGCCGACCTTTCCAAATATGGTGTAAAAGCAAAATACTAAATAATCACTTCTTTTTCGTTCACTGTGTTTATTAATTATCTTGCCATTTTTTAATTCCTTTTCCGTCGAACTCGAGCTATTTTGACCTGTACAGTGTAAATGCAAAAATGTTGGATATAAAAATCAGATATTGTCACAAAATAGGAATTGGGCATCAAGACCTGCATTGTAAATGCGGCCTAATAAAAGCTGTAAAAGGGAAAAGTGACATTGTGTTTGGATTTGCTTGTTGTTTGTTAGTGTGACTAAGGAGAAAATACTTTATCTAAACGTCATGGCATTTTTCTTAATATCCGATTGAATTTTATGACAGAAACACATAGTTTGTACAGCATATAGTTGACATATTGACAGTGGATCGATATGAACAATACAAAGACGAGTAGATACCCTACATTCATTCATTCTTCAATTCATTTATTCATTCATTCTTTTATCTTCTATACCCTCTTATTCCCTAATTCGGGATCACAGGGATCTGCTGGAGTCTATCCCAGCCGTCTCTGAAAGGCAGGAGGGGGACACCCTGGACAGGTCGCCAGTCCATCACATGGCCACACACACACTCACACTCACTCCTATGGGTGATTTATAATTACCAATCAACCAAACATACATGTGTTTGGACTGTGGGAAGGAACCCGGAGCACCCAGAGTAAACCTGAGTACTGGGAGAACCTTCGTGCAGAATACCTTCCGTTTCCTACTTCCCACTAATGTTAATCTATTTATACTAGTTAACATTTAAAGTGAATCAAAACTTTTAATCAAAGTTGTCCTAAAACAAACTTTGATGAACCTTTTCGATCCACTTCTAATGTTGTAGTTTTTATAGTTATTTTGTGCCAAAGAGAAGTAAGACTGATGTCTTTTACAGCCTTTTTTTGCAGCCTTTAAAGCAAATTTCAACTACTTTAAGCTACTTTACATATCCTATGATATAATTGATGAATATTTTAATACACATTATATTTGGGGTTTTTTTTTAGTCTGTGTGTGTGTGTGTGTGTGTGTGTGTGTGCGCGCAATGTTAAGTCCCCTTTTTTCCTTTGGAACATACAGTATTGTAAACAGAACCATAAAATAGGACATTTCCTGATGAAATAATGTCTGTGTAAATAAATAAATAAATAAACTACTCCCTCGGCAGCATTATAAGCTCTACAAAAACATATTTTGGTCTTATGATATCCCCAAGAACCTGGCTTTTGTCTATGAATCTAAGTAGTGGAAGATGAACCAAGCAGCCATATCCAGGAGATATAGAATAAAACAGAATGTACAGTACTTAATACAGGTACCAATAATATAAGGCTCACAGTAGAATTGTTGCAATTGTGCACTGTGACACTGTCATGCTGGCTAATGGAGCAGTCTTAAGCTTTGCTAATGGCATGTCTGTTTGACAACCCAGCCACAGGGCCAGCTGTCACTCGGCCAGCGCTTTAGAAACCCATAGGGGGCGTGGTTTAGATTAAGACCTTCCCCTCAGTGCATTTCACCCAGCATCTTATAGGCTCATCTGGCTGGGGGGGGGGGGGGGGGGGGGGGGCATTATTACCTAAATTTAGGGTGCCAATCAGGGGGAAAAGGAGGTTTTTATTCTGTAACTACTGCCCTTGCAACACTAGGACACTCTTGCAAAAGAGATTTTTTTTAATCTCAATGAGTTCTTTTCCTGGCTTTCCTGTAAAATAAATATTATTATTATTATTATTATTATTATTATTATTATATATTATTATTAACACCACTCTGAATGACAAACAGGAAAAAAATATAAATGACGTAAATAATGACAAAAAAAGCATAATTAGGATTTGAGTCATAATGAAGAGAGAGAGAGAGAGAAGGGGAAAGAGAGAGAGGGAGAGAGAGAGAGAAACACAGAGAGAGAGAGAGAGAAAGAGAGAGAGAGAGAGAGAGAGAGAGAAACACAGAGAGAGAGAGAGAGAAAGAGAGAGAGAGAGAGAGAGAGAGAGAGAGAGAGGTCTGACCCCAGTCTGGGTAACAGTGTGTGTGTGTGTGTGTGTGTGTGTGTGTGTGTAAGGGGAGAAAGAGCAGCCGCGCTCCACTGCGCATGGCTCACAGCAACCAACCGGCATTCTGCTCCAGCTCGGGGCGACCGGCTTTTTTCCGTCTTCTCTCCTGTTTTTTCACAATTAATCAAGGGCGGTGTGTGAATGCGAGTTTATAATTCTGGAGTTACATTTTTATTCCTTTGAATGGAGGTTGAGATTTTTTACACGGAGAACAGATTGTGTGGGATTCAGCGGTGCTGGGGGACAGTTGGTTAAATACGCCAAGGACACGGTGGCTTCAGGAGCGCCATACAGAAGAACTGATGCTGGATAAAGAGAACTGACTGAAAGATCAGAACACATCAGATTCATTTTGATAAAGGTTTTTTTTGCAGGGTATTTAAACGGATTGCTGTTGCAGTTTGAGAAAATTACATGCCATCGCATCCGCTTGACTGACCTCCACCTTCTTCTTCTTCCTCTTTCTCCTCTTCTTCAATGAAGAGACCAGGAATAAAATACAGTCTGATTGTATATTCGGCAAAAGCACATGGATTTTAGTCTGATCTTCAGGAGGACAGAGGCAGTTCCTGGTCGAGGAGCTTCAGCACATAAATACAACAGGAGCAGCAGGTCATTTTTACACACCGACATGTGACTGAGAACCTTCAGACCAGGACAGAATCAACTTAACACCGATAAAGGTCCATCTGCATTAAAGAGATAAAACATTAACCTCATTTTGGATTAGGAGGACCTGCTGCTAGTCATAAACCTAAGCAACTTTTTTGCATGCAGAAAGGATTAGAAACACTCAGGAATTTTTGCCAGGTATTCAATCGTACATACACAACCTGCTTATAACTGTGCTGCACGTTGACGTAACAGTTTAATGAATTATTCGCCTGACACCAGGTTTTAGTTAGATAAGATGAAAAATGTTTCCCCTTTTTGTTTTTGTTTTTTTTTTATTCAGCCGAGGGGTTTTTTTTGCTGAAGATCATAAATGACGGATATCAAAAAATATATTGAAGGACAAAAATTAATTGCTGTTTTAAGCCAGAAAACTAGTTCGTCCTAAGTACAACATTCAGCCATGTGGTCGCTACCTCTCTTTCGCTACACAGATGTACCACCAAGGGTAACAGAGAACTTCATTTTGTCAGGTTACCGCTTTCCTGACTACAGCCTCTTACAGTGTATGGTGTCTGCGTTCCGGCCTACAAATGAGACCGGAAACTTCTGGACTCACTTCCTCCCGATATTCATCTTCGGCTTTCACTTCATAGAGATATTCCAATGGGATGGAGCACCGGGCCCTGGGGAGCCCTTTTTTTATCCAGCCTGGAACTATTTTTTTGGTGTTTTCTATCTGCTGCTGGCCAGCAGTATGGCTCATCTTCTGAACTCCATGTCACTGATCATCAGGGAGATCTGCTTTTTCGTGGATTATGGAACCATTAGTGCTTACACTGTAGGTTCTTCTTTGGCCTACTATTACTACATTCACCCACAGGCAGGAATACCAAAGACTGGATTCGGGACACTAAATGTATCACAGATGCAGGCAGAAAGTGCACAGGAGCCTCCCTCAACTCCATCATCCAACTCTTCCTTCTTTCCCTTTCATTTCCATCAGTTTTTTGATAGCCTGTACATCCCCTGCTCCTGCTTGGTGGCTATCATTTGTGTGCTAACCTGTTGCAACACTAGGCAGCAGTGGAGAAAGTACCGCTATGCTGTACGCACCCTTGTTTTTCTTCTACCCTTCTTCATTTCCTCCACACCAATTTTTTACAGGCTTCTTAGCCCATCGCCGTATCCACCCTCCTCTCAGACTCCGTCTTCTTACCCGTCACCTACAATGGCGAGCTTTTTCTATCGCCACTGCTTCTGGCTAGTGGTGTCTGCAGCCTTTAACATAAGCAAGATCCCAGAACGGTTGTCTCCAGGAAGGTTTGACATCTGGGGGCACAGTCACCAGTGGTTCCACTGCTGCACTTTTCTCTCCATCCTCGATGAGCTCCATATGATCAAAGTAGAGATCCAAGCCTTGCTGCTTCACCCTTCCTTGGAAATGGCACCCACAATGACAACACAGCTTCCTGGCCCGACTATCTGCTCCACTTTTGGGCTAATGCTGCTGCTACAGGGGTGCATAGCTTCCATTATTATATATTTTGGATGGTGTGCATACCAGATTTATGGTCCTGTGCAAAAAAGCCTGAAGGCACACTGAGCCGAACCAAGCCAGTGACTTTAACATATTTTTGGCCAGCAGAAATATTACTGCTGATCTAATCATTTTAAAAGATTTAATCATTTTATGTTTGATTTATAGGTCTGTGATTCTACAGGTGAGGTAACTAGGTATATTTTGATATTGATATGGAGATGGTATAGCTATTTCTGTCCCTTTAAGGTTTCCCAGCTAGTATCTACAGAGTGTTCAAGGTTTAGCGGATAATTTAGTCCTGTGAGGATTAAAAGGCACAAACAAGCATGTAAAGCTCTCCATTTGTCATTAGGGGACCTACTGAGACTGCTATCTCTTACATTCACACACACGCACAAACACCCACTTCCCCCTTTTATAAACAGGAAGTAAAAGAGCAGAGAAGCCTCAACCACAGTCTTTGAGCGTTAAGGAATTGCAGCGGCTGTGGGGCCTTACTGTTATTGCAAAATGTACTCGAACACGGCACACTTTGCATCATATTTGAAAACTTAATGTTAAAACCTTCTGCTCTTAAAAAAAAACAACAACAACAACATAAAACATACTACTGGATAAAAATTAAAAAAACAACTCTTTGCTAATATGATGATGTAACCTATGCATGGCTTTTAGGTGCATTGTTTACACCAGGAGAAAAAGGGATGTGATGAACTTGGAGGTTTATTAGTCTAATGTCAGATAAATAAAAAAGAAGAAGAAGAAGCCATAACATTGTTTTTTAGACATATCAACATTTTAGCAGGGTTTAACATTGATGAGCCGAATTTGCACATAGTCAACCAAATGCTTTCAGGAAGTGGTGTATCAAAGGGCATTTTAGAAATTATTGCCTGTTTATTTATTATTAATTTAATAATAACCTTTTGTTGTATACAATAATCTCTAGATTCCCCCGTGTCCTTTTTTTCCATCACTTACCTCTAGCAGCTGGTTCTGAATACTACTTGAACCCAAACAAAAGTATAAGTTATACCACTGTGACAGCTTAGATTTTAGTGCTAGACTTGTTTCAGCCTGTACAGTAACAATCCCAGAGTTAAATAACCTTTACGCATGCTTCTCTGTGTCAGTACATGCATGTAGGGATAATTAGGATAATTAAGACTTTTAAATAGAAATGCAGGCCTTAGGTGCTTAGAATTTCACCCAATTGTTACATAGTCACTGCAAGAAAATCTGCAATTTGCCATAAACCTGTCATTAGCATCAGTCTAATCTATTGTTATACAATGTCAGTCTTAAACATCAATGACAGCTTTATGACAAAGTGTAAAAAAGACTTGTGGCTAACAATTACTAGCAAAAAAAGTCAATAGACTAATTAAAAAAAATTCAAGTAAGCAATGTCTGTTAAACTTAAGTCTGCTATATTAGCTTAGTCGGTGGGGAGTGAGGCATTTCTGTGGTGCAATAGAATATTTTGTTTCTACTGTCTTGTACGTATTCTCGTAAAAGAAGTGGAACAGATGCTTGAGCCGTTTGTGCTTAAAATTTTGAGTCAACTATAACTTTTAATTTATAACTAAATGACACTTACAAAATAGTACATTTGTTTGCTATGTTATGTCATGTTGTAAATTATGTTAATGGCAAGTACATGGTTATTACTCCACACTGTAAACCCTTATGTTGTCTATACTTAAATGATCAAGTTATCTTGGCTAAACATTTGCATTTTGAACCCATATTTAAAACAAAAACTCAGTGTCACTTATTAACCTTAAAAATGCATGGATTTAAGATTTTAACTGTCATGAACTGAAGATCTTGAGTTGTGGAATTATCTTGCGTCTTCATTCAATATGATTGGACATACAAAAGAGCTAATGTACCGATTGGTGTATTATTACAAAAGGCGGAGCTTTACGTCCCGTCTGAGTACACTCGAACGTAACACCAAGTTAAGTCAAATTAATAATTTACGTACACTATATCAACAGCACAGTGGCTTAGTGGTTAGCACTGTTGCCCCACAGCAAGAAGGTCCCCTGTTTGATTCCCGGGAAGGGGTCTTTTCTGTGTGGAGTTTGCATGTTCTCCCCGTTCTTGTGTGTGTTTACTCCAGTTTCCTCACACAGTCAAAAAACACGCATGTATTGCCTGTCGGAATAAGTATGAGTGTGTGTGTTGCTCTGTGAAAGACTGGCGACCTGTTCAGGGTGTACCCTTCCTGCATTTCACCCTTCCAGAGACGACTGGGATAGACACCAGCTGATCCCCGTGACCCTGAATTAGGGAATAAGCGGGTATAGAAGATAAATGAATGAATATCAACACGAAAAAAAACTTGAACATTTAAGTAAAGTCTAATTAAGCATTTTTACTCAATCACTTGAGTTCATTCAGTTTATTAGGATTTTCCGTTGTACTATTAAAGGTAGAACATTTGACAAATGGGCAAATTAACCAATTCGATGATTTGAAATACAGACAGCACTACTGTTATACCTACGCTGATCAACACCTGACCAATCAGATTCAAGAATTAAACAGCGCTGCTATATAGGTGACATTATATAACAGTTCATGTTCATTTTATTCATATATTTCATATATTTATAGTTTAAGGAGTGTTACATTTAAATCAGTTCTCATTTATTGTATATTTAAGTACTTGAGTTTGTCCTGTACTGTGAGAAAATGACATGATAAACATCTGTTATCTGTTACCAGCTTTGCACATGGACTCTATTCTGCTGACTCATTTAGAAATATACTTTTGCTTAGATCGACTCCTGTCTTATCCCGCAACAATACTTCTGGTTAATCTATGTAATATTTTGTGAAAAATATATGACATCCATTGTAAGTGCAGTCTTTACACTTCGAGCTAATTCTTTGCCTCGACTTCATTCTCAAACTATGTGAAATGAATGCATCTTAAGCAAGAATAGAATTAATATGTCTGTATGAAGCGAGAAGGACCCAGGTTCGATTACCGGCCTTTCTGAGTTTCCATGTTCTCACCATGCTTGCCTGGGTTTACTCCGGGTGCTCCAGTTTCCTCCCACAGTCCAAAAATATGTATGTTAGGTTGATTGGTGATTTTAAAATGCCTACAGGAGTGAGTGTGTATGTGAGTGGCCCTGTGATGGACTGGCGATCTAACCAGGGTGTACTTCTCCTGCCTTTTGCCCTTTCAGAGACAGCTGGGAATAGACTCCAGCAGATCCCCGTAACCCTAAATTAGGGAATAAGCGGGTATAGAAAATGAATGAATGAATGAATGTTTGTATGAACTTCATACTAATGTTTTCACTACAGAAATGCATAAAACTATGTAGGGAATCTAAATAGTGTGTTTGCATCACATTAGACAATTTTACATTACATTAGACAATTATAGGTGTGTAATGATGATTTATAAAGGTGCCTGCTGTACAGTAAAGTGATCTAGACCTAAAAAGTTCTAGCTCTCAGGGTTCAGCAAAAAAGGAGGGTTGGGATCTGACGTTTCCGGACATGCTATGCTTTATGACTGATGTTGATTCAGTCTTAATTATGATTTACATGTGTAGATCATTTAACTATTCTATATTCTATATTAATGACTGAGATTTAGTTATGAAAAGAGTAGATTCGTATTTCTTTTTATCAATGTATTAAAAAAACTATGGAAATTAATAAATTGAAGCAGTACATTTAAAAAAGGTCTGGTTGCCCCATGTTTTATGATTGTTCGTGTCGGATACTGTGTGAAAAATTGTGATAAACTGTGTGCTTGGAGATCGCAAAAGTCAAGTCATTTTGAATAATTCAAATGCCTGCGCACATTATTGTTGAGCAGGTGCACATTTGCATTGCATGCATAGACTGATGCCTATAACTTGCCCCCGAGTGTTTAAAGCTTGGGGCATTATATCCTGGGTATATAAATATGGCTTTAACTTAGCGTCCTTAGAATAATCTGAGAATCTAAGAAGACTCTTACTGACCAACTAATTACACAAATATATTAGTGTGTGTGTGTGTGTGTATGTGTAGGCAGTTTAGCTTGTCTGTATTACAGGACAGCTGGAATATTTCCTATCAACCTCCCACACGCATCTCTCTCTCTCTCTCTCTCTCTCTCTCTCTCTCTCTCTCTCTCTCGCTTTCTGTTTCTTTTTCTTTCTCTTTATGACAGTAATATGACACCGCTGGATGTTGTGTTAGAGTAATATGATTCTGTAATGTCAAAAATAGACCGGGGTGTGGGAAAGAAAAATAACAGAAGTGATTGAGGGTCCATGATGACGAAACATATTCTTTTTCCGTTACCTCCTGATGACCTTATTTTAACAGTGGCCATGATAGCACGGTGCTTCATTTGCAGCCAGAGGGAGACATTTTGCTGCATTTGATACCGACATTCTGAAGGTTAAATATGGAAGTGTTGTAGGTTTAAATGTTGGTACGGTAGACAAAAATGATATATGTTAGAAATTGATGTTTTAAATGTTGATTATTAATTAAGTCTATTTGGAAATGAATAGCCACATTGCTGATCTAATGAGGAAGTGATAGGCTCAAATTCCAGGACCATAAAGCTGCCACCACTGGGTCCTCAAGAAAGGCCCCCAACATCTAACTGGTCAGTTGAATTATAAAAATAAAAAATAAAAAAAAAAGATAAATGAAGGTTGCTCGAATAAGGGTGTCTGACAAATGCCAAAAAATGTAAATGTAGATAACGTGAACGAATACACAAAAATAGTCAAAATCCTTTAATTACATTTTTTGATATAATTTAAAAATAAAAAATACAATGTTATCTGTCTAGCGGAAATACTAGAATACTAAACCATATTTTTCACTGTACAAATCTGCTCCAGGTATTTGTTTTTATATGCACAGATTTAAAAAGCTTTTTTTTAATATCTCATGAATAATATTTTCGAATAATATTATAATAAAAGGTCAATACACACTTCATTTGGAGCAGTTCATCAGGATGCTTTAATAATCAAATTAAAATATGTTTCTTTTCGTCTGGGGAAAGTGGTAGAGCATTAGTTAAATTGTTGGCCTGCCATTTGGAAGACCAGGATTGGATTTCCAGCACCACCAGACTGCCCCTGCTGGGCCCCTAAGCAAGGCCCCCAACCCCCGATTGATCAGTTTTATTAAAAAAGGGATAAATGTAAGCCGCTTTGAATAAGGGCATCTGCCAAATGCTGTAAATGTAAATGTTATGTTCAATAATAAGTTTAATAACTGACATTAGTTGAGTTTAAAGAGAATTACACCAGGTTTCCAACATTATTGTTGGAGCTAAAGTGAGGTTAGCACGATTTCTTGGCTAGTACAGCCAGTGCTTTATCATGCACCGGCTTATGGAGTAGGACAAAGCTGGAAGGACTTAGAACGCCATGTCCTTCTTCATTGACCTGGCCCATCAGCACATAGTTTACACCTAAACAGAAAAATGAAACGTTTATATTGTGGCATATATTATAATTATAACAAAAGTGTAAGCTGTAAACCATAAACACTTTACCTTTACTCAGCACGGGGCAATTAGAGCAGGGAACACTTAGACTGATAGACCGAACCTGGCCTCTTTTTGTGATGTTAAGTTTGCCTGTCTTGTAGATCTTCATGATGTACACATCCAACTCAACACTACCACGAGACCCTGGCTTAATTGATGTCACCTTTCCTGTCAGCACTGAGAAAAGAATAGCGAGAGGTAAGACAGACAGAGAAATCAGAATAACATGGTGTCTAACATGGTACGAGAACAGTGTTGTCCTGTGAATGGGTGTGGTTGTGGCTGCAGGATTCATTACAGCAAGCAAATTTAAATAAATATAATAAATGAAAACCTGCATCTATACCAACGCTTTGTGAGAATTAGACATTCAGGTACTTAACATTTAAACATATAGGATGTTCAAACATAATGCATATCAATGAAATACCTAAAAAGTTTACAATAAAACCAAAAATGCTCAGAACTTCTAAAATTAAAGCAGTCAGGAAAAATATTCAAAATTGGGTTATTTCTAAGATCAGTTTTGTTTGGGACGATTCAATCGGGTTAGACTGGTAATCAACTTTGTAGAGAATTGCTTATGGACATCAACCAGAATAGAAAAAGCTGTGAAATGTGAAAGTGAGTGGAGAAAGAAGTCAAAAAAAGATGTTTTTATTACCAAAGTCGCTGGGACAGAAGCTGGTCAGAAGAGTGCCTGTCCGTTTACATGCCTTTGCACACTGTGGATTCTCTGCTGCTGTGTAAGATCACAGATTAATAAGACAGTCTTAGGGAAATACACACAAAGACAGAATAAAATACTAATTCTGAAAAAAAAAAAGGGCTATTCACGTTTCTTGCTTCCTGTAGGAGTGAGCTTAGTGCTTGTGTTGGTGCCAGGCTTGGTTCTTGGTTTCATGGTGGTTTTTACAACAAGCTTGGGTTTGGGCTTGGCTTTAGATGCAGGTGTGGGCTTTGTTGGCTTAGTTTTTGGTTTGGCTGTGGCTTTAACACCAGGCTTTACATTGGGTTTAGGCTTCAGAGTTGGTTTAGCTTTAGGCTTTAGTGTTGGTTTTACCGCAGGTTTTGGTGTAACCCTATTGGCAGGTTTTTGTGGAGGCCTAGGCTTGGGCTTAAGTGTAGGTCTTGCTGGTTTAGGAATTGGTCTAGTAGGCTTAGGTTTCTGTGGTTTCTGTGTTTTAGGTTTCGCAGTTGTTTTAGGTTTAGCAGTTGTTTTAGGTTTGGGTTTGGTTTTAGTTGTGGGTTTCGTTGTCGTTCTAGGTTTAGGAATTGAGTTAACAAGGCCAGAGTCGATTCTAGGTCCATGCACCGTGTCCAGGGTGGGTGTTGTGGCTTTAGAACCCCGTGGAATACTCTTATAGTGTGCCATGAAACCTGCTCCTGTCATACTGAGGTCAGACACAAACTGCACCAACAGCTCATTTCCTCTGCTCACGATGGGCCTTTGGTAGAGAAAAATAGTTGTAGCATGTAGGTTTTTAAGCTTAGCCTTAGTATGTAGCATATTAGCCATTACCACTGACATTTATCTTAAAAAAAAACATTTCCTGCACATAAAACCAACTTAGAATGATAGGAATCAAACGTAAACATCAATTAACATTTATGCCAATGAAATTTTAGTCAATGAAAATTTTTACTGGAAGAGTAACTTTACTGTAAATTTACTGTACGAATCCTGATCACACAGGATCTGTGAAAGTGAGACCACTGTACGATCACTGTACGGATTAGTATTTCAACTTTTTTATTAAATGACTTTCACTGGTTGAATTTTCTAAGTTTAATTCTAAAAATATTTCACATTCTGATTTTTTTCTGAATTCTAAATTTAAACCATTAATAACGACCCAATCCGAATCAGAATAATAATATGCTAGAGGTGTGGTACACAACAATTTGGTTCAAAAATGATCTCTATATATTTTAATGTATATATATTTCCATATAGAATCTATATTTGTTAATAGAGTCCCAATCCTGGTCTCAGGTCTTAGCATGAACAATAAATCTATTTTTAAACTACCATTAGGTGGATTTACAGATTTGTCCAGTTTGGGGAACAAATCTGGAAAATATATCCTATATATTGTATAGGAAAACTCTGCCTCATTACTGACCAAGACTAACGTTTGTACCGTTTTCATTGACGTTATCTTTTATGTGCATCTATGGACAATTCAGAAAAAAAGTAGAGTAAAAAATTCCTCGAAATATTGTGACTTACTCTGGTGGTATATCACCACAGAATTTTCCAATACGTCGTGAATTGTCTGTTTCTCCGCCGTTAAATAGTGCCACATAGTCAAAGCGACAGTATTTATCTGTCTCCAAATCCAGCTTTTCAAACTTTACCTCGATCACCTAGGGAATTACACACACACACACACACACACACACACACACACACACACACACACACACACACACTGTTTAAAGGTTTGAAATTCTGTTTGTGTTGGACAATGAAACACTTTTGATAAACATCTAAACTCATAATGAGTCTTATATATAGTGTTTTATGCCCCCCCTTTTTTCATCCCTTTTCATATCTGTCTCTCTCTCTCTCTTTCTCTCTCTCTCTCACTTTCCTGCCCTCTCTCTCTCTGTTTTTTTTCTTGCCCTCCCGCTCTCTCTTTCTGTCTCTCTGTCTCTACCTTCCACTCTCTCTCTCTCCCTCTCCCTCTCACTCTCTTTCTCTCTCTCTCTCTCTCTCTCTCTCTCTCTCCATAAACAAATCCTTCAATGGACTCTTAGTTTTAGGCATCAAACATACACATACATACATGCATACTTGCACGCACACACACACACACACACACACACACACACACACACACACACACACACACACACACACACACACACACACACACACACACACACACACACACACATCCATATTCACCCAAAGGCACACACATACTCACACAGACCAGGAAGCTAATTACAGCTCCCTTATGTCAAATAAAATCATTTCACACCAGAATGAAGAGCGATGGCGAGAGAGCAGAGAGAGACGGAGGTGTGAAATGGGGCTGAACATGCTTACCATGTTGGTCGCTACAGAGATGTGCCAGGAGCAACTGATGCCTGCTGGGTAATTCGAATCTGGCCAGTTTGGCGTCTTTACTGATCCATGAGGCTTCGTCAACCTGCCACCACAAAACTGATTCTCTGTGTGGAGTGAAAGGAACCAGTAATAATGGTTAAAATTACTATTTTTATAGGGTGTGTAAAGGTAAGACAGTATAGTTTTTCAGGGAAATTTTACACCAAAAATGAACTGAAATAGATTCAAATATACTATATAGGGTCAATACCGGCCCAAGCCTTTATAGAGAGAGCAGGATTTTATCTGGGGGCCCCTCAGTGCCACTATAATGACTTATAGTCAACTTTTAATTATGTGCACACTATGAATAGAAAACACCCACTATCAATTCTATTTGTTGTACTTGTGTTGCTTAAATCATACCAATATTAGATTTATTTAGATTAGATTTTAATTAAAGCCGTAGCAAATCTACAAGAGTGCTCAGGTTTTAAGTTGCATTTAAAGTCTTACATTTACATTTATGCCATTTGACAGACGTCCTTATCGAGAGCGGCTTACATTTATCTTTTTTATACAACTAAGCAATTGGGGGTTAAGGGCTTTGCACAGTGACCCAGCTGTGGTAACTTGGTGGTGCTGGGAATTAAACCCAGAATTAACGGTCCAACACCTTGACTACTGTGCTACCACTTCCCTACAATAAGGTCATAGTAATAAAGTCTTGCAGTACTAAATGGCGTACTTAATGTGGTGACTGAAAAAAGGCTAAATAAACCATAGTTAATATTGTATTTTTCTATAATTACCATTGTCCTTTGACGTGATATATATAAAAAATGACCTGACATTTCATGTACTCTAGGGGACCCCATGATGGTCATGGGGGCCCTAAGCCACCTCTTAGTTTGCTTATGCCCTGGGTTGGCTCTGTATAAATATTTAATAAAAATAATGCTTTGAATGTTGTGACAATATAACTCAAAGGTTCAAACACTGTTCCAGCATGACAATGGGCCTGTACACAAAACCCCTTTTGCACATATAGTGTATAAATAATTAATGTCATTTTAGTGTGAAGTTTGCATATGTCTGGAATAAAAAAGAAAGGGTTAAAAAATGACATCATTGTTAACATTATTGAACAGCAAGCAGCTCCTACCATCCACATGTGGCTTTCCACCGCTATAAAAAGCCAGGAAGCCTCTTCCTCCTCTGCCTGAGTCCGACGCCATCTCCAGCATCATGAGATTGGATGTGGAGATAAGAGCCCCGGGTCGGAATGTTCCGCAGAAGCGACCCAGCTTCTGTACCGTATATGAGTGACCGTTATACACATCCACATAGTCGTAGCGACAGGTAGGATCAGCTTCCAGGTCGAAGATACGGAACTGGAGCATGACCACCTGACCCTCTGGAACCTGTAGAGTCGACTCAGTGTTAACGCTGCTCTGTTCTGCATTAATGCATTATACAATTTAAATTCTTTAGAATATCCTGAATATGTAGTCACAGTAAGAATACACAGTGCTCACATTTTACATATAGAAATTTCAATAAGTCAAAACCGTGCCCTTTGTAATACACTCAAAATTGTTGTTATACTTATTACATTAAATTGTTGTTTAACTTATTACTTAAGTTGTGATTTAGAATGAGTGTATTAATATAAACCTGGGGTTTATATTACCTCTAATACTGTCAGAGCTGCAACTCTTAAAAAAAATGCTCCAATAGCATAACACACATTCATTTTAAAATGTATTTTTAGTGCGTCTAAGTGCTCTTTGATTGTATCTTTGGGAAACTTTTAAATGTTATATATAGAACTTGCTTCCTGTTCCCAGGTGGAACCCATTTAGAAAAATAAAAACTCTACGTGGGACTGAAAAGAAGAAAGAGCATTTCAAAAGGTAGAAAATAGTTTTGTATAATTTTTTTTAATGGAAGATTAGAAAGTCGTCTCCGACGTTTGTGTTGTCACTCACAGTGATGTACCAGGTGCATTTGGAGTTGGGTTTGTAGTGATCGGGGAAGTCTTCACTGGCCACAAAGCCTGAATCTGTCGTTAAATG